>CM072513.1:4696104-5281980 GCA_036898135.1 Oncomelania hupensis | reverse complement strand
TGAACTGCTAAGCTATCTTACGAAAAAGGAATTTTTGTAAATTAGTACGTTTAGGGTACAGAAGAACCCATGTTTGAAAACAAAGTTCGATAAATCTGTCAATATTTATTTGATCATGTGTATACATGTATGGTGTGACTCAGTTGTAATTTTGATGCCATATATTATTATTCATTCATAAGGGGATATGGGGCTGAAATAGGGGCGGAACGTATTAGAAAGTTGTGTAATTTGTATATCTATTGATGTTCGAAAATAAAATGAAGTGAGCTGTGTTTGTAATATTGTCGGTCTCATAGTTTGTTGTGTAGCCTATGGCTCTTTCCTCAGCGCGCAGAGTGTGTGGTAACGTGGCTATACTAGGTATTGTCACCAGAATGTGGACAGTATGTGATTGTAGTTCCATTGTGGTGCGTGTTCGTCCAATTTTTTAGGATTAGGAAGTATTTAGAGTGTCAAGACTAGTTTTTATGGATAAGCCTCCGCATTGTGGGTCCTGACATTTGTAAGGTTCCTATATGACGATATTCTTTCTGGTGGGATTTGCTAAGTGGTCCATCAGTGCTCTGTGGGTTCGGGCAATAGAATCTGGTCCCCCATGACGTTTCGGCGTGTGTAAGAGGCGATAAAGGGGTGATGTTAGCACGGCATCATGGGCGAAAGTCTTTAACAGAAGTCCACGGCAGGGCGGAGGAACCTACGTTACTACAGGTTCAACGACCACGTGTCGGGCCAAGGCGAGATGTATTCGTGGATTTCGGCTGTGGCCAACAGCCTGGAGAGGATTGGGCCCTGCCAGGTCTTTTTTGCCCAAGACACAACACATGATGAGGCTATCCACTAATTCCATGCCGGATCGGTCGTCGCCCGGCTACACAAGGACCGCGCCTTCCGTTGGCCACCAGGACGGAGGTGAAAAGTATGCTACTGATGGACAAATTAGCAAGATCCGCACGAGAAACAACATCGTCATAGGAACCTGGAATGTCAGGACCCTAACTGCGGAAGGAAAATTAGAAGAACTGGCCCACGAGCTGGACCACTATCGATGGAACGTTCTAGGTATCAGCGAACTGCGCTGGAAAGGCCTAGGTGAAACAACGACTGACAAAGGCCACAAGCTCTATTTCAGCGGTAGAGATGACAGGCACGAACACGGCGTTGGATTCTTGGTCCACAAGAACATTCTAGCACTGTCATGGGTTGCCGCCCAGTCTCCAGTAGACTCATTACCATCCGTCTGAGAGCAACCCCTTTCAACATTACCATCATCCGAAGTGGAGGATTTTTATGAAAATATACAGGCGGTCCTTGACCAAGTGCCGAAGAAGGACATAGTCATAGTGCAAGGCGACTGGAATGCCAAGGTTGGCCAAGATGCGCACCACAACTGGGGAGACACATGCGGACCCCACTGCAACAACGAGACAAATGACAGGGGTCTGAGGCTATTGGAGTTTGCCAGATACAACAATCTGGTACTGGCAAACACGCTTGGTCTCCACAAAAAATCCAGACGATGGACATGGCACAGTCCCGGCGGGGAACATCACAACCAGATCGACTACATCATGGTCAAGAAACGCTTCAGATCAAGCATCAACATTGGCAGGACACGCACTTTTCCAGGAGCAGACATTGGAAGTGACCACGATCTCGTGATGATGTCTTTCCGGCTCCATTTGAAGAGAGTAAATACAGCAAAGTGCACTAGGCTGAAGTTCGACCTGGACAAACTGCAAGACCCGGAGGTGGCAAAAATATTTCAGGCCAGAAATTTGCACCACTGCTTATTTTGGGGGCAGGCGAAGTAGATGTCAACACCATGACCAATACCTTCAACTCAGCTGTAACAGATGCCGCCACTGAGATCCTTGGCAAGCACCGACCAAAGAAGAAGCCGTGGATCACACCTGAACTTTTGGATCTGTGTGATAAACGAAGAGAGTTAAAAAAGAAAAAGAACACCTCACAGGGAGCTGATGTCTACCGAAAAATCAACAATGACATCCGAAAAGGCATGCGCACAGCAAAGGAGAACTGGATAGAAGATCAATGCCAGGAAATAGAGAACAATCTGAACAAGAACAACAGCAAGAAGGCCTACCAGACTGTGAAGCGGCTGACAAGTGTTAAACAGCCCAAAGTCTCCACTATCCAAAGCAAGTCTGGCATTTGCCTTACAGAAGAACAAGAAGTCTTGGACAGATGGACAGAGTACTGCTCTGACCTTTACAACCATACACCAAATGGAGACCCATCAGTTCTAGCATAGCAGAGAAGAAGAAGAAATCCTCCCAATTCTCCGGGAAGAAGTTGAGGCAGCAGTGCAATCGCTGAAGAAAGGGAAGTCAGCGGGAGTGGACAACATACCAGCGGAACTGCTACAAGCAGGAGGAGAAGCGATGACTGATGCTCTCACCATTATCTGTAACAAGATCTGGCAGAGTGGGGAATGGCCTACACCATGGACCCAGTCGCTTGTCATCACTCTTCCCAAAAAAGGTAACCTTCAGGAGTGTGAAAATTACCGCACCATCAGCCTCATCAGCCATCCCAGCAAGGTCCTCCTGAAAATAATACTCAACAGGTTGAAACCACAAGCTGAACAAATCATAGCTGAAGAACAAGCAGGATTCATGGCAGGGCGAAGTACCACTGAACAGATTTTCAACCTCAGAATAATCTGTGAGAAATACCTACAGCACCAACAACATCTATATCATGTGTTCATAGACTTCAAGAAGGCATTTGACCGAGTCTGGCATGCAGCGCAACCATGAAAGTGTACAACATCAGCCCTAAAATTATAGAAGTCATCAAAAGCCTGTATGACAAGGCTACCAGTGCAGTCCTCCATAACAGCGTCATCGGGAACTGGTTCAGAACAACAATCGGTGTGCGTCAAGGATGCCTACTCTCTCCAACACTCTTCAACATCTTCCTAGAGCGCATCATGTCAGATGCTCTTGCAGATCACGAAGGCACAGTCAGCATAGGGGGCAGAGCAATCTCCAATCTTCGTTTTGCGGATGATATTGATGGATTGGCTGGAGAGGAACAAGAACTTGAACAGCTTGTACAGAGGCTTGACACCACCTCCAGAGCTTATGGAATGGAAATAAGTGCAGAGAAGACCAAAATGATGACCAACAACACCAATGGCATCAACACGGACATCAAAGTACAAGGCCAATCCCTCAACACAGTGCACAGCTTCAAATATTTAGGAGCCATTGTGTCAGACAATGGGTCTCGACAGGAAGTCCTCTCAGGATCGCACAAACAACTGCTGCCCTGACAAGGTTGAAGCCCATTTGGAAAGACAGAACCATCAGTCTACATTCCAAAGTAAGACTGCTGCGCTCTCTGGTCATCTCCATCTTCCTATATGCTTGCGAAGCATGGACCCTCACAGCAGATCTCCAACGAAGAATACAAAGCATGGAGATGAGGTGCTACAGAAGACTTCTGTGCATTTCCTATACCCAACACATCACCAACGTTGAAGTCCGACAGACCATCACACAAGCCATTGGACAACACGATGACCTGCTCACAGTGGTGAAGAAACGGAAACTCCGATGGTATGGCCACGTCACCAGATCATCAGGCCTTGCAAAGACCATTCTGCAAGGCACAGTGCAAGGAGGTAGAAGAAGGGGGAGACCGAAAAAGAGGTGGGAGGACAACATTCGAGAATGGACTGGTTTGACACTGAGCGAAGCCATGAGGGCTGCTGAGGACAGAGAAAGATGGAGTATGCTGGTTAAGCGATCATCTGTGGTGCCCTACGACCTTCGGGTTATGGGACAGGATAGGATATGATAGGATAGGTTACGGAGCAAAGAACCCCTGATGTGCGGAGGATGGATCTGGTCCACATGATATCATCTACGTAACCCGATGTGGACACCATCATCGCCGTAGCTCTCTGTTACACTCGGTTCGATGTTGGTGTTTTCTATCAGTAGTGTATTCAGCCCCAATGCTGAAGTACTGATGAGTGTAGCTCAGATTCGTTTATTCACGCAACCAGCTCAATCAGCGTACAAGTCACAAAGTCGACGTATGAAGTTTTCCACTTTTTATTCAGCACACATCAACAACTGCATACAATTCTCAACTCAACTCAACAACTTTCACAGCAAATTTACTTTCCAACTTCACTATCACCTCTCCAACAATAACATCCCATTTTTGAAACAGCGCGGCACTTAAATAGTCTCTTGATACTCCCGAATAACCTGGATCAATCTCGTTTGACGCAATTTAACCAATCGCTTCTAACTTCGTCATTACTGTCTTACGTCATACATATTTTCTTCTCCTTCCGGAACGTCCTCTTGCTTCGACATGTATCGGGAAATTTCTATCGAGAGTAAACACGCAGATCCAGAAAATTCTACAACAGTAATATCGACTAACGCAAATCATCAACGTTATACAAAGCCTCTCCTAACAACAATGCAAACTCAAATCAAAGGTAAATAAACTCCATTATTGAATACTTTGCAAAACGAAACGATTAGATCTATCGTGCGCGTTTCCGACATACTTTCGTTCGCGTTTCAACGTAACATAACCCCCCACTCAAGAAGAAATTTACCCAATTTCTTTCAACAACGTTGAAACGTAATGCACAAATAAAGTACAGAATTAAGACTTATTTCAGACTGTCTGAACACTATCAACGTTCTCAGTTCATTCACACAGAGTCAATGGTTTTCATCTTCAAATCTGTCTGGATATTGTCAATGTTCACAGTTTATCTACACAGTCAATGTTTTTCATCTTCAAGCCTGTCTAGATATTACCAATGTTCTTAGTTCACCAACACAGTCAATGTTCTTTACTCGCAAGGAAACGACGCCCTCGTCAGTTGCGGTCGTCATCGGCCCAGGGTCAAAGACGATGATCACGTGGGCTTTCCTGGAGTCAGTGCATCCTCCGTTGTCTCCTTCTTCCGTCGGATGTCCGACGCAGTCGACGTTGTCAGCTCCCAGAATGCATTCGCTGGGTCTCACGGTCAGGTTGGCTTCTGCGGACGGTGGAACAGCTCCCTCAAGGTCTGCAGATGCTCCTTCCAGGTCTGGGTGTGGACTTCATGTTCGACCAAAGTCGTAGAGCCTGGGACATCACTGAAGCTATGGGGAAACTCGCCCATAAGGTCCTTGAGCTCCAACTTTTGACCTTCCGTCAAGCGTGGTCCTAGCTTAACATCATTGATGCCTTCTTTGCTGTGGAAGTCTCCAAGTTCCAACAGTTCCTCGCTGTCAAAGCTGTTGTCGATCTCAGCTGCTGTTGCTGCATGCACAGTCTCTGATGGCCTTTCCACGTACAGCTTAAGGAGGTTGGCGTGGTATATCTTGGAATGCTGGCCGACCTTCACCTTATAGTCGTTGATCCCCACCACGGTCTCCACTTCGTACGGGCCTTTCCACTGCATCAGCAACTTATTGTGATCGGTAGGTAGCAGCACCAGCACTTTGTTGCCAGGTTTGAACTTCCTGTTCACAGCCCTACGATCGTAGTAGTGCTTTCCACAGTCCTGGGACTTCTTCAGGTTTTCTCTGGCTATCTCGAGAGTCTGCTCCAGCTTCTCCCGTAGCTCAAACACGTACTGGTAGCTGTTCTTCACCTCTGGGGTCTCTACTTCTTTCGTCCACAGTTCTTTTAGGATGTGCATCGGCCCTCGGATGGTTCTTCCGTACAGCAGCTCGAACGGAGAAAAGCCGGTGGACTCCTGCGGTACTTCTCTGTAGGCGAAAAGTAAGGCGTTGATGTGCGATGCCATTGTCTGGGCTGCTCGCTGCACAGTTTCTTCAGGGTGGACTTCAGCGTAGCATTGAACTTTTCGACAAGCCCGTTGCACATTGGATGGTAGGGTGTCGTAGTCAAATGCCGGATGCTCAGCAGTCTGTTGACCTCCTTCATGCAGTCAGAGACGAACTGCGTCCCGAGGTCTGTCAGAATTTCTTCAGGCACTCCAAGTCTGCTGAACATGTCCACCAGCGCCTCTGCTACAGTTTCAGTGTCAATCTTCTTCAGAGGCACTGCTTCTGGGTACCGAGTCGCATAGTCCACTAAAGTCAGTACCCACCGATGACCTTCTTCACTCGGAGGTCTTATTTCGCCGATTAAGTCTAAGGCCACCCTCTTGAAAGGTCGGTCGATCAGAGGCATCCTCTGCATAGGCACTTTCGGGACCCTTCCTCGAGGTATGGTCTTCTGGCAAATGTCACATGATCGGCAGAAAACGGCTGACGTCCGCATGAAGTCCTGGCCAGTAGAACACCGCCTGGATTCTATCCGACGTCTTCTTGATACCTAGGTGACCTCCCATGATTGAGTCATGCGCTACTTCCATCACCTGGCGCCTTAGGGGTAACGGTACCAAGACTTGACGTAGTGGTTTCCCTCCGTTGACCCTCGGGTGCTGGAAGATTCGGTACAGGATCTTGGCCTTCACCTCAAAATAGACCGTACCACTGCCTTTGGTCACGTGGTCTTGGCGGTTCCTGTACTTGTTTAAAGTACTATCAGCTTCCTGGAGCTGGATCAGCTTATCTCTGTCCACGATGGCAGCTTTAGAGTTGTCGGCGACCTTCAGTGGCGTAGACGTCTTGTCTCTCTTGGCCTGGGCCCTGGTTGTAACAGCACCGACGATCTCTGGTCGGCAGGGCTGAGCCGGAGTAACCACATTGTCCCGTAGCAGCTCTGTAAGGTCTCCATCGGGAAATGGCAATGGATCCTCCTCCACAACTTCGACGTGTTGAGTTGAGGCAGGACTCCACTCTGGATCGGGGTCGTCGGGTCGTCTCGCGCCGTCGATATTCCCGATCATCAAATCGTACAGCGGCTTCTTCAGGCAAACCGCTTCGACTTCGCCTATGTAGAAAGGGGTGTTGACATGAATCTTCGCAACTGGTGCTCTCACACATTTGCTGTCGGCCATAAGTGTCCATTTAGAATCGCCAGTGAACTGTTCTTTAGCGATTAGGTCTTCTCTGACGATGACCCCACTGCAGCCAGAGTCTCTTAAAACAGTCACTTCATGATTTCCGACGCGTCCCTTGGAAACAGGCATGTTCTGGACGGTCACAGCTGCGCTGGCGACGACGGGGATGGATTTCCGTTGGCAAGGAGAAGTTGGCCATCAGTCATGCACTCTTGCACGTCCGCAGGGGTAGCTGTGCGCTCGGTCTCACTCGGAAGAATGACGCTCCCGCCGCACACTTGATGGTCAGATCTACTGGTTTGCCGTTGATTGGAGAACCGCCTCTGCCGGTTGCCCGCCGCTGCATTGTCCGTACTGCTCCGCTGTCCGCTACTTTTGTTTTGAGGACAGTTAGCCGCTCTGTGGTCTGTAGCGTTGCAGGTGAAACAGCCTCTTGAATGCCCTTCCCTGGGAGGAGGCGTGGAGTCAGTGTGTCTCTGGCTCGTCTGGCTCCCCTGGATCTGGTTCCCATGGCTTGCCGTCTTCTGAAAGTGTTTCGTCGCGCTGGGTGGCCCCAACGTTTTCTCATGAGCGATGAGATATCTTTCAGCAGCCTCAGCAACGTCTTTTAGCGTCTGCAACTTTTGTATTTCCAAGTGGATCGCGAGGTCCTTAGGGCAGGCGTTGAGTAATTGTTCCCTCACGATCAGCTCATGGAGACTCTCGTAAGTCTTCCCTTTGCCTGATAATTCCACCCACTTGTGTAGATATGATGACAGGCGCTCCACAAATTGCTTTGGTGTCTCGTCTGACAAAGGCCGGCATTCACGAAAGCGTTGACGGTAGCCCTTTTCTGTAAAGTTGTAGCACTGCAATAGGGCCGCTTTCAAAACGTCGTAGTCTTTGGCGTCATTATTCGACAGTCTACTGTAGACATCGAGCGCCTTCCCCGTCAGTAGTGCGCTGAGTATGATCGCCCAGTCTTGACGTTGCCATTTAGCGCTTTCGGCGAACCTTTCAAACCTCGCTAGATAGCTGTCGATCTGGTCCTTTTCGTCGACGAATGCTGGCAATTTTGGAGCTTTGAAGTCGCTGATAACGTGTGGCGCGTGCTGCTGTTGTTGGATGCGCGCCATCTCTAACTGGAACTGACGCTCAGTTTCCCTTTCTTCACGCCTGCGTTCCTCTTCTCTTTCTTCACGCTGCCGCTGCTCTTCTCTTTCTTCTCGGCGACGTTGTTCTTCTACTTCTCGACGCTTCTCTTCCAATTCTCTTTCTTCGCGCCGTCGCTGTTCTTCTCTTTCTTCACGCAATATTCTCTCCTGGCATTTGACGTACTCCGTCAGCTGTTTGCCTTTTAGATTTAGTTCAACCCCTTTCTGCCAGAAGTCAGCCATTTTGATGCTTTTCTGGAAAGTTCTATTCTGGAAAGTTCTTTTCTGGAAAGTTCTTTTCTGGAAGGTTCTTCTTCTAGAAAGTTCTTGACTGTGCTGCACCCTTCTAGACTGTTCTAGAACAGCACGCTTTCTGCAGTAGCGCTGATGCTTGTCACTAGTCACCTTCGCTGACGCAGGCCCCGCTGTCCTCGTCGTATGCGACGCTGCACCACGCTGGTGTTGATGTACACGCTCCTGTGCTGAAGTAGACGCGACGTCCGCTCGCCGCTCTCTGTAACACTGGCGATGTAGCTCCGAGACTGTCCCTCGACGTAGTCTTACGGCAGCCACGTAGTCCTGATCTGTTGTTCGCTCACGAGGCAACTCTTCAGCGACTACACGCCCTTGCAGTCAACCCGAACCTATCGGTGATGTAGTCCCAGTATGTTGGCCCCTCTCGACGCAACTCGTTGGCGGCTACCCTCGATGACTGCCTCTCGTAACGTTGACTCGCTTGTTGTAGCAGTTGAACCCTTGGCTATGGCGTGAATCGCGGCTTGACCCCCAAAAATGTTACACTCGGTTCGATGTTGGTGTTTTCTATCAGTAGTGGATTCAGCCCCAATGCTGAAGTACTGATGAGTGTAGCTCAGATTCGTTTATTCACGCAACCCGCTCAATCAGCGTACAAGTCACAAAGTCGACGTATGAAGTTTTCCACTTTTTATTCAGCACACATCAACAACTGCATACAATTCTCAACTCAACTCAACAACTTTCCCACTATCAAATTTACTTTCCAACTTCACTATCACTCTCTCCAACAATAACAATCCCATTTTTGAAACAGCGCGGCACTTAAATAGTCTCTTGATACTCCCGAATAACCTGGATCAATCTCGTATGACGCAATTTAACCAATCGCTTCTAACTTCGTCATTACTGTCTTACGTCATACATATTTCTTCTCCTTCCGGAACGTCCTCTTGCTTCGACATGTATCGGGAAATTTCTATCGAGAGTAAACACGCAGATCCAGAAAATTCTCCAGTAATATCGACTAACGCAAATCATCAACGTTATACAAAGCCTCTCCTAACAACAATGCAAACTCAAATCAAAGGTAAATAAACTCCATTATTGAATACTTTGCAAAACGAAACGATTAGATCTATCGTGCGCGTTTCCGACATACTTTCGTTCGCGTTTCAACGTAACACTCTCCTTCGGGCATCATCACTGGGGCAGAAGTGCAACAACGGTGCCGAAGTAAACTTCCGGATCTACGCCACGAAGACATCTGCAGCGTCTTCAGTGTGTGTGGCTGTGACCCCAGCGTCGGCTGTTAATTCTGCGCCGGGAGTGCTTGATCCGTGAAATAGGTTAGTAAACAGAAACTGTGAATTCTAGAATCTCTGAGTCATCGAAGTGATGCTAATGCAAAAGAGTAGAGTCGAGTGACGTCCCCAGAAAGGGACGACTTCTGCTAGTGTTGAACTCTGAAAGCAGCTGTGTGCACTTATCAAAATGACTGCGTGAACTTACTGAGTAAACTGTGTGCACTTATCAAATTGACTGGGTGAACTTATTAAGTTAACTGAGTGCACGTAATTATTATCTGTGTGAATTTATTTATATGCTGGAAGTAATTGTATGATTTGATGTATCTGTGAACTTATTGTATACGTGAATGATTTATTGTGTAGTTTCGTGATTGAATGAGAAATAGCATAACAGAAGGGCAAAGAGAAACAATTGTGTAGACTTTGTCCTTGTCTGTAAGCATGTGTGTGGTGAAGGATGAGAAGTTAAAGTAAACAGAGATAGAACACACACCTTTTCACTGAGCGTCAGACAGCCACACTCACACACTCATTCATTAGATTAAACTTAGTATATTCAAATAGATATTTAATTAAATACACAAAAACCATCCGTTACATTTGGTGACCCTAGACTTTCTCTGTGTTAGTTAGCATTAAGTCATACATATTTATATTTATTGAGGGCACCACTAGTTATTATATTTATATACAGTTAGACTAGTGGGCTTATCTCCCTTGAAATTCTTGATTATATTGTGTATGACTGTGATGTTTGGTTTTGTGTGACAAATGCCGTCTCCAGTGTAACGGCTGTGCCTGTGTACAGTTTCTTGGCACTAAGGGTTTAATTCTTTTTCTGTCTGTGGGTTGCTATTTTCTTCTTCGGCTCTGTTCTTCTGTTAGTGGGATTGTTTGTTTTTGTTAGTTCTTTGCTGTGTAGGGTTCTGTCCTTTCATGCGTGTGCTTGGGTGTATGTCTCTTTGCCCTTATTTTAAGTAGGTTATAGTGTTAGGATTTCAGCCCCATTTAATTTAATTTCCTTTTTTTATTCATTGGTTGTTGATTTGCATTGAGTTTGATATTATAATATTCTGTATTAATGTATGTAGTTATACTGGGTTATAAATTGTTTCCCTTGATTTAGCTTGGTTGTTTTAAATTGTTTCCCTTGATTTATTTTAGTTGTTGATACATTGTTTCCTTTGGTTCATGTAGGATTGTTAGTGCTGATAGTGTTTGTTTGTGATTTTGTTTTTTGGTTTAGCAATTCTGTTTGACCTTTGAATTTAATTGGATATAGCATAGTATAGTAGTTTGTGTGACAGTTATTAATTTTTATTATTTATAAAATTAATCTAGATAAGACTTTGTTAACTTGTTGAGTTTCCCTTTGGCCGTAAACTTGGTATTATAGTGTTGTTTAGTTCTAGTGCTTATAGTGTTGAGAATTAATTGTTTTTTTTTTCTCATTTCATAATTCTTTATTTAATAACTTTGTTTAAATAATATTTCCTTTGTGGGCATTGTATATATTTTTCATTAGGATAGTTTTTTACACTGTTTATATAATTATTCTCTGGGAGAAGGGAGGTAACAATTTGATTGTGAGTGTTTGAGCGTTTGGTATATTTTATTTGACTTAGAAATTTATTTTTTTTCCTCTTCCTATTGACATTGATATAAACTTTAAATACTTGTGAATAGATCCTTTACTGGGATTATACATAATAATATTATCCTACTTTAAAACTAAAAGACTGTTTGAACAAATATTTGGATAAAAACTTAACCTTAATAATTTAATCTTTCACTGTATATTCATTGTGTTTATTATCAACTTCAGTTGAAGTTCTTCAACATATGTTGTGAATATATTGACTTAGTGTATTATATTTGATATATAAAAAAAAATTTTCATTGCTTCAGAACTTGTAAAGCATATTGGAATAATATAATATATAATTTGCTTTGTATAAGTTTGTGACTTGACTGTTTCCATTATAACTTGAACTGTACATTGTACTGGAAATCTGCTTTTGAAGAAACTTCATTATTTTCGTAAGATTCATAGAACAATTTATAGTTGTTTTGATTGATTGCATTTTGCCATTGCTATTTTGATACTTTGATATTTTATTGATTTACTGGTTGAACACTTTGCTACTTTTGTAGTAAATTTTTTTTGTTGGTTGTTGATCTACATTGTACTTAGCCATGTCTGATGATTATGATCAGTTGTTCCAATCTTTTATTGCTCAAGCTACAACTTTGGGTATTCCTGATAAAGAACGTGGGAAATATGTACAGGATTGTTTTGATCGTCTTGAGAGACAAAAAGTGAGAGATGAAAAAAAATTAGAAGAAGAAACAAAACAGAAAGCATTGGAAGAAGCTACAAAGCAAAAACAAGCAGAAATTGAATTAGCTAAAAAACAAGCAGATGTTGAATTAGAAAAAGCAAATAAACAAGCAGATGTTGAGTTAGAGAAAGAGAAAACAAAACAAAAGGAACTTGAGTTACGTTCTGAACATAGACCTGAGGAACAAGATATTGGTCATGGAAACAGAGGTAGAGATAGTAATTCTTTTGGTGCTAGACCTGTTTATCCCAAGTTGCCTCTTTTCAAAGAAAGACAAGATGACATAGATTCTTACCTTTTTCGTTTTGAGACTCATGCTACAGCCCTTGGCTGGGATAGAAGCAAATGGGTTACATTTCTTTCAGCTTTGTTAGAAGGTAATGCACTGAACTTATACCACAGTCTTGCTGCAAATGGTGAGGTTGATTATCCAACTTTGAAAGACAATTTGTTTAAGAAGTTTCAGTGTACTGCTGAAGGTTTTCGCAAAAAATTCCATGAAGTCCGACCAGACTCAAACGAACCTTTCCAAACATTTGGTATTGAACTGAACAGATTGTTTGATAGGTGGATAGCTTTGTCCGGTGTTCCTAGAAACATGCAAGGTATAATGAATCTTGTGTTAGGTGAGCAGTTTCTAGAATGTGTGTCACAAGATCTTGCTACTTTTATTCGCGAGCGTGGACTTGTCACATTGGATGATATGGTTAAAACCGCTGAAAGTTATCGTCTTGCTCGTCCCGGAAAGAACTTAGCACGCAAATCGGCTGCTACAATTTTCGGTTCAGTAGGATCAGTTGATGTAGCTGAGGAATCGCAAGCTGTTGCTGGCTCTGCAGATTCTCGCGGTGGTTACTCAAACTATCAAGGTCGTGGCTATTGGAGAAATCGTGGTGGTTTTCAAAAGAAAGACCAAACAAACACAGATTCGAACCAAAAGGTCGAAGGTCGTTTTGATCAAACTCCGGGATCTTATAGACGTGGACGTGGTTCATTTTACACCAATTTTGATAATTGCCCTCTTTGTGATGGTAAAGGTCATGGTCCTAGGCAATGTCCCCTTCGAAATAGTCAAAACCCTTGCCCTGTTTGCAACATTGGTGGTCATACTAGAAAAACTTGTCCCTTTGTTGTAAAGAAAGCCACAGCTTCAGATGATAAGAATAATAAATCAAGCTCAGGTTGTGCAGTTGTCCCTGTAGACTCTGAAGTCGTTTGTTCTGTTTTTGATCAGACACCTGGTCACTTGCATTTAGAAGTTGGTTCTGTAAATTCTACTGCTTGCTCAGTTCTGCGAGACACAGGTGCTACCATTTGTGGTGTTCGAAAACGTTTGATTTCTGATGAGCAGTATGTACCAGGTACTGTTCGTTGTAAAACTTTTGGTGGAGAGATAAACATCTACCAGCAGGCTAAAGTTGTTGTTTCTTGCCCATATTTTGTTGGAGAGTTGGTTTGTTGTGTTCTTGAGGATCCAGTTGCTGACTTGATTGTAGGAAATATTCCAGGTTTGATTGTCCAGCAGACCCAAGATACCCAAGTTGCTGCTGCTGCTGATGATGTCCCTGTTGCTGCTGTCACTACTCGTGCTCAGGCTAGGAAGCAGGATCTCCCGCACAAACCTCTTGGCACTGTGTGCGATGACTTGAAGGTCACTCGTGTTGAACTCATTCAGTTGCAGAAAGATGATGCTACTTTGCAGGGTTGTTTTAAGTTAGCTGATTCAGGTGAAGAAAAGGTTGTTGGTTCTGCTACTTATACTTTCTATTTTAAAGATGATATTTTGTACAGAAGGTATCAGAAATCCAGGGATATTTTGCATCAGGTTGTCGTTCCTGAAAAACTTCGCACTTCAGTCATGATTGCTGCGCATGATCAACTTTTGGCTGGTCATTGTGGAGTTCGTAGAACTTTGACTAGGATTCTGTCCCAATTCTTTTGGCCTGGTGTTTCTGCTGATGTGAGTGCTTATGTTCACACTTGTGACATTTGCCAGAAGACAATTTCAAAAGGAAAAGTTCCCCCTGTTCCTTTGGCGACTATGCCTCTTATCTCGACTCCATTCGAGAGGGTCGCTATTGATCTAGTTGGGCCTTTGTCTCCTCCATCTGTTGAAGGTCACAGATATATTCTGACTTTGATTTGGCTACTAGGTTTCCCGAAGCTGTTCCTATGAAAGACATTTCTTCTGTTGCTGTTGCTGAAGCTTTGATGAGTATTTTTTCAAGGTTAGGTTTTCCCAAGGAAATTCTTTCAGATCAAGGTTCTCAGTTTAACTCAGATTTGATGAAACAGTTTCATGCTTTGTGTGGTACTCAAGCCATACGTACTTCTCCCTACCATCCTCAAGCAAATGGTACTGTTGAACGGTTTCATGGCACTTTGAAATCTATGCTTCGAAAGGTTGTTCATTCTCAACCGAAAGCTCGGCATCGCTATCTTCCTACATTGCTCTTCGAATGTAGAGAATTGCCGTCAGAAAGTGCAGGTTTCAGTCTTTTTGATCGGATGTTCGGTCGTAAACCGAAAGCTTCAATATTTCCATTTTTGCTTCCAGATGTCGAGGTTGTGGAACCTCAGTGTTGTGTTTCTCGTGTGGATGTTTCTACAGATAGGCATACTGTCCCTACAGTAGGTATTGGCGTTATCCAGGATGATGGTTCGTGTCCTTACAATAGTTCAGATTCACTCTTGAACCACTTCCAGGTACACAGAATGTGTTTGCGGATCTGTTGTCACGCGCTGATCGTGATCAATCGGTTTCATAGATCAAGGTTACGTGGTCGTTGCTGTGTGTTGACATTATCCTCAGAACTTGTAAAAAATAACCTCGGTCGGTTCTTTTTTTTCTTTGGGAGGGGGGTAGTGTAACGACCGCAGTTCGTACACATTTGTGTATGAAGACGTGATGACGTCACTGCGTTAATTTTCGAATAGTTTGTGAACTGTGTTAGGTTAGAGACGAAACATCAGCCTAACTGACAGGACGTATTCGTGGGTGCTATGGAAAGACCTGATTCTTTAGGACTTACTTTAGCTGTATAAAGAATACAGGTATTTATTATTATTATTATTATTATTATTATTATTATTATTATTATTATTATTATTATTATTATTATTATTGGTATTTATAATGAACTGCTAAGCTATCCTTACGAAAAAGGAAGAGTATTGCTTTTTGTGAATTAGTACGTTTAGAGTACAGAAGAACCCATGTTTGAAAACAAAGTTCGATAACTCGTGTCAATATTTATTTGATCATGTGTATACATGTATGTGTGACTCAGTTTGTAATTATGATGCCATTTTTTTTATTCATTCATATGTGAAGATATGGGGCTGAAATAGGAACGTATTTCAGTTGTATAATTTGTATATCTATTGATGAATGAATGGGTACAAATATGTTATAAAATGAAGGTGAGCTGTGTTTGTAATATTGGGGTCATAGTCCATTGTGTGTAGCCTATGCAATGTGTGTAAAGTGGCTATGCTAGGTATTGTCACAGGAGTGGTGACAATAGTGATTGTAGTGGTGTGGTGGCGTGTAGAAGACATTCTGCAAAGGAAATGGTCTTCAGGCATTAGGAAGTATTTAGATGTGTCAAAGACATACAGTCTCTTTATGGATAAGAGCGAAAATTTACGATTGTGTACATGTTGTATACAGCGGGGCGGTTACGGAGCAAAGAACCCCTGATGTGCGGCGGATGGATCTGGTCCACATGACATCATCTACGTAACCCGATGTGGACACCATCATCGCCGTAGCTCTCCTTCGGGCATCATCACTGGGGCAGAAGTGCACCAACGGTGCCGAAGTAAACTTCCGGATCTACGCCACGAAGACATCTGCAGCGTCTTCAGTGTGTGTGGCTGTGACCCCAGCGTCGGCTGTTAATTCCGCGCCGGGAGTGCTTGATCCGTGAAATAGGTTAGTAAACAGAAACTGTGAATTCTAGAATCTCTGAGTCATCGAAGTGATGCTAATGCAAAAGAGTAGAGTCGAGTGACGTCCCCAGAAAGGGACAACGACTTCTGCTAGTGTTGAACTCTGAAAGCAGCTGTGTGCACTTATCAAAATGACTGCGTGAACTTACTGAGTAAACTGTGTGCACTTATCAAATTGACTGGGTGAACTTATTAAGTTAACTGAGTGCACGTAATTATTATCTGTGTGAATTTATTTATATGCTGGAAGTAATTGTATGATTTGATGTATCTGTGAACTTATTGTATACGTGAATGATTTATTGTGTATGTTCGTGATTGAATGAGAAATAGCATAACAGAAGGGTAAAGAGAAACAATTGTGTAGACTTTGTCCTTGTCTGTAAGCATGTGTGTGGTGAAGGATGAGAAGTTAAAGTAAACAGAGATAGAACACACACCTTTTCACTGAGCGTCAGACAGCCACACTCACACACTCATTCATTAGATTAAACTTAGTATATTCAAATAGATATTTAATTAAATACACAAAAACCATCCGTTACACAAACTCCCATGCAGCCTTCGCCAATCTCCATCTCTTGACTCTTTCAAAGCCCAAATGAAAACCTATCTCTTCCTCTTACACCTGTAGAACATCCTCCCTTGCGGACACCCTGTTGCGCTGATACCTGAAATGTGTGTGTGTAGGGGTGTGTGTGTGTGTGTGTGTGTGTGTGAATATGGGTGTGAATGTGTGTGTGTGAATGTGTGGGTGAATGCGTGTGTACGTGGATGCATGTGCGTATGCGTGTACTTGTCTTAAAATTGTTTTGCTTTTTTAAATGACATTTGATCCCTCTTAACTTGTTTTCACTGTAAATGAAATTAAAAACTGCTATTATTATTATTATTATTATTATTATTATTATTATTATTATTATTATTATTATTATTATTATTATTAGTATTATTATTATTATTATTATTATTATTATTATTATTATTATTGTTATTGGCGTTGTTACTATTATTATGTGAATCACAAATATGTTTTCTTTTTAAACCAGATTAATGCCATTACACAAGCTTTTATTCTCTTCATCTGGCCTGTCATACGTTGTAAGGATGTTTAGTTATTCAACGATTATTCTACTTTTATAACTGCTGTATTTCACCACCATTTACACTTTACATCTTAGATGAGGCATTGTTGATCTGCCTCTTTTGGTATTAACGTCCCTCTCTTAAATTTTTTCTGTGAAATTATTCATTTATTTTATATAAGTTTATTGATTGATTGACTGATTTTATACTTTATTTGTTGGTTTGTTACCTTTACTAGGTTTACATGTTGTCTTGTTTTTAAATGCAGAATAGATTTATTATGCGTGTGTATCTGTGTGTGCCTGCGTGTGATCAAGCGCTTTGTGAAGCATTTTATGTTTGAATTGCGCTATACAAAATAAATTATTATTATAAATTATATATATATATATATATATATATATATATATATATATATATATATATATATATGTATATATATATATATATATATATATATATATATATATATATATATATATATATATATATATATATATATATATATATATATAAGCTATGTTAAAAAAGTAGCCCATATTATTACTGTTTTCAGGATGGACTTGTCCTTGTCTTTGTCTTGGGTTGTTTCTGCCGTTGCTGTTGTTGAGAGGGCAGTGCTTGCAGTAGCAGTTTGAGGGTGGAGGTCGCTGCTGTGTTGTCATCGTTGGGTATTGACCATTGCGTCATCGACCCAGAGCGTACCACTGACCACCGAGGGTCGTTCCATAAGGCCTAGGGTCATCTAGTGCTACGGAAAGGGGCAGGAAGAAGGAGGGAGAAAAGTCAACAGAAATAGGGGGCCGTTTGGCAAGTGGACATTTTAGTACAGAAGAAGCCATGGATTTATATATATATATATATATATATATATATATATATATATATATATATATATATATATATATATATATATATATATATATATATATATATATATTCTCAAGAAAGAACAGTTTATTTATATTTTTATTTACCCCTTGGGGTCATGAGCAATCTTGCCACTGTAGATTGTTCTAACCTATAAAGGGAAAAGTGAAAGCCCCAGTTGAAAACCTGTCTTGCCTTTGTAGGCATGACTGACTCACTGCGGCAACAGTCCCCCCCCCCCGTTGGAGTGCCGGGGGTTTCAGTATAAATAGTATCCCCACTTTCTGGAAATTGAGTGCTTTAAATTCCCACTGTCGCTGTCTTCCTCATTTGCTCTTTCCCATTCCTGATCTGTCCTATCACTCTGCTATACTATCTTCTTCTTCGCTAGATCAATGACCTACCATTTTTCTTGAAAACTCTTCCTGGACAAGACTCCTTGTTTGTGTATGAGGTCTATTGGATCAGCTTGGGAGTGTTGGACGCTTTCTGCCGGGTGGTCACTAGGGCTTCCTATGATTGTATTATTTAGCTTTATAGGCATTTTATATATATGTGTTTTGTTGATGATTTATAATGATGTTTGTATTCTATTTTGTTATGTAACCGGGGGTTCGAGTAGTTGGGGTAAAGCCTCAGCCGTCCCCTGCGTGGGATGTCTTTATTGTAAAGTGACTGGCCGGTGGAGGGCATTCAATTTTCCCACTAGGGTTGTTTCGGCAGATCTTTTATGCGGATTGGGGGTTGTCCGGTCCTGATTTGGCTCGGAAGAGTCCGCTGGACCTAAAGCAACAATCAATCGATCAATCAATCAATCATATTTTTATTTTTATTTATTTTTTATAGACATCTGGAACAGAGAGGATTCCTATATCCAGTGACTTGGCATAACATCTGTTTTAGTTCTTCATAAACAATATATGCACATATACATTTATGAAATGTGTAGAGAACATTTTAACTAAGGAAATTCAAGAAAGAAGTGTGCAGTCAGACTTTGCCATCAGTGACAGTGTACATAGTATGAAGTGTGTACACAGCTTTATATAACAAGATTGAACAGGGACAACAGGGGGGACATATGTGTGTTTAATTATTTTTGTGTATATATTATATATGTATGTGTTAAATTAGAAGCAGTACAAGGTGAGAGATTGATTTTTTATTATTTATGATTTTTTATTATTTATGATGATGTTTTAGATTGTATATGTTTTAAATTCGTTTTATATATTTTTCTTTAGTTTCATTCTTTTATTTATTGATTGGGGCTTTTAATTATATGTTTTATTGAATAAATGTATATTTGTATTTTCACATCTTATTTCATTAGTTGAGTTCTTAGTTTAGTTTAGTGGGAGAAAGTACGCTCGCGCACGCACCACCCACCCGCCCCCAAATACCCCAACACTCCTTGCATGATGGAACAGTCACCTGCTTTAATACCGAAAGGAGAAAGTAGGCCTGACAGTACTACATAGCCATGATGCTGACCAAGCTTTTAGAAATTTTATTTTATAAATAGTCTTGGTGCTGTTTAAATATTTTTAGATCCCGGCGTATACTGTACGACCTGTCGATGACTCCCCTCTTATGTCACTACTAATGGCCATGCTGCCGTTGGCATATTGGGTGATTGCTAGGTCTCTGAGTATAGCTGTGGAGTCGATCAAACTCCTTGGTTTATTAGTAGTATAACACCTTTTTTAATTATCTCGATGGCCCCTATCTTTTGTCATTCTAATTAGCCTATATGCCGCCGGTAGATTTAAACCGTGCCTGTAAGGCCGAGATGGACTGCCTCGGTGCTGTTAATAATAAATTACACGTGGAACTCTATTTACTTTATGAAGTAGCTGCTGTGGTGGACAGCCAGGGTGTTGTTGATGATAATTATATGTACATGTATAGATATTATTGTATTATGTAACTGCCGAGGTCGACAGCCTAGGTGCTGTTAACCATACATGTAATCTTAACCTCACAGCGTCGAATTCATATGGCGTCCCCATTGTTTGGGATTGTTTGCCGCACTGTTATCTGAAGAACGTAATTACTTAGACCTATCATGACGATGTTATGTTAGACCCTCCCCCTCCTGGGTTCGCGTGAACAGGGTATCTTTGCATGCCCATTTAAATATTTATTCTGCTTTTGCATAACATGCTTTTAACCTAATGTTAGTGTATTGCTTTTAATCGTGGTCCTGAAATGTTATTCATGAACTCTTAATAACGTCCCCTATATGCCATAGTGTCCGGGGACAGCAAATCTAACTGAACTGAACTGAACTGAGTTGTGTAGAGAGAGAGAATTGTAGTGAAAAAAGTTGATAGTGGAAAAAGCGACTGTATGCAGTTGTTGACGTTCGCTGAATAAAGTTGGAAAACTACATACGACGACTTCTGCCTTGTTGCTGAGTGAGCAGGCTGCGTTGATACACGAATCTGAGTTACACTTATCAGGTTTGAAGCATCGGGGCTGAATCAACTGATAAAAAACAACATCGAGTGTAACACGTAGATCAGAGTCCCCGACACAGAGGATATAGGGGATAAGTGTTCCAACTTTTCTGATCCCTCCCGATATATAACCCGCACCTTTCCATTGGTCCAGTTGCCTATCCGGGCCGCGAACTTGTTTTTTCCAACCTAGTTCCAGTCACTTTCCCAAAAAAGGCAATTACCGAAGTCGAACGAAGCTCTCCGAGTCGAGCGGAGCTATCCGATGTTTTACGAACGAATGCTGGCAGGACTACGTGAAACCACAGGCTGGGAATTCTCGTCTTTCGTAGGCCTCAATTACATACTATACTACGTACGTATAAAATTTAGGAGTTTACAAAGACAAAAGAAAAGACTTCAGAGCCTGTGGTGAAACATCCGTGCATAAAAATAGCCGCTGCTGGATCTAATTCTATTTCGATCTGCACAGCTTCAAGCTCAAGTCGAGATTTGCATTTTGAAGCAGTTATTATTATTATTCTTATTCTTATTATTATTATTATTATTATTATTATTATTATTATTATTATTATTATTATTATTATTATTATTATTATTATTATTTTATGATGAATAATATACTGACACAATTAATAATAAGGAGTAAAAGTAATACATAACACATAAAGCATACATACAACGATTTCACATCTATATCAACAATAAAACCATGACAAAACTTCAATGCGCTATGGATACGTTGATGTCACTTCAGCACAACAAGGCAAAGCAAGTTTATAATGGTCTCAAAAAACAGTGACATTTTTATTGCAAGCACCAAAGCAATTATTTATTTAACTAATATTATTCTTTTTAACTGCTACAGTACATATTTTGTTATGTGTATTTCAATGATATGTATTTTAATGAGAAACGCGTATTAAAAACATGTTGCGTGGCGGGCGGAAATTTCTATAAATCATCTCAAAACTTTGGTAAATCTATAAGAAAAAATAACCAGTAACACTATCTGAATATTTCGGGTTACACCCAACTTCAGCAAAAACAAACAAAACGTCACTGACCATATTTACACCATTGAGCACGCACATCAGCACCCTATTCTTTTTTCTTTTTTTTTTTAAAGTAGGAATAATAATAATAATAATAATAATAATAATAATAATAATAATAATAATAATAATAAAAAGAAACAAATAATAATAATAATAATAATAATAATAATAATAATAATAATAATAATAATAATAATAATAATAATAACACACAAACAAAACAAATAAATAAATTAAAGATTTAAATAAATAACTATACTACTACTACTACTACTACTACTACTACTACTACTACTACTACTACTACTACTACTACTACTACTACTTGCGAAGTTGTGGTCTCGATTTTGTGTTCCTGATTCGGTTCTTTGCAGTCCGCTGGACTCTGTAAGCAATGAATAACTAATAAGCTTTTAATTTAACTCTGATCTCGAGTTGTCTTGATTTTGTGGTTCTGATTCGGCTCTTTGCAGTCCGCTGGACCCTGTAAGCAATGAATAACTAACTATTAATTTAACTCTGATCTCGAGTTATAAAAAAAAAAAATTCGCTTAGCCTACTCGTCCTTCTCCGGAAATTTCAAGATTCGAATATTATAAAGTATAGGCCTAAATATTATTAATTAGAATAGATATAGTTTATACATTTATTTACGTATAAAACAAACAATACAGGTCTAATAATTATATTCAGCTAGTGAGCTTCTTCGCTGGGCGGAGACTGACTTATAATAATGTAGATTAAGCCTATGTATACTGTTTAACAGTGTCTACTTGGTTCTAGGCAGGAAATGGGCAATGCTATTATTAGCCTTTACTGCTGAGAACTAACAAAATGGAAATCAAGGAACGCAACTATTAAATATGGTCGATAATAATTGTGCTCATATTATGCTCATATTAACAAAGTATACCGTTGCGATATGCTAAATCTGTGTAAATCGAACAGAATTAGAAGCAACAGCGATCATTTTTAATGTCAGCTAGTCGTAGTCATGCAAGCATCATTTCGTAACACATCGGAGAGCTTCGTTCGACTTCGGTGATTGCCTTTTTGGGCGAATGACTGGAACTAGGTTGGAAAAAACAAGTTTGCATCCGGGCCTCCTCCTACTCCATCAGGCTCCTCCTGCTTGCGAGTCCTTTTTCTCCACTTGTTACCGCCTCGAGCGTCCCGCCTTTACACACTACCGTCTTCGTTTTGTTAAGTACTCCACGTCATGTATTCTTCCTCAGTCTTTATCGGCACCTCCCTTTTGCCCCAATTTACATACAGTCCTCTATACGCTCTTTGTAAGCCTCTCACTATTTGCTCGGCGCGTCGGAGTTATGCTTGGGGAAAATGGGTGGGTGGGAGGCGGAAGGGAGGTCTATATAAAGTGAAGCAGACTTATTGTCTCCTAAACGCTGATGTGTCCAGAGACGTTAATCTACCCAAGCCAAGCCAAGTCACTACACATTGTTGTTTGCAGCTCTACAGTTTCTTGTACTACAGGTTTGTGCCCTTTACATTATATATATATATATATATATATATATATATATATATATATATATATATATATATATATATATATATATATATATATATATATATATATATATATATATATATATATATATATATATATATATATATAACGTTTTTCTTTAGACATAGGTGAGATAGTGTTATGCTGCATCAAAACGCACAGTTTTAGCACACATGTAGGCTAGTATTGGCAAAATATGTTTAAAACATTGGCAAAAATAGAACATACTTGACAGTAAGAGATGATACATTGGATTGAATGTTCAAAAACATATGCGAACATTTCCAAAGCAAAATAAACTTTTTTTTCTGTACAGATGTAGATTCATGTTCATGGTCTATTTTTTCTATAAGTTGTTTATAATAGGCTGCCCATTTTTGTGTGACTTTGTCATATTTCATGGTAATCTAACAAAACTTTCCTCTCTCTCTCTCTCTCTCTCTCTCTCTCTCTCTCTCTCTCTCTCTCTCTCTCTCTCTCTTTTATATATATATATATATATATATATATATATATATATATATATATATATATATATATATATATATATATATATATATATATATATATATATATATATATATATATATATATATAATTATATAAAGCTATATAATGTGTGAAATCTCTTTATCAAACTTTGTTGTTTCTTTGTTTTCCTCTTTGTTTTGCCATCCCCTTCACTAAGACTGGCTTCCGTGCAAAACTGTCACAGTTAGAGCATTTTATCTAACACAATCATCCCAAAATTTTTGAACATCCACGCAGTTGCATAATTATTTAATTAATTAATAATTGTCTTCATTTAAAAAATTGTTCAGATTGTTTGGTACCATTCACATCTTTTTTAAAAGAGAGTACTTCGGAAGTTGATTTTCATCTGAAATAATTTCAGTTTTACTTCTTTATATTTTTGTTGTTGCTATGAATATCTTCGACAATTCAATATATTTTCCCAAACGTTTCTCCTAGTTTTTGGAGGCGTTTGACTGCAATGGTTTCCTAGTAACATTTCATAAAAAGAATATTTTGCGCCTTTTGTAGCCTTTAATAACACACGATATGTTTTATTGTAATGTCTATAAGTGCAGTCGTTATTTATTCCATGAATATTATTTTCTTTTAAGCACTTTCCAATGGAATAAACACATTGAAAATAGAGCAGCGAAGGCACATCAATATTTGATTTGCTTTTAAGTTGTTATGCTGTTTAAAAAGCACCATTTTCTGTCACCAACTCCGAAAACACAAAATATATGGTTCTTTTTTAAAATCCAGTCCTCAAAAACAACATCCTGCCGTCAATTTTAAACTTATCATTTAAAAATAATGATTCTATTAAATTGTTTGCTCACTGTCGATGTTCACTTTCTTGTACAGATCATTGTAGCTGCTAAATACATCCTTCCAAAACTGATGTAGGGTACAGAGTCATTTTTCAGTTTTAACACGCATTCCTTTAGCATTTTTATATCTGGACTATTTCCTTCAAAACTGCTTTCCATTTAGGATTTCTATTGAATAAATGTTTTCAACTAATATAGTTTTAAGGATGTATTCTGTGTTGCTATGTTTGGCAAACATATACCTCCGTTCTGGACTCTGTGAATCGCTATTGCCCGTTTATTTTTTTCCCCATACAATGTATTTGTAATTAATTATTTCATGATATTTGTAATTATAAGGTTTTGGCGCCAGGCAAATACTATTAATTAATAATTAACATGGTGTATTACCGGTATCTCTGTAAATTACACAGAGCACGCATTAATTTCAATTATCTCGTGATAATGAGAACTCTCGGTTTTGGCGCTAGTAGGCCGTCATAAAGAGTCATAGCCTATGTTTCTAAATCTTCATCAAGTACTTGTTTTTCTGAATGGAAATTTCGATAAGATTCTTTTGTTTATTTTAACATATCACAAGCGGTTTTTAAATAATGTCCATTTTGGAGATTAGTTTAAACCTGTTTATGTATTAAATGTCTTTTTTTCTAATTTGCTAAATTTGTGATTTTCTTTTTCTGCTGCCAAGCGAACTTTTGCTGCGAATCATTATCCTCTCTATTTTCTTTCTCCTTAACTTTTCAATTCATTTCAATAATGGTATTAGTTGCAGTCAAGCTACATTTCAAAAGTAAACATTGCTTTCACTTACGCCTTCTGTTTAGAACGACGCGCGTGGAGTTCGATTGAAGAAATAATAATAATAATAATAATAATAATAATAATAATAATAATAATAATAATAATAATAATAATAATAATAAGAAGAAGAAGAAGAAGAAGAACAAGAAGAAGAAGAAGAAGAAGAAGAAGAAGAAGAAGAAGAGAAAGAAGTAGAATTATTATTATTATTATTATTATTATTATTATTATTATTATTATTATTATTATTATTATCATCCTCATCATTATTATATTTCCCCCGTTGGGGTGCCGGAGGTTTCAGTATAAATAGTATCCCCACTTTCTGGAAATTTAGTGCTTTAAATTCCCACTGTCGCTGTCTTTCTCGTTTGTTCTTTCTCATTCCTGCTGTTCTATCAATCTGCTATACTATCTTCTTCTTCGCTAGACCAGTCACCTACCTTTTTTCTTGAAAACTCTTCCGGGACAAGACTCCTTATTTGTTTTTGAGGTCTGTTGGATCAGCTTGGGAATATTGGACGCTTTCTGCCAGGTGGTCAATAGGGCTTCCTATGATGTTATTATTTGGCAATGTAGGCATTTTATATGTATGTGTTTTGTTGATAATTTATAATGTTGTTTGTATTCTATTTTGTTTTTGGAAACGGGAGTTCGATAAATTAGAGTATAGCCTCAGCGTCCCCTGCGTGGGATGTCTTTATTATAAAGTGACTGGGTGGTGGAGAACTTTCAGGTTTACCACTAGGGTTGTTCCAGCAGATCTTTTATGCAGATCAGGGGTTGTCCGGCCCTGATTTGGCTTGGAAGAGTCCGCTGGACTTAAAGCCATAATCATGTTATTATTATTATTATTATTATTATTATTATTATTATTATTATTATTATTATTATTATTATTATTGGTGTTGTTGTTGTTGTTCTGCGTGAATATTTAGTGTATATTTAGAAAAATCTTTGGTGTAATTGTTGTTGGTCCTATTCAGATTGTTGGATTTCACTATCTAGTGTGTGTATTTCTTTTTGAAGTTGTTTTTCTAAATTAGTTTCTATATAGTTTTTATTAAAAATCTCTATTCCATTATTCTATTTATAATTTTCATTATGAGAGTGACAGTCTACAAATAACTGGTCCAAAATTGTTAATTCAAGAAAATCTACTGAAATCTTAGCAATCTGTTCTCAGTCCTATATGAAAAACGGCATACTGTTACTTGGCGTTAGTAATAATATTATTAATTTCACTACCATAATTTTTATCCTTTAAAAGGGATGAATTAAATTTCCCAAAATTCTTAGTTTTCTTCTTTTCTAAATTCTAGTGTGGTTGAAACAAGTGACAAGTTCTAACCCACCTATTATTTCAATAACCTTGTCTTGCGCTTTAGCATTATTAATGTGTTATAATTTTAATAATGTAAAGTTGTGTTAAATACTAACTTTTAGTCTTCTTCATGTGTAATTTCAGTAATGCTTCAATGTTGGATTTTGTTTTGTAGATTAACATGGAATTGAGGATTATCAATATTTGGTTCACATGAGTTTAAAAAAGAATTGCTAGAAGCAAAAACAGTAATCAAAACTCCATTCCGCTCTCGTGCGCCTTTCTTGCTTACTCATAAAATGGGTATCTTGTGAGAAGTAAATAGAATGATTTTTTTTCTAAGATACTGACAAGCCTCTCTTTTTTATCTGTTGACTCCGAAAGCCCTGCACATCGTTGACATTAGTGAAAAATTTGACATTGATTTAGGCCGTGGATAAATATGGTGTACGTTCCATTACGAAATGTTTTTTGCTTTACCATGCATTTCATCTAGCACATGCAGAATCTCTTTTTTTACAACCACAACCTTCCCAAAAACATTCACCACTCGATCAAGCAAACATCTGTTTTTTACGCACAAACATCCGTATCAGCAAATACAAGAAAACGTGAGAATATACTCCATAAAGGCAGTATAAAAGGTCTGAAGGATGCGGCTATTGACTTGAAGGTTTTTGAAGGCAGAAGTAGATTCTAGATTGACGTTTTTTGTGATTGGCCTGGGTGTAAGCGGTAAAATTCGGTTTGTCGTCAATGATGTTTCCGAGTTATCTGTATGAGAGAGAGAACGTGCTGACAATGGAAGTACAAACTATGCAATCGCTTCTCCTTCATTCTAGAAAAATACATGTTGTTGAGAGAGAACGAACGAACGAACGAACGAACGAAACTTTAATTCCTGAAGGCACTGGCCCTTAGAAAAGAGTCACAATACAATACATGGAAAACAATAAAAGCAAACCGATTATTATCAAACGTTCAAGGTCATGGCGACGATAACATCCATCCGCGTCTTCTGTTCCTAAAATTGAGTGTCATAATTACGGTAAGTAACTTAATGTTTATATACAATGCTCTAAAAAATATGATCGATATACGTTTGCCTTTGTCGCAATGCGTAGAAAACATAAAAGGCTTATTTACGAATCTGCTCAGTGGATCCATTACGTAATACCGCAGTGTAATGTTCGCTAATGCCGAGTAAGTATTTCATCCTAATATCTTTGTACAAACGATAGTGATGAATAAAATGAGCTACATCTGCAGTTTCATTACATATTATGCACAAAGTATTAACATTGTCATAAATAGATCTCTTAAAAGATGATCCATTAATAGGTAGTACACCGATGCGACGTTTTAACAAGACCGTCTCTAAAACATCTGATATCCAAAAAATCAAGAAATTCTTCACATATGAAATCTGACTTGAATAAACTGTATACTCCATAAATATATGTCTGTCTCACTAAGCAGTTCCATTCTTGTACATACTGGTCCATCATTCTCTGTTTCAACATTGAAACAAAAGCAGATTCACATCCTACGCCCTGGTTAATCCACGCAATTCCAAACCCTAATTTAAACAAAGTGTGTTTTACTAGTGTTGCCCAGCATGCTTTGCCTCTATCGTCCATACTTAACAGCATATAATAAGCCTGTTTTGGTAGTCTTGATCCATCCATTTGCAGCAACTTTAACCAATATTTGATGCATCGAACTGCACTTTTGATCTACAAGGGGTGTCTCCCCAGTTCCCCATACGCAAATCTGTTTGGCACTTTCAGAGGTACTCTAAGAAAACGCTTGCAAGCTAATGTGTGGACTTTTTCAAGACTGTCCAGTCTATTCAAGCCCCACATTTCAGAGGCGTACATCAAAACTGGCTGCACCTGCGAGTCAAAAATGTTGAAAAAGCAAGTTTTAGTACTGTCATTTAATTTACCTATACATTTTATGCATTCTACACATGTCCTACTGCCCTTACCTGCCAGAGCACTAACACTTCTGTTTAAGCTCATTTTCGTTGTGAACATGAATCCAAGATAAATGTATTCATTTTCCACTTCAAGTACGCTCTCATCCAGGGTCCATTTTTCGTTCTTACCTAATGTCACGTGGGGTTTATGGGCTCTGCACAATGGAATTATGGACCCTCACGTTTATTCGGTGGGAACTGCTAGTAAGTCACCCTATGAATTACTTTAATAAATGTATTTGTTTAGCTCGTTCTGTGTTAAGGTTGGGGTACAGAAATAGATAGAAAAATGGTAAAAGATTACTGTCACACTAGCTTTCACACGGCTATGAATCATATGTAGTCCAGCCACTTGATAACAGTTAAAATCACACATTTATTTCTTCTACTCTATACAAGATTCTCTAAGTACTAATCTAACTTAAAAAGTCTCAGTCAATGCTAATAGTTCGATCGCTGATAGTCTAGGCAGCTGTTATATCTTCATCGGGCACTTGCTATAAGTTCTCATGTAGATTTGGACTACTGTGGTCCGTTATACAGTTTCTGAAGAGTTGGACTACTGTGGTCCTGTTATGATCAGTTTAAGTGCACCTTCGTTTTTGCACTTAACTGCTAGATGGTGCGTGCGAAGTCCTTCTGTGAGGTAGCTTCTGGTCCACCTTTGTCGTTGTGTAGTTGGGTTCCCTTGCCACGCTGTGGGGTCTGACAGGGTGTTTTTCAAGGAAGCTCTTTCCGACTTGTGCGGTCGAGTCTCCTCAACCAACTAGTCGTTTCTGTGGAGTGGGGTGCACAGGATAGCTCGCCTGCTCGTCTGTAATATAAGAGACGAAATTCTGCACAACCCTGAATAATCGGTTTGTGCAGAGCGTCTCACTGAAAGCCAAAGTAGCCCTCAGTGATAGCTCCACATCTCTATACATAAGCGACGAACATTCTGCTACTTCCGGGGTCCACTGGAATCTCACTCTAAATTCCTATACATACATAAATATCAAACGTGGCTAACTATACACATACAGAATTAATAATAATATAAACATTCACGGGTACAGCCACTGGTCAGCAAACATACATATAAGTTAAACAACAGTGGTTCCGTACGGGATACAACATGGCGGCGCAACCGGTCGTGTTTCGCCTCGTGCTCGGCTCTTCCACGTGGTACGGCAAATTCGGATTAACAATTCACATTTATGCATAGCAAATTCCACAAACATAATTTCACAATAATATAACTATATCACGATGAAACAGAAGGGTGTTCATTTACCTGTTTGACAAGTTCAGGCCCGTGATGACTTGATAGAATTCTAAGATTCTAAGTCCTGCTTCCTGGTCTAAGTGTGGAGAGATTTCTCTGCCAGCTTTCTAGCTGTTAACACTTCGGTGTATTCCTCCCAACTGACCAAAGCTGGGTTAGGCTCGGACCCAGTCAAACTGGCTCGAACCGCTTTGCCTAAGCTCTCATTGGGTAAAATATTTACGACTCTCGCACACAGTGCTGATTAACTACGCAGCGTGGGTCGGGCTCGCGGTGTGTACGTTAATTGCTGCTGTGTTATATACTGACTCTCTACTGTTACAAAAACTACACAAGGCTGAATAGTCAATGAGCAGAGTTAAAACTAGCCAGTTCGTGACACCTAAAAAGCCCCCTTTTCGAAACACCATTACCTTTGTTTTATCAGAATTAATTTTTAAGAATAGCCGTTGACAAGCAGTGTTTAAATTATTAATCTGATATTGTAGCCCATTGGCAGTATTGGGCAGAAGGACGATATCATCGGCAAATAAAAGTAAAAACGTATTTTCGTTCATTCGTTCGTGGAGTAAATTTACTGCCCCGTACACGTAAGCATATAGGGAACGTTGTTAAGATATCATGATGCTGAAGAGGTCGAAAGTATGTTCAGTTCAGTTCAGTAGGTAGATTACCGTCCCCGGACACATCAGCGTATAGGGGACTCCAAAGTATGTTGCCTACAGAACTCCCCAAAAGATTTTCATCATGTCGAATAATTAATTCATATGAATTATTATTGTATATAAATGCATCATTAGTTTCGTATTTTCTGCTGAAACTGGCAAACCTTTTAATTTGTTGAGCCCATTAGAGGGTACTGTAATTTGTTGTGTAAATACAGTGCCTTGTGTATTAATTTTAGGCACCCTAGTCACTTTTGGGGAAATGCGTTTTATTTTTGTGTGAGGGTTACCAACTTTGAATAGTTAAATGACTTCCTTAATATTGACCGATTTTAATAATTTAAATTGTGTTAATCTTCTAGGGGTCTGTACTATATAATAAAAACGAAATAAAAACTCCTGAACCAAAATAAATTTTTTGACACTAATACCTACCAAAAGCAGTAGTTGATCTAGACAAAAAGTAGTCAAAATACAGTATCTCACGTAACTTTCGACTTCGAAGGAAGGTAATCATATTCAAATCGTCGATGTCATTTCTGCATTATGACGCTGCTGATATGAATTTGACGTGAGTAAATACTTCAGGAAGCGCCATGCTCTGTCTCTGTCCTCAGCAATCCCCATGTTCAGTGTCAAACCAGTTCATTCTCGAATGTTGTCCTCCCACCTCTTTTTCTGTCTCTCTCTTCTTCTGCCTCCTTGCACCATGCCCTGCAGGATGGTATTTGCAAAGCCTTATGCTCTGGTGCCGTGGCCATACCATCGGAGTTTTGTTTCTTCACCACTGTTAGCATGTCATCATGTTGTCCAATGGCTTGTGTGATGGTCTGTCGGACTTCGTCGTTGATGTGCTGGGTATAGGAAATGCCCAGAAGTCTTCTGTAGCACCTCATCTCCAGTTTATATTCTTCGTTGTAGATATGCTGTGAGGGTCCATGTTTCGCAAGCGTATAGGAAGATGAAGACGACAAGGGAGCGCGGCAGCCTTACCTTGGAATGTAGGCTGATGGTCCTGTCTTTCTCATTGAAGTCGCAGAGTTCCAGACTCGGCATCATTCCGGAGTCGCATGATTTTAGGTTATTTTTAAAAAATCACACCAAATGTACTAGACAACATAGAAACATAAAATAAATTGCAAATGAAAGCTTAAAGTATGTATTTTTAATTTCACTTACCACCAATCTGCTATAATCCTCCAGAAAAAAAATATTTTGCACCAAAAACACATCACTTTTGCAAAAAAAAAAAATTTTTTTATTAGATGCACAATATCTATATGTTGCACCCATTTTTTAATGAAAATATTTGATTCTCTTGTTTTTATGATGTAAAAACACTGTAAAAATGAATTTTACACAAAAATAATCATGAAAGCACAATCTGAAGAGGCATTTGTCACATAACTAAAACAAAATTTCCCCAACAATCGGCGTTAAAAACGAGAAGCCATTTTGTAAACAAAGCTACTAGGTTAAAGAAAATCGCGAAATGTCAAGAGAAACTTTGTCAAAAATATGGTCAAAAGGAAGCAATCTACTCTTTAAAAAAAGACCCCTTTTAAGTATGTGTATTGCTTAGTTCCCTTGGTACTCATTTTCTGTTATTAAAAAAATGTAAACACACGACGTAAACACAACTACGGCACGCACCTCTGCGGCACCGCGAGTGCCGTCAAACCGTTTACGGTCCGACTTCAATGAGTGCAGCAGTTGTTTTTGCGCTCCTGGAGAGGACTTCCTGTCGGAATTCACTGCCTGTCTGATACAATGGCTCCTAAATATTTGAAGCTATGCACTGTGTTGAGAGATTGGGCTCGGACTTTGATGTCCATGTTGATGCCATTGGTGTTGTTGGTCATCATTTTGGTCTTCACTGCAATTATTTCCATTCCATAGGCTCTGGAGGTGGTGGGGGATGCCGGGGGTATAAATATTATCCCCAATTTCTGGAAATTTAGTGCTTTAAATTCCCACTATCGCTGTCTTTCTTCTTTCTCATTCCTACTATGTTCTATCAATCTACTATACTATCTTCTTCTTCGCCAGACCAGTCACCTACCGTTTTTTCTTGAAAACTCTTCCGGGACAAAACTTCTCATTTGTGTGTGAGGTCTGTTGGATCTGCTTGGGAATATTGGAAGCTTTCTGCCAGGTGGTCACTGGGGCTTCCTATGATGTCAATATTTGGTAGGCATTTTATATGTATGCTTTTTGTTGATATTTTATACTGATGTGTGTATTCTATTTTGTTTTTTGTAAACGGGGGTCCGATAAATTAGAGTATAGTCTCAGCGTCTCCTGCGTGGGATGTTTTTATTGTAAAGTGACCGGCTGGTGGAGTGCATCAGTGTTAGATCTTTTATGCAGATCATGGGTAAGTCCTCTTTCAGCAAAGTTGTGGTCTTGATTTTGTGGTCCTGATTCGGCTCTTTGCAGTCCGCTGGACCCTGTAAGCAACGAATAACTAACTCCAGCCAAGCCATCAATGTCATCCGCAAAGCGGAGTTTGGAGATTGCTCTACCTCTTTGCTGACTGTGCCTTCGTGATCTGCAAGGTCATCTGACATGATGCGCTCTAGGAAGATGTTATAGTGTGTTGGAGAAAGTAGGCATCATTGACGCACACCGATTGTTTTTATGAACCAGTTGTTTTAACGTAAGTTTTATTCAAGTAACAAACCAGATATTAATACAAGGCAGGGCGCACAAAAGCACAAGGCCTAATTAAATAAGTGCTACCCAAATAATAATGTGTCAAAATATCACTGGCGGACGACAGGAAACAACAGCAGAACATTGATACAAATACAAGAAATAGAAAATATAATTTTTTTTATAAAAAGAAAAGAAAATTGTCGAAAAAAAAGATTTCCAAGTGAAGGGGAAGAAAAAAATATGGGGGGGGGAGGTGCAGGGTGGTGGTGGGGGAGAGGGGTTGGGCGTGGAGGGGTAGAGGAGGGTGCGAGAGAGTTATGCTTGTGGGAAGAAACTAATGAGTGTGTTGAAGATCAAAGCTAGAAAGCAAAGTATGTGGAAAGTCGTTGAAAATAAAATTTGAAAATATAATATAATATAATATAATATAATATAATATAATATAATATAATATAATATAATATAATATAATATAATATAATATGCGGTCAGAATCGGTTACATGAAAGTAAAAATGTGTGAACAGTTGAAAACGTCTTGGCATTTTCTTGCAATGACAATTCAGCATTTCCAAAGAGTAAGGTATTAACTTCCCCTAGGATAGGATCAAGAAGACCAATCGTTTGGATACGGGCATCGTCAAACAAGGGAAAAAAAAGCAGGAAGTGTTCAGACGTTTCGGCCGGGTGTCCGCAACGGCAAATCGGGTCGTCTATCAAATGGCGACGATATATATCGTAGTTAAGGTTGCTTACACCCAGCCGAAGCCTGCAATGGATAATTTGTTGTTGTCGTGCACCATGATAATAAAACATTACATTACATTACATGATTATTGCTTTAGGTCCAGCGGATTCTTATGAGCCAAATCAGGACCGGACATCCCCTGATCCGCATAAAAGATCTGCTGAAACAACCTTAGTGGTAAAACTGAAAGCTCTCCACCAGCCAGTCACTTTACAATAAAGACATCCCATGCAGGGGACGCTGAGGCTGTACTCTAATTTATCAAACCCCCGTTTACAAAAACAAAATAGACTACAAACATCATTACAAAATATCAACAAAACACATACATATAAATGCCTACATTGCTAAATAATAACATCATAGGAAGCCATGGTGACCACCTGGCAGAAAGCGTCCAATATTCCCAAGCTGATCCAACAGACCTCATACACAAATAAGAAGTCTTGTCCCGGAAGAGTTTTCAAGAAAAAAGGTAGGTTACTGGTCTAGCGAAGAAGAAGATAGTATAGCAGATTGATAGAACAGAGCAGGAATGAGAAAGAGCAAATGAGAAAGACAGCGACAGTGGGAATTTAAAGCACTAAATTTCCAGAAAATGGGGATAATATTTATACTGAAACCCCCGGCACCCCAACGGGGGAGATAATAAAACGGCGGGACTGCAAATTCGTCTTTGGAGAGATGTCGTTTAAATAGGCTGACTGACGGATTGACTTGAGTTTCCTCAGGGAGCTCATTCCACATGATAGTAGAAGAAGGGATAAAGGAGTTTTTGTAGATTTCAATTTTGTGTGCGGGGACTTTACGCTCGAAAGGCCTTCGACGGTGGTAAGGATTAACTGACAAGACAAGCGGTGGGGCCAAGTCAGAGAGATACTCAGGACAGTGCTCATTGACCATTTTATGGAAGGTAAGCAGTTTGTGCCGCCTACGTCTTTCTTTCAATGGGCAGAGCCCTGATTCCCTGTACAAGGAGGACTCATGGCTAGTTCCCTTTACTGCCCCTACAATTATTCTAATCCCTTCGAGATGAAGTTTTTCAAGTGAAGTAGCTTGAATGTCAGTACAATTGTCCCATATTACATCACCATAATCAAAATGAGGTAAAACGAAGGACTTATACATGACTTCGAGGGCTTTTCTGCACAGTTTGTATTTGTATGCAGCGGAGATGGGTTTGTAGGCTGACTTACTGCCTTTGATGACGACGGCTTGTCTACGGGATTTAAGATAATCAACAAAAAATATTGAAGAAGTTTGTCTCTTATACCTATAGCTGAGGAGATTGCGTCATCAACATGGCGGAGCCAGGTAACTAGACCTAAAGCAGAATCTGGATCTGGATCTGGATATCCCGCCTGTTGGTGTTAATTGGCGGGTGCGCCACAGAAGCCAATGACGACTATCAACGTGACGTTTTTGGGTGTGCGCATCTAAGAAAAAAAAAAAAACTTTAACAGTAATATTTACACTTCAGCTGGTCTTCTTGCTGCTGTACCTAGCGGTTTTAACCGTCCGTTTGCCCAGATGTAGGCAATGGGTACACTGTCTGTTTAAAAGGTTATAATCCAAACGGTTAAAAACTTGATAAAAACACAGGGTTGTTCACACTGGTTTCTGCCGCCCTAACGCTGCTGAGAAGGCGTTGGGCGTGGGCATGGTGACGGTGGTATCGTCGAGGTTGTTCCACTCGATCACTGTCTTGACAAAGAACGAGCCTCTGTACTGCTCTGTCTTGGAGGGAGGAGCCTTGAAACAGCGGCTATTGTTGGTTGCCTGTCTCTGTATAATATTCTGGCTCACGTACCCGTCGTACGCTGTGGGTTTGACCCTACGTCGAGTGCCGCTCACAGGAGTGAGGAAGGAATCAGGGGGTAGGGCGGGGACAAGACCATTGGCGATCTTGTAGAGCATCGTCAGCCGGAGTTGCTGGCGACGTTCCTGGAGTGTGGGAAGTTTGAGGTACTCAAGCATCCTGCCAATGCATCCTGGGTCCCTGGACTTGTAGTCCTTGGTAATGAACCTCGCAGCCAGGCGTTGGATGCGTTCAAGTCTCTCAATGTCTTGTTTGTAGTAGGGATCCCATACCACCGACCCATACTCAAGGGTGGACCTAACAAGAGCGATGTAGGCAAGGCGACGGCACTCTTGTGGGCAGTTCCGAAGGTTCCGGCGTAGGAAGCCAAGTGTAGATCCTGCCCTCTTGCATAGGCTGGTGATGTGTGGTCCCCATTTGAGGTCTGCTGAGATTTGGATGCCAAGGTAGGGGTTCTGCTCGACCTGTTGGAGGATGGTGTCTCCGAGGCTATAGAAGAAGTGAGACTTGGATCGGGTGGAGAGTACGTAGCATTTCTGCGTGTTGAATCTCATCCCCCACTGGGCGGCCCACACTTCTAAGCTCTTGAGGTCGACCTGTAGGGCAAGATGGTCTTGGAAGGAGCGGATCTGGCGGTACAGCAGGCAGTCGTCCGCAAACAGTCTGACAGTAGACTTCACGGTGTCCGGCAAGTCGTTGATATGGCATAGGAACAATAACGGCCCGAGCACTGTACCCTGTGGGACGCCGGACTCGACCTCTACCTCTTCAGATGTCTCCCCCTCCAGTACCACCCTCATCGTCCGCTTGGTCAGGAAACTGGTCAGCCAGGTGTGGACAGTGCCCCGCACAGAAGCTGAAAAATTTCGCAGTTACTACGGAAAATGCAATCAAAAAGACTTCTGAGGCTTAAAATCTCACTCAAGGCCTCAGGGTCGGAAGGCAAGACCCCAATCGGTCAGAGGAAGGGACAGGAGATGTCCAGAAGGAAGAAATTGGATTGGAATGTGGCGGAGCGTCCTTGGCAACAACAGCTACAAGCTCAACAGACAAGGAGATCCAAACAGAGTCAGTAGGAGACTTCAGCATCGAAGTAAATAATCAACTTCAACATCTTACTACTCTGTTTTTGGAAATGACCAAAAAGATCGCCAACCTTGAACGAATTCTTCAAGAAAAATCTCAAAAAGAAAAAGTTCCAGCCGAAGAAGAAAAGAATGTCGTGGCAAAGAGTACCAGCAATTCACAGCTTCTTTCTTATGCTGAGATAGTGAGATCAACACCATCGACACCTCGCTCACCTTCTGTACCGTCCGGGGGTGGAATTCATGGCCAGTTAAATTATAGGCGATGGTTAACGTTACCAACATTGGTTTTGTAACCAACAATGGTATCGTTAACCATCGTTTAGCAGATCGCTATTCATGAGTGAGTGTCCACGCATTGTTACTTAACCAAGGCTATTTTTGGGCTGTGCGGGAATATCCGTAAGGGGGCATAATTCAAGCAGCTGTTTTCCTTCTTTCGTCAACAAAATAGGCCTATAACCCATCGGAATCGTGCAGCCGCACGATTAAAGTCTGGCAATGGTGGCGTGATTAGCAAGCCTACCGACAGCATGCTGGATATCATAGTGAGCAAGGAGAGCGAGCTTTTTGTTGGGGTGAAAGGAGAGAAATCACTTTTGATCACTTTGTAGTTTGTAATGTTAGGCCTACATTTTGTTTTTAGACTGAGGTGTCAATTTCTGCCGTTTCTGGGTAGTTTGGAACTTGAAATGTTGTCTTTATTTCGTAGGGTTGCATTACCCTACGAGTATAAACTATACAGATACACAATAAGCCTACACATCACCAGTCAAAATCCAACAACAATATTTTAATAATAATAATATTAACCCGTTTTATTAATATGACAGATTATTAAAGGTGCCAGAGGCATAAAAACAAAGAGTGAGACACACATGTAAAAGTGGTGACAAAACGCCTTGCCGATCACACAGTTTCAGTCTGTCTACCGCGTTCGTTAACGTGATGATATCATGCCGACGAAAACGAAATTTTGATACCAGTTCCACATCATCAAATTTGTCAAGTGGATTACTTCTGTCGCGAAATACTCTCTCTCTCCTCGGAGCTCGTCTCTGTCGAAGTTGCCACCAAACGATGGCCGCCATTTTTAACCAGTGTTCCATTGGATATCGGGTGGTCCCACCTCCGTTAAAATAACCATGGTTAGCAACCGTCGTTAACTCTGCTAAGGCCTCATGAATTTAAAATTTCCAGCTTAACCAACGTCGTTAATTTTACCAACATTGGTTAAGCCTTAACCAACGGTCATGAATACCACCCCGGATCTCTTTCCATATCATCAAAACAAGAAAAAGATCAAAACAGCAACAAAAAGAAAGGAAAGGACAAAAATTACGTCAAAGCGAAAAATGACGTAACAAGGAAAGTCCGAAGCTCACGTGATTCCAGTCGACCGGAAGATCAACGTCACGCGCATGCATTGCCCCCAACATTGTCATCTTGGCAGATTCCGTGATGAAAGACGTGCAGCCACAGCGTCTCGGCCAGTCCTATGGTTTGTCAGTGGTCAGCAGGAGGATCCGCACCACAGAAGACATTTTTGATAACTTGCAGTCTGCCGCAGAAGAAGTGAAAGGACCGGTAGGAGGTATTGTAATTCACTGTGGTCTTAATGACTTAAAACAAAAAGAAGCCAAGGATGCAAGCATGCAGTTTACAACCAAAATCAAAGATATTCGAAAGAGATATCCAAAATCAAAACTCATTGTAAGCAAGATCGCACCAACTAAACATTCAGAACTATCAATAAAAAGAGATCTTTTCAATGCCATGGTTGCTAATGAGCTTTTTGAATTCGAAAATGTAACATTTATCAATCCGGATTCTTTGTATACGAAAAGCTTGAAGAGAGATGGAATTCATCCCACAATGAGTGGCAGCGGTGTTCTAGCAGGAAACATTGGCCGACATTTGAGAAACCTCTTTTGGGTCAGACCGAAGAAGACCTTTAGATCGCCATCGCTCGTTGCACCGTCTGTTAATTCGTGGTGGAACAACCGTTATAATGTTCTCTTTGACTATTAGTCAAGTTCTTTCCGTAGGAATTTGTGTGCCTTCAGCTATATTGTTCCTATCCTATCCTATCCTATCCTGTCCCATAACCCGAAGGTCGTAGGGGCACCACAGATGATCGTTTAACCAACATACTCCATCTTTCTCTGTCCTCAGCAGCCCTCATGGCTTCGCTCAGTGTCAAACCAGTCCATTCTCGAATGTTGTCCTCCCACCTCTTTTTCGGTCTCCCCCTTCTTCTACCTCCTTGCACTGTGCCTTGCAGAATGGTCTTTGCAAGGCCTGATGATCTGGTGACGTGGCCATACCATCGGAGTTTCCGTTTCTTCACCACTGTGAGCAGGTCATCGTGTTGTCCAATGGCTTGTGTGATGGTCTGTCGGACTTCGTCGTTGGTGATGTGTTGGGTATAGGAAATGCACAGAAGTCTTCTGTAGCACCTCATCTCCATGCTTTGTATTCTTCGTTGGAGATCTGCTGTGAGGGTCCATGCTTCGCAAGCATATAGGAAGATGGAGATGACCAGAGAGCGCAGCAGTCTTACTTTGGAATGTAGACTGATGGTTCTGTCTTTCCAAATGGGCTTCAACCTTGTCAGGGCAGCAGTTGTTTGTGCGATCCTGGAGAGGACTTCCTGTCGAGACCCATTGTCTGACACAATGGCTCCTAAATATTTGAAGCTGTGCACTGTGTTGAGGGATTGGCCTTGTACTTTGATGTCCGTGTTGATGCCATTGGTGTTGTTGGTCATCATTTTGGTCTTCTCTGCACCTATTTCCATTCCATAAGCTCTGGAGGTGGTGTCAAGCCTCTGTACAAGCTGTTCAAGTTCTTGTTCCTCTCCAGCCAATCCATCAATATCATCCGCAAATTGATAGCTATATTGTTACCTGCTTTAATTGTTTTGTGTAGAGTGAAATACTTTTTCTCCGATTTCTGCCATTGTACGCGATTATTATTTTGTTTATTTCTACTTGTTTGTTTGTTTGTTGTTTTCTTCAGATAGATTTATATTGATATTCATTTTATAACTAATAATAATAATAATAATAATAATAATAATAATAATAATAATAATAATAATAATATGAAAGAGGGTTTAAGAATACTGCAATGGAATTGTAGATCATTAACTTCAAATTTACATTATTTGAAACAGTACGTTGCTTCTAATATTCATCATGTAATATCTTTACAATCTCTCAATGTAAAAATAAGACAATTACCTAAATTTGAAGGATATTATTACCCACCTATTATAAAATACACAGGAAGAAATATCAAGGTCAGTGCTGCACTTTATGTGAAAAATGATTTAGAGTAAGTTTCATGTGCCTCGCCAATTCCATCAAACACTGAAGATGTATATTCTGCTGCTGTGAAAATAAAAATGAACAATCAGTTAGATATTAACATTTTATCTGTCTATTATCCCAAAGGCCCGTCTGATGTGAACAGTGATTGGATAAACGGTATTGATACCAACCAGAAGTGGATCATAACTGGTGAGTTTGCCTCTTCAATTGAAAAGGCAGAAGCTTTTGCTGAAGTTTTTGCACATGTAAGTGACGTTGCTAGTTTATCTACCAACGATTTAAAGTCTAGAGAAGCAGCTCAGTTATCGGCTGAGTACAAGGAGCCAAATCATGACAATAGTAATGTAATAAACGGAGATATTACAATACATGAGGTAAGAGAAGCCATTGACAGTTTTAAGACTAAAAAATCTGCCGTTGATCCAGACGGTATATCATACACATTATTACAGCATCTTCCAAATAAATGGATCCATTACGCGTGGGATGTCTTTATTGTAAAGTGACTGGCCGGTGGAGGGCGTTCAATTTTCCCACTAGGGTTGTTTCAGCAGATCTTTTATGCGGATCGGGGGTTGTCCGGTCCTGATTTGGCTCGGAGGAGTCCGCTGGACCTAAAGCAACAATAAATCAATCAATCAATCACTTACACTTATTTTTTTTTTAAATGTTGGTACACTGGAACAATGCCTACAATTTGGAAAAGTTCAATTATTATTCCAATTTTAAAAACCGGGAAATCAAGAACAGATATTGCAAATTACAGACCTATTGCTTTAACATCACATGTTAGTAAAGTTATGAAACAATTGTAATCAATAGGCTAGTATATTACTGCGAAAAAAATAATGTAATCCCCTTTAACCAAGCTGGTTTTCAAAAAGGCTGAAGTACTATAGATCACCTGGTAAAACTCTCTACAAATATAAAACAACAATTCGCCAGAAGAAAAGGGGTTTTAGCTACTTTCTTTGATATCCGGAAAGCATACGACAGAGTATGGCATGCTCGCTTATTATATAAGCTAAAAATAATTGGCCTTTCAGGTAACATATATAAATATATTACCACTTTTCTGTTAGAGAGGAGAATTGCAGTTAAAGTAAACAATACATATTCTTCATATTTTCAAACAAATATGGGTATTTCACAAGGGGCGATAATATCTCCGATACCTTTTAATATATTGATACATGACCTCCCTAAACGCATTAATAAAAATTATCAACTAGTTCAATATGCCGATGATATTGCTCTATGGATAAATGTATCATTATAAAGAAAAACACCCCTTTATGAAATAAAGTATGTACAGAAAATGTATCAAGCACAATTAAATTCAATTGCTATTTATATGAAAACCAATGGTCTCGAACTTTAAAATGAGAAAACAAATATGATGTTATTTAATAATGGCCAAGGTCCAAGAGTATACCCAAAATTTAATATTGAAAATCAAGAGATTAAATATGTAACTGAAGTAAACTTTTTGGGGGTATACTTTACAAGTAAATTACATTGGAAAAAGCATATTCAATATCTTTTGCAAAAGGCTTTAAAATGTTATAATCTTTTACAAATAATTAGTCGCAAATGGTGGGGTCAAGACACAAAAACATTAATACAAATTGCATGTTCATTACTGCGGTCAAAATTGTCTTATGATCAGGAAGTATATTTTTCAGCACCTAAAACATATTTGAAGCAGTTGCAAAGTCTTGATAGCAGAGCTATCAAACTAGCGTTAGGAGTACCAATTCATACTAGAACATCGGAGGCATACAAGGCTGCAGGAATCCTATCTTTAGCTGAAGCGAGGAAGTTAGCATGTGCAAAATATGTAATAAGAAGTCATACAGTTATCAATTATACGGTGGGTGAATTGTCAGTCAGATCAGACTTAAATTTCCCTAAAAGAGCCAAAAATATATCTTCTTTACAAACAATTGCTACATATACGCATGACTTGTTTGAAGATGCCTGTATAAATCCAGCTAATGTATCAAGTAAGATTATTTCATCTCCTTTCCCTCTTTGGGAGATTAAAACAGCCAATTTTGATATTTTACATACTGATTTGAAGAAAGATGAAAATCCACATTTATTAGCAACATTAATAAGTCAACATATTTCTGAAAAATATTATGAAAATCTGCAGATATATACTGATGGATCTGTGATTGAAAATGGTAATGCTGGTGCAGGATTTGTAATACCTGCTTTAAACATACAAAAATCGTATTTCATTGGTCAAGGATTTTCGATGTTCACTGCATAATTATTAGCATTATTAATGGCTCTTAGTACAATGACAAACATGCAAAGGGATTTCTTCAAAATATTGTTTTGTGTGGATTCTCAATCCTTTATGTTGGCTCTGAATTCGCCCAAATGTAAAGAAAGATCAGAGATTATATTTGACATTAAATATTTAATACATTGCTTAAAACTCAGAGGTGCTGAAATAAATATATGCTGGATTCCATCACATTGTGGTTTAAAATACAATGATATGGCTGACAGAGCAGCTAAAAATGGTGCAAAAAATATATTTGCTGAACCGATTTCTTTACACTTATCGAAACACGAAATGTCGAACATTATTCAAAATATTGTTCGTAAAGAAAGTAATTATTATGAACTTCCTGATCATTCCGAAATTTCTAGGCAAATTAGCAGTCTTGCTCATAGGTTATTTTTGAATGCATGGAGAACAAAATATTGCGGTAATATTACTTGCATATGCGGAAATAAAATTAGTGTAGATCATATCCTGACAAAATGTACTGAAATTCGTGATCTTTTACCTGTTGAATATCAAAATATAATAAGCATAAAAACATTAGATGTTACTGAATATTATAAAATATCAAAGGTTTTGCTATATAGTCAGGGATCGGACAGTTTCTTTGAAACTTATAAAATAGTATAATTTGTGCATTATGGGATACTTTAACTTGTAATATTAGTATGTGCGTGTGTGTGTGAGAGAGAGGATATGAGATAAGATAAGATAAGATAACAATTTTATTTTGCAAGGGTAAAAGAATAAGCGCTGGATGCACTTTTTTACATCTTGCCCTTGGGGCTTTAACAATAACTATTAAATACAACTCAAGGTTATAACATTCACATCATGGAACAATAACAAATAAACAAAGTCATCATTAGATAAAATCCTTTTCAAACAATTGAAATCAAATTAATGTTGTTAATCTCAATCAACAACATTAACAATTAATGTGTATTTAATTTTTAATGTGTTTTAGGAGACGTGTTCTAAATGATGTAAATTTAGATGCTGGAGTGCGGAGATCTTCAGGAAAGTTATTCCACAAAATGGAACCGGAATAAGCTAGACTAGTTTTGTAGAGATCAATTCTTGGAATTGGAACATTTAATTTTGTGGACGATCTGGCAGTTTTTTTTGAAAAAAGAGAAGAAAGATAGGAAGGTGCATTGCCAGAAAGGACCTTGTGCATGAAAACGCCTTTATTAAATTTTAGTCTGTCGGTAAGGGGTAGAATATTGATCCGTTTATAGTCATCTGGAGAGATTTTTTGTTTCAGCAAAATTTGTTTAATTGCACGTTTGTGAATTCTAATTAAAGGTTTCATTGCATTGCCACTGGCAGAATCCCAAATAGTAGAAGAATAATCAATAAATGATTGAATATGACCGGAGTAAAATAGTTTACGAGAATGTAAATTTAATAAATGCTTTATCCTTGACAATTGGTAAGTCTTTTTAGAAATAGTTTTACTAATATTTGAAATATGTTTTACCCAGGACAAATTATTGTCTATAGTTACTCCAAGTAGTTTATGACACTGTACTTCAGCAATTATTGTATTGCCAATTTTTAATGGAAGAAGTTTTATTGATACATTTTGTCTTTTCTGTCTTGTTGTAATTAGCATGGATTTTGTTTTGTCTGGATTGAGGGCCATGTGGTTGTATTCAGTCCATTCCTGTAGTTCACTAGCCCCTTTTTGTAATGAGGAGGAGAGTTTATTCAAGTCTCTATTTTGAGAATGTAATGTAGTGTCATCAGCAAAGAGTTCACAAGAAGTAGAAATATAAAGGGGGAGATCATTTATGTAGATAGAAAATAACAACGGTCCTAAAACAGATCCTTGCGGTACTCCAGCTGTAACAATTTCAAATTGTGACTTTTGGTTATTTACATAAACACACTGTTCTCTGTTCGAAATAAACGATTTAAGAAACTCAAGAGATTTGGAATGAATGCTATATAGGTTTAGTTTACGTAGAAGAAGGTCATGGTCTATTACATCAAAAGCTTTTGCGAAGTCAACAAATAATGTTCCAGAAAATTGTCCCTTATTAATATTATTTAGCCATTGTTCTATCATTGATGTAAGAGCTGTGTGACAAGAGTGTTTAGCTCTGAAACCCGACTGATTTTCATGTAAGAGGCTGTTTTCAGTGAAATGATCAAGAATATTATTATTTATGTGCTTTTCAAGAGGTTTAGAGAGAGTAGAAAGAATCGAAATAGGCCTATAGTTCGATGGGTCAGTGCTATCACCATTCTTGAAAAGGGGTATAACCTTAGCTTTTTTGAACATTATAGGAAAATGTGATTTGTCTATGCATAGGTTGTATATATACGTTAAAGTGTCAGTAATAAATGACGCAGACAATTTTAGTATTTTACTATCCAATTCATCAATTCCTCTTGAATTTGTTTGCTTAAGGTTTGTTAGTGCTTTGTGTACAAATTCAGTAGACAAATAAGGAATGTCTAGTTTGCTTTTAATGTTCTTAGAATGACAAAAGTTTGCTAATTTCTCTAGATTGTTTTCTTTTGATTTGTCAATAGTAATAATCCTATCAGACATTTTAACAAAATGTAAATTCAGAATATTAGGAGAAATATCTTTAATCACTGGTGATATACTGGATTTGTTTGTTAAGTGATTAATTGCTTTCCAAATCGTTTTAGAACTGTTTTTGGACGAGATTAAATTTGTAATAAATGCTTTCTTTTTTTTTCTTTTGAGTGAAGTTACTGCATTTTTTTGTTTTTTGTATTCATCTTCTTTACCACTTTTCTTTAAATAATCTCTTAATTTAATGGCATTTTGCAGTTCTGTGTCTAGCCACGGTGGTTTGGAATAGTACTTAACTCTTTTGGTATATATAGGAGCATGCTTATTGTATATATTCATAAATGTGTCATACCAGTACGCTAAAGCAACATCAGGGTTAGTAAAATTATAAACATTTGAGAGAGCGCTGTTGCTGAGGTCAAAGAGAAAATCATCTGTAATAAATTTGGAAAAAGATCTGTATGTTATAGTTTTATGTCCTGGTTTGGGTATTTTAGCTCCTTTCTTTTTCCAGGTCAAACAAACAGGATAATGATCACTGCAAGCAAAGACTGGAACACAAACTTCTACAACATGCGTCTTGTTATTTGTATATATGTGATCAATGAGTGTGCTTGAAGTCGCAGCTACTCTGGTTGGTCCTGACACTAGTTGTTCAAAGTTGCACAGTTTAATAGTATCGGTCCAGTGTTTATTAGGTTTAAACAGGTCAATATTAAAATCCCCTAAAATGAAGAAATCTTTAGACTCTAATAACAGTTCATCGATCATTGAAGTAAAGTTACTAATCCAGTCCACATGTACATCAGGATGCCTGTATAAGAATCCGACGATGATTGGGGCTGAATGTTTTATATTTATTTCAAGCCAAATAGACTCAACTTGATGCTGCTCAAGGTAATGTAGACGTTTGAAATTAAGCGTTTCACTAATGTATATTAATAAACCAGTTTCTTGATTTCTTGTTCTATGACGTATTATTAAAGAATAACCTGGTATCGCCATTTCAGAATCAACAGTCTGAGTGCATAACCAAGATTCAGAAAAGCCAAATATATGAAATGGTGTATTATGGTTGTTTAAAATTGATGCTATTTCATGTGTTTTGTTGAGTGCATGACATATATTAAGATGGCCAATTCGAAAACCATCTTTGGAAGGCCATGTTGTAAGTGACATTTCTTCTATAGAAGGTAACACAATGGAGGAAGGTGGACAGGGATTGGGAGAGGAGATTTAACAGAAAAAGTAAATGTAAAAAATAAAAGTAGTTGGGAGACAGGAGGTATGGATGAGTGCAAAAGAATCAGAACAGTTACAATATAATTATATATTAAATTAAAATGGAATTGGCATAAGCAATTAAAATTAACAACAAATACTAGAGTCAGTAGATGGGAATATCAAATCACAATACAATGTGTGTGTGCGTGTGTGTGTGAGAGAGAGAGAGAGAGAGAGAGAGAGAGAGAGAGAGAGAGAGAACAAAACCTAATAATATAAAATATATACTATTACAAATTTAAGGTTACACAAGGGTTTCTATCACAAAGAATAAATGCTCAAGAATGTTATCAGAAATGTTACAGTTTGGCTGTACATAATGAAAAGGAGGGGAGAGGATCGAGTACAAAAGTGTTCTGTGTTTGAGTGTAGGCTATGCATGTCGTGTTTGATAGTTGACTGCACCTACGTTATTCACCATTAAAAATAAACTACAGTCAGGTTATTAGACCTAGAAACATTTAGTTTAGGAGTCGGACAAGGTATTCAAAAAGTATGCTTTTTTCCTTGTCGTTTAGGGGTGAGGAATGACTCTGATTAGAGAGGTCTAAAGGTGTCTCATTGTGAAACTGCAGTTGCTGTTGCTGCTGACGATTCAGTTGACTATTGTGCGCTGACATGGGCCTCACAGGGTTGTTTAACAGCGGCTGTGGTAACTTTTGGCGGGGAACAGCAGGCGACAAGGTGGGTGCGTACGATTTGGAACCTCTCACGACCGCCGAATACAGTGGCTTGGGCTTTTGGATTAGCATTAGATTTTGCCGTGATTCATCCGATGGACGTGGTGTAACGTTGCTCTGTTGAGAATGGAGAACTTGACCACAGACTGACTGTACTACTGACTTTTGGCTAGTGTCGCCTTTCAGCTGAGGACGACGCGGGGTCTGCATAAGAGATGCAGAGTAGCAACGTTTGATGTTGACAGCCAGGCCACTGCTACCCCGAGTGTTCGGATGCACAGCGTCCCTCATCCAACCTGTTTTAATACCCCCTTTCTTGGTGTAGAAGGCAGTGTCATTGTCGACTACATCAACTCCAGTGAATTGTTGGCAAACTTGTTTTAGGCAGTGATTTGAGTTTTTGATACAAGAGCTGATGTGATCATGACCATCACGGTGTGGTAGAATGGTAGATAGCATGATTCTAGCTGTTGGGAAACAACGACGACATTCTTTAACGACTGCACGCCACGTTGAGTTACCCAGCACATAGCCACGCTTGCAGTCATTAATGCCAATATGCAGAACCAAGAGAGTGACATCAGGGTGAATAGCCGTACCCCGCAGCGCTGTTAGAAGGGATGACCTGTCCAGCCCAGAAATTGTAATAACCTGGGATTTCTCACTTGCTACTGACATCTTGGCTTCATGTAGGCCTGCTACCACAGAATCGCCCAGAATCAATGTTTTTGTATTTGAATACCTGAGAGTTGTGGCCAGTCATTATCAGACGAGTCAGGTGAGTTAGTGTTATAAGATACAGCATGCTTGCCAAGTGAGAGAGAGAGAGAGAGAGAGAGAGAGAGAGAGAGAGAGAGAGAGAGAGAGAGAGAGAGAGAGAGAGAGAGAGAGAGAGAGAGAGAGAGAGAGAGCAAATGGCTATGTGCAGACAACATTGATGAAGACCGACATTGACAACTAGAATGTTAGTGTGTGCTGATATGGGTTGAAAATCAAGCAAGAGACTGACAAATGACAAGGTGTAGTATGTATGATTTTATTTTGCAATAACTGAAAGGTATAGAGGTGTTTTGGCAGATTCTGCATGGTTGGTGGTGGGTTGCGATCAAGATAATGTTTGTCGAGTGCATATGGGATGAATGTAGAAAAATCGAGTTTGCCATTCCGCTAGCTTGTCATATATTTTGGTAGTACTTTCACATGTAAGAAAGAAAATGTTTGATGTCAAGAATGTTGTAAATGTTTTAATAGTAGGAGTTCAAGCTGGTGAAATTGTTACAATGTTAATTTCAAATCTTTTTAAATAATTATTTTTTTTTCTTTTTAATGTTGTTGGGTCTAATATCACTATGTGTACAGACCCTAAATTAAATAAATGAATGAAACCTATAGCCCTAGTTTAGCTAATAATCCCTTGTGCCATACTCTATCAAAAGCTTTGGATATATCGAAATAGATAGATTGGTTTGTTGTTTCCGTTGTTATAGGCCAGGCATATTTCATTATAAATACAGTTTAGCTGATTAATAGTAGAATCACCATGTATAAATCCAGACTGAGATTGGGTTAGAATATTGTTATTGTTCAAAAATGAATACAAATGGATATGGATGCAACGTTTAAGGATTTTTCCGATGCAGCTTAAAAGTGAGATAGGACGGTAGTTAGTACGTAATTCAGTGGGACCTTTTTTGTGAATTGGCGTGATATGTGCTGTTTTCCAAGTTTCTGGGAACAGTCCTTCCGACAAACAGCGGTTAAAAAGTAGACTTCACGGTTCAGAAATTACATCAACCGCTGCTATCAGTAATTTGTTATGAATGTTGTCTGGGCCAACAGCATTATTTGGGTCTAGATGTTTTATAACTTTGGCTACTTCTGATGGGGTAATTATAATTTCATTAAGTTCATTTTCTAGATAAGGCAGCTCAGGAGGGGTGTCATCAGGTTTTTCTAAGGTTGATTGTTGGATAAAATATTCATTAAAAGCATTTGCTTTTTCCTCATTGGTATTGCATGGTTTCCCGTTGAATAGGACTGGTGGTGTGCTATCGGATATGCTCTTTTTGTTCATAAAAGCTTTAACTAATTTCCACCAGTCTTTGGTTCCAAACTGTGTAGGGTCAGATGCCTTCTGGTCTAATTCGTTTAAAAAAATCTAATTTTCTTTGTTTAATCGTATGCGTCACTTGGTTTCAAAATTGCCGATATATTTTCCAATCGTTGGTTTTATTGGGGTTTGTTTGGCATGTTTAAATAAAGTATATCTTCTTTTAAGGGCGTGGCGGATTTCATTAGTTAACCAGGCAGCATCTCTGCTACGTATAGTGACCGCTTTCACAGGCGTACAATTACAGGCTATATCAAAGAAAGATGCAGCGAAACCTTCGGCGCATTTATGTATGTTCCCTGTTGTGATCTTTTCGTGCCAATTTATTTCTGAAAGCATATTACAGAATTGGTCAGTCTAGTTTATCATAATTATATATAGTTCTTGTATATGAATATTTTGTGTTGATAACTGTAACGCACGGTACACAGTGATCACTGCAAATTTCAGGAAGTACTTCTACGTTTTTTAACTAAATTGGTGCTCTGTGTCATTACTAAGTCAATACAGGTGTTATTAGTTTCAGTTATTCTTGTGCCTGAGTTTGTAAGCTGATTTAAACTATACATATTGAGGGTATCTAACAAGTGTTTAGAGGGAGAGTTGAAGTCGTCATTGAAGTCACCTAGTATTATGAATTTGCAGGCTGTGTTGTTGGCTTGCCGAAGGCTTTCTTGAACAAAATTCCAGTATTCAACAGACAGACAAGGTTGACGGTAAAAGGATCCTATTAGTAATGGTTCGTTGTTAAGCCGAGTTTCTATCCATATTGTTTCTTAGTTGGGTACTTAGAGATCTGGTCTAGGTTTACAAACGAGATGACATTTAACATAGATAGCAACACCACCCCAAACCTGGTTGACTCTGTCTAATCTAACTGGGGGATGGAAATTCTGGAGGTCAGTTTCATTACTTGTGTGGAAAGGATTAAACCAGTTCCCGATGGCGCCGTTGTGGAGGTCTGCACTGGTAGCCTTGTCATACCGGGTTTTGATGACTTCAATAATTTTAAGGCTAATGTTGTACACTCTCATGGTTGCCCACAGAGCTGCATGCCAGACTCGGTCAAAGGCTTTCTTGAAGTCTACAAACACATGGTATAGATATAGTTCACAGTACTTTCGGAAGAAAGAAACAGTCATGGACACACCTCAAGCATTGACACCAGCGCACATGCATATGGAAACGCTTTAAAAAAAAGAAAAAAAAAGATTTGAAACAGTTGAATGAACATCTTGCTTCCAGTAACTTTCTGCACATTTTAGTCTGCTTAACGTTTTGATCATTCCACTGACTTGACTTGTCCATAATTATTATCAATGACGCCATATGCTGCCATTAACTTTGCTACACGTTGTGGGTAGAAAACTTCACAGTGCGCCACATTTTTATCAATAGCTTCCTTGTTTGTTGGAATATTTCGTTCATTCTTACATCAATGCCCTAGAAATGACACAAGGAACGCACCTGTGCATTTTAAATAATCGCAGTTTACTTTAATAAAAGTTATTATGTTTTTACAAATTGCGGGTTCGATAACTGATGGCCCGGACATAAACACTGGATGTGAGCAATGACCATCTTCCTGTTGCTATGAGTCTGATGGTTATTTCAGAGTATAGTCTTCCCTTCTCCCCATCCATAGTCAACTAGGATTGTGCTCAGTCGTCTGAGTGTCAATGCGCCCAAGGCAGCGAGTGGGCGGCTTGAGATAGATCCTGTATCGGCCAGCGCCTTGAGCAGCTCTTAAGCTGAAAAAGCGCTACAAGAGAATGATAAATTATAAACCTCAACATATTTGATGTATGTTTTTATACATCTGATCTAAAAGTGTAGCAGAAGAAGGTAAATGAATAATACCTAATAATAATAATATATTCATTGTATAACGAATTACATGAAACAGCAATTTAAAACGCTTACGTTGTAAATGTTGTAATACAGCTATATTTTTAAATCCCCATAGTTTACAACCATATGATAAAACTGGAAGATCCAATTTCTAATATAAATCTAAAGTGACACTGATAGATAATTCTTGCCGCCTTAATAATAATAATAATAATAATAATAATAATAATAATAATAATAATAATAATAATAATAATAATAATAATAATAATGGTATTTATATAGCGCTTTTTTTATTATGACATCCATTCAAAGCGCAGTTCTCACGAATGCATCCTATCCTATCCTATCCCGTAACTCGGAGGTCGTAGGGGAACCACAAGGAATCGTTTAACCAGCGTACTCCATCTTTCTTTGTCCTCGGCAACCCTGATGGTTTCGCTCAGTGTCAACCAAATGTTGTCCTCCCACCTCTTTTTTGGTGTCCTTCTTCTTCTACCTCCTTGCACTGTGCCTTGCAGGATGGTATTTGCAAGACCTGATAATGTGATGACGTGGCCATACCGTCGGAGTATCCGTTTTTTCACCATTGTGGGCAGGTCATCGTCTTGTCCAATGGCTTGTGTGTTGGCCTGTCGGACTTCGTCGTTGGTGATGTGCTGGGTATTGGAAATGCCCACGAATTTATACTTAAATTTAACCTCGAAATAAATAGGAAAAGAAGTGAAACAAAAACATGACCCTAATAACTTATGCCAAGACATAATACAAAGGTGAACAAGAATATTTACAAGTAAAATATAAAAGATGATGGAGAGAAGGGAAGGAGGAGAGCAGCTAAGGAGTGAGGGGGTGAGGGGCGTGTGATGTGACGGCTGTGGTCTGAATTAGGAAAGGAGGAATGATGGTGGCAATTCAATTCAAGTCAATTTAATTTATTGCGTCAAAATAAGGCCACCGGCCTGTAGACACGGGGTTAATCACGTGCCACCAATACTAAAACAAAACAGAATTATCAAAAATACATAAACAGAACAAAACTGAAGTGTTATTACCTGGTTATATAATAGTCGAGGTGTCCTAAAGTATTACAGATGCGTTTGATTACTGTTCTCTTTTCTTCATCGAGTAAAATATATACATGGCCAGGAGGAATGATGGTGCCAATGAGAGATGAGATGAGACATTTTGCATTTTGTAAAAAATTCAAAAAATTGCTTGCAGTGCATGATTATAAGTATTTTTCTTTGCCTTAAAAAATGTACCTGTTCTAGTAAACACAAATTCCTAGATATTTAAAAGAATCAACAATTTCAATAGATTCAGAACCACAAGTAAAATTGTTTTGTTTTTCTGTTCAAATTAAAAATTATTATCTTTGATTTTGAAAAATTAACTTCTTAATTTCCGTTTTAAACGATACTTAAAAAACATCAAGTGCATTTTGTAAACTGTTCTTTGATTGTGATAGAATAATAGTATCATCTGCATAGAGTAAAACCAGTAGGCTTAATTTTAAGTATGTATCAAGTTTTTTAGCATTGTTTTTTCCTGTTTACAGCCATCATTTTAAAATAACGTCATACCCCCGGAAATTCTGGCCATTATATATACTTGGTTGATGGGTTTAAACGTCATTAGAAAGGGAAGTAATTTCGCGTAATGTTAAGTACTTCCCTTCTGAAATTTGCTATCTACACTGAGCAATCTCCAGTGTTTTTAACAATTTTATTTTATTTTCAAACGTTTCAATTTTATTTTGCGCTGCAAGAAATTAAAATAGCATCACAACGCCGGAAGTCGTGGCCATTACATATTATTGCTTGATGGGTTCAAACGTCGTTAGAAAGGGCAGTAATTTCGCATTATGTTAATTACTTCCCTTCTAAAGTAGCGAGAGAGAGAGAGGGGGGGGGTGTAGGGGATAGGGGTCTCTGTTTTCTTTGTGTTATGATATTATATATATATATATATATATATATATATATATATATATATATATATATATATATATATATATCCACCCTTAGGGCTACCATTGAAAAAAGGTACCTTACAGCTGCCAGGGCTATATCTGTGTTACGGAAGTGCACTTTAATGAAAGTTCCTACAAACACTTCAATAACAAAGTGCTCTTCATTTGTATTGAGTTGTATGTAAAAATCAATATACAAAAAGATATAGGATTTTCCCCTGGTCGACCTACGGAAAATAAATAAAAGATGGGTGTTAGGTCGACCAGCTTTTGGGTACCTTAGGTCAACCATTTGTTTAGTTGCAATAAGGTATCTTACGTCTACCAATATTTGAAGGGTACCTTAAGTCAACCTATTTCTTTCGTTTTTAATAAGCTAGCATAAGCCCACAAATATTTTAAATTTATCTTTGTTTACACTTTTACTTTCTTTTCTTTTAGGTATTTGTTTTCTTTTTTGCTTGTCTGCTGACATTGGAATAATAAATTAAACAATAATCAAAACTAGAAACAATCCATATTCCACATGGAATTCAACTTTTATTAAAGATACAAAATAAGTTAATTAGTGGGTTTAAATACTAAGGATATGTGGAGAAATTGATTTTTTTTAAAATACAGTATGTGCTTTTGCCAGCGTTTTTGTGCATGTCATTGAGTATGTGAATGAAAGACAGGCGAAGAGTTAGGAAGAGGGAGTGAGGCAGTGGGGGAGGGAAATAAGGGAATTAGAAAGTGCGAGAAGTCTGGGAGCAGGTATATTGACATCGGTGGACAAACAACAAAAGCAACAACATACTTTGCACGTGATCACTTTCTGATTAAAGTATTTGTTCACACATAAGTAAATAGTTAAACCACAACATTCAATCAGACCTGCCCACCGAAGCCTTGTCAAAAAGTGTAATGCCAAGAGAGAAGTGTAATTTGGAGTAAAAATAAATGTAATTTTAGGAGATGGTAGAACAAAACGTAATTACACACATAAAATAACCACACATAAAAAATGCTTAACTTTTTTATATTTTTTATTTTATTTCAAAATAAACATTTGTATCACAGGAGGCTTGGTCATTGGGCTTGATCTTTGGTGTTTTGGAAGCATTGGCTGACGTTGTCTGGGATGTTGGTATTCTGGCAGTCTCTTCTGTGTTGGCTTCACGGGAGGCTTGGTCATATTTATCCTGTAAACCAAAAGTATCTTACATAATAAATATAATAAATATCAACAGAATTGCATTGGACCCAACAAACAATTATTGGAAAGTATGAAAACAAACCAAAAAATATTCCTTCTTTTGGCGTTAGAATCCTTCGAAATCTTGAGCTAAAAGTGACCCTAAACAAATGGTATATTATTCAGTTATGTACCGGCAACTTACTGGCTGCTGTGCTGTGCTAGACTTCAAAATTGTGGTTTTAATCATTTTTCGCATGTATGCACAAAAAGTATCTCCTGAACTAGCAAAGTTATCAAATTATTATATAATATTATTATTTTGTTGTTGTTATTTGATTGTATTTGCAAGTACTTTCATATAACATGCATCACCTTGACCTTATTGTATAATAAAAATTTGGCTGCCTGTACATAATTCAGTACAAACTTCTCTACCAAAAAATAAAACATTAAAGATCCAAACACCCTCTCCTAGAAAATACATGTGTCCATGATCAACTTGACAACTAAGAATATTTCCAAAAACCGAAGTAAAATGTATTCTTTTCAATAATGAGGTCAATCAATGATTACAAGTAATTGCAATGGCAAGTCCAGAAGAAGAAGCACAGGTATGGGTACAGTAAAACAAACACTTAAAACAACACACACACACACACACACACAGGTATGGGTACAGTAAAACAAACACCTAAAACAACGCACGCACACACACACACACACAAACAAAACAAAAAAACATACCTTGGGCTGCTGGGCCATAGAACCTCACGCCACACGCCACACGCCTCACGCCTCACGCGTGAAGATAAAAATGAACAGACATGGTATCTCTTGGCGTGGGCCATACAACTTCACACACGCCACACGCCTCACGCCTCACGCTACACGTGTGAAGAGAAAAGTGAGCATGACCACTTTTTTCGATGCGTGTAGTCACGTTCTAGATTACCAAAGTGGTCAGAGACAAGAAATTAGATCTATCTGGATGGTAAAATGGATGACTTTAGAGTAAATTTAATCGAGTTGGTCCGGGCAAGGCCTCCTCTCTGGGACCCACATGTTTCGGATTACAAAGATGAAGACCAGAGAGCACAAGTTTGGGAGGAGTTGAAAAAACTTGTAAATACACCCAAAGGTAACTTTTATACGATTTATTTATTTACTGTATTTCATAGCACAGTCAACCAAAAGGTGGCAGACTTATCTCAGGGCTTGTACACATGTATCCAATTTTCGAGATCTAATCTCAAAAGCACAAAATTCAATACAACTTGTCTTGTCCATTTCTTTTAATCTTATTTTTCAATCTCAATTAATCAACACAAAACTGACGCATGAAACGTGAAGCGTGTAGAGTTTGGCATGAAGTCCTATGGCCCAGAGCATGAAACGTGAGGCGTGTGGCGTGAAGCGTGAGGTTTTATGGCCCAGCAGCCTTGAATGGGAGTCGTAAAGCTGGGAATTCCTCAGACATGCTACTACCAGTTTGTGCATCCGGAGGGTAGTCTGGATCCTGAAATAGCATTCAATGTGTTTACTATGCACATAAACTAGAACATTTCTATCCATGAAATGCTAATTTTCTTTTTATTACAATTCATATCACAAGGAACAAGAAGAGCAAATATTCATGATTCAACTCTGAGGAATTAAAATATAATGAGAATCTATTGCAAAAGATAGGAGGTGCAAGAGAAAAAGTCAATTTTGATATTATTTTTACTATAACCATGAGGGGGCTTCTATTTTTTCTTTCTGTTTTCTGTGAAGAACTGTTTTCGCTCATCTTCATATTGGACATACCTATGTCACCCATGGTTTCCTTTTAAAAAGATAAGAACCAACATGGGGCTTTGCATGTGACAAATCCTTTTCGTTCGCCATTTTATTTTTAAATGTGCTGATCTGGTTGATGAAAGAAAAAGATAATTTGGTTCAATACCTTTTAATAAGATTGTTAAAGTATGCAATAGTCAACACCTGTTTCAATTTTGACATGATGTTGGTTTGTTTTATCGCATATAAATCATATCCTCTTGTTTTGTATTCTTGGTTGGATTTTATTGGTGAGACTGATTTTATTTACATCTTTTATCATATTTAAATGTTAACAGTTTAGTCTGATTTTACTTAATTTTGTGTGGTCCTGATTCGGCTCTTGGCAGTCCGCTGGACCATATGTCCCCCAGTGGGAGTGCTGGGGGTTTCGTTATAAATAGTATCCCGACTTTCTGGGATTTTAATGCTTTAAATTCCCACTGTCGCTGCCTTTCTTGTTTGTTCTTTCTCATTCCTATTCTGTTATATTAATCTATTATACTATCTTATTCTTCGCTAGACTAGTCCCCTGCCTTTCTTGAAAACTCTTCAGGGGATAAAACTCCTCAGTTGTGTGTGAGGTCTGTTAAATCAGCTTGGGAATAATGGACGCTTTCTGCCAGGTGGTCACTGAGGCTTCCTATGATGTTGTTATCTGGTAATGTAGGCATCTTATATGTATGTGTTTTGAGAGAGAGAGAGAGAGAGAGAGAGAGGGAGAGAGAGAGAGAGAGAGAGAGAGTGTTTATAATATAATTTTTTTGTGTAATATTTGACATATAAAATTAAAAGATTACTTACTTATAATATTACTTCTAAATTTGTTTTATTGTTTATTCAACACATTTCAGTAACTGAACAGAATATTAAATCAAAGATTACATTACATTACATTACATGATTATTGCTTTTGGTCCAGCGGACTCTTCCGAACCAAATCAGGAGCAGTATAGCTGAATCAGGACAACAAAACCAAGACCTCAACTTCGCTGAAAGACGACTCGCCCATGATCCGCATAAAAGTTCTGCCGAAACAACCCTAGTGGTAACACTGAAGGCACTCCACCAGCCGGTCACTTTACAATAAAGACATCCCACGCAGGGGATGCTGAGGCTGTACTCTAATTTATCGAACCCCCGTTTACAAAAAAAAAAAAAGTATACAAACATCATTATAAAATATCAACAAAACACATACATATAAAATGCCTACATTGCCAAATAATAACATAGGAAGCCCCAGTGACCACCTGGCAGAAAGCATCCAATATTTCCAAGCTGATCCAACAGACCTCACACACAAATTAGGAGGTTTGTCCCGAAGAGTTTTCAAGAAAAAAGGTAGGAGACTGGTCTAGCAAAGAAGAAGATAGTGCAGTAGATTGATATGTAGTAGATTGATAGAACAGAGTAGGAATGAGAAAGAACAAAGGAGAAAGACAGCGATGGTGGGAATTTAAAGCACTAAATTTCCAGAAAGTGGGGATACTATTTATACTGAAACCCCGACACCCCCACAAGGGACAAAAAAATGTGTAGGTCTGCTGGAAGTATTTTTTACTTAACAAGGTAATCTTTTGTTGCCATAGATAATGGTAAAATACAACACGCTGAGAGATCCATTTTCCATAATTCAACTGGCTTTATTTTAAACAGAGATTTTGCGATCATTGAGTCGGTTGTATTCAGTACAACTAGAATACCAATGTGGTAGTCTAGATTCACAATGGTCTGTTTATATGGCACGCTCATTTTTATATATTAAAAATTAATTTTGAAAAACTATTATAGCATTTAAAATACATCTAATGATGGCTTTGCTTGTGACAAAGGAGGTGATCCAATGGTTTATTTTTCTATAGTTGTTTTTGGAGGTTTTTGTTTTTGCTTGTTACCTTTGTAATATTTACAATACAACAACAATACAATACAACTTTATTCATCTCAAACTGAGAAATTACAATGGCAGCATCAGCACAATTAGCAGAATACACAAGAATTAAAAATATTATTACATACACATGAGAAGTAATCCAATCAATAAATAATAAATAAAACAAATAAATAACAAAATATTGGTTAAATACATACAATAAACTAGAGGTGAATGTCATAAAAAGTAAACTGCCCCGATATATCACAGATAATAGTTTCTCTGCAGAAAGCTACAATAAAAAATGTACCTCCCAACAATACAATACAATACCTTACAATACAACACAATACAACACAAGACAATACAGCACAACACAATGCTACACAACTTTATTTCTCTTAAGCTGAGCAATTACAATTACAAAGGCAGCATTGGTGCAGAAATGACCAGTAAGAATAAGAATAAAAATTAAAATGACCTTACGTACGCACGGAGAGTATTCCCAATCAATAAGTAAATGTGCTGTTAAATGCATAAGTAAACTATAAAATATAAACTATAACACAAATATCACAGATAATAGTTTCTACCAGCAAAATCTCCTCACTCTCTCTGGAATTATACTATTAATAAACTGTTTCCATGACCGTTAAATTATTTCATGAAAAGTAACCAAATTTATTATTAACTAGTTTTATTACAGCTTCGTAATGCGCAAGGTCACGAGCACCGCTATCCGACTCATAGGTTCGGAAGCCGCATTCGGTCCCAAGCGCACCGACAAGGAAAATAGATCAAGAATAGAATACATTTTAAATCTCAAGACACTGGACAACACCAAACAATAGAAACAGCGAAGAATGAAGTTATAGGAAACAATTAATTCACACAACACTTGCTTTGAATTTCTAACTTGATTTATGACGGATTCTTCCATTCCAATAACGAGAACATAAAACAGTTTGCACAAACGTTATTAGGCTACATCACAATTTAAAGTCTACGTAATTAATATTTGTTCTACCAATTGCTAATAATCAAAATTCTTTCAAAGAAATTATAAAATCCAAACCTCCAACAAAATTAACATTACCAACCTTCACACACCAAATAAAGTATCCAAATAATAAATTCTCGCACACATGTCTTCTTCTTCTTCTTCCATTTGCCGACCACGATCAATAATGATCACTATTGTCGCAATAGGGCGATATATAGTCACTGGAGGTAAGAAACGGTTTGATAAGGGGCAGGGCTGTTGGGTAAGAGAGGGGAGAGGGTGGAGAGGGGGGGAGGTGCATGGGATTGTGGAGATGTGGGCTACAGCACCGCCAGCGCCCTTGTAATGAAGGCGCTGACTGACGATGCCTGCACCACTTCAGCGGGCAGGAGGTTCCAGTCGCGGACGGTCCGGGGGAAGAAGGCTGACTGGCGGTGGTCAGTACGGCAGGGGATGCGGGTGTACTGTAGGCTGTGGCCACGCCGGGATCTTGATGGCAGTGGTTTCAGGTGGGAGCATCTGACTTGTCGAAGCAGACGTTTTGAAGCATTAAAGTTACAATTCACAATTATAATTCTAACCACCAAAACGAATTTTATTACAATTAAATTTAGAGAAAAACACCTATCACAAAATATTCACTTCACTGTGCCCTAACTTCAGCGCAAACGATTTAGAGAAATATCACAATGATGAAAAAATGTATAAATGTAATTCGTCTGCTCTGGCCTATTCATCTTCCAATCTCGCTTGCATTCTAATCCGTAACGTTTTTGAGCTTTATCTGTCTATATATAACTCTCATAAATAGTGGCAGTTCCACGCAATATACGTTATCGCTCACATGAAACTGTATACCTAATTATTGACAAAACTACAGTTACCCGGTTACTACTGCGCAATAACCGATATCTTTTCCACCCTCTTCATCCCTATCAACTCCTATCATAAACTATCATCAAAGAATCACCCATGGCACAGGTGCAGAATTAGAATATTATATAACATGCTGCCTGTGACATATACCCACACTCACCCACTCACACAGCAGCTTATATCTATTGTCTATAGTGACACAAAATCAATAAAATCAATCGTTAAAAAAAATTCCACAGTCCATTGTATTACATTGTATAGGCGTTGAGAAGGTGGACAGCAGAGGGTACAAATGAGTTTGAATATTTTTTAGTTTTCGAAATGGGTTGAGCAAAACGAAGTTTTGAAGGCAGAAGTACAAACTCATTGACCAAAATATGTTCCGGTTTACTGACAATCTGTTTAGCTTTCCTTGTGATTTGCTCATTGTAGAAGGCAGATAGGTTCCGCTGCTCCTCACCGGTAATTTTGGAACACGTTTTCACAATGCTGAAGAGACTATTTCTATCCCTAACCGACAGACTAGGAAACCAGCATATGAATGAAAAAGTCAAAGACTCTCAATGAAAGACAGGTAAAACAGACTAAGTATTTTTGTGTCTACAGAAAAAGAGTTAAGTTTTCTGAGAAGGTATACTCTCTGCTGCCCCCGCTTGACAATCGCTTCAGTATTGGCATCCCATTTCAGCTTATTATCGAAAATTGTACCAAGGTATTTGTAGGTCTCTACCATTTCAATATTTTCACCATGGATTGTGCTTGCAGCAACATCATCTCTGTCTCTTCTAAAATCAACAATAAGTTCTTTGGTCTATATACATCAAGCACCCAAAAGCCCTCAGACCAGCAGTTGCAACAAAATAACAAACTTGTTTGCTTGAAGAAGAATATGACTCTACTGATTCTTCAAGTTTTGTTGCTAATGATTGTTAAGTTTTTGGTTCTTCTTTTGACTGTTCTTTGTTTAATATATTTGCTTTTGTTTGCCTGTTCCATCTGTGCAATTATAAACTACAAATAGATTATAAATAGTTTTAAATGAGTACTCATACTCACATCAGGCTACCTAATTTGTGTGTCAAGGCTTTCTGAGTGTGTGAGAAAATTAATATAAGCTCATATCCTAAACACTTGTTGTATGTATGTAAGCTACTATTAAAACGAGCTTAGTGCGCATGCGTACCATAGTCTCCTCTCTGAAAATCCTTATCGGGAAGAGAGGGGACTATAAACTGATACACATGCGTACAAAAGGAGAAGAATACACGGATTGTTGAAGGCTTGGTTTCTTCTGTGTAGGACAGACAGTCCATTGGCTTGGCAAATGCTTTTGTTTTTAATTCCCACATTCTCTTCGTTCTCTTTCTATCTTTTTTATCTTTCTCTGTATTTGTGAGAAAAGTGAAAACAATAAAGCGGGTTTGAGGTAGAGAGAGAGGCGAGGTTAAAAGTAATTAAAAAACATATTTTGTTAGAAAAAGGGGGGGGGTGATAAAGAGGGGTGGAGATGAACAGCTAATTTCTCCTTCTCTATGTGAACTTTCGAATGTATAATCGCTGTTACCAGCACTCTCTTGCAAAGATTTGGTGAAGATGAGGGAAGTTGAGTTGATGAATGGAAATGTTATTGATTTTGACTTTGTCAATCAGTTTGACAAGAAGCAGTATCTGACCATGTTAACAGTAGGCCTATCGTGTCATAAGCATACTGATTGGAAATTGGCACATGTTCCGTACGGCACTATTAAAAACAAGCAACTGTTATAGAGAATGGTTTTGTTAGCAACCCGTGAGTAAGAATTGTGACATTTCGTCAGCGTTATGGATATGGTCGCTGTAACGGATCGGTTTTCATAATCCGTATACTTTATCTAATATATTTAGAGTTGCATTTAAACAAACGACATATAATCACGCGACCTTTACAAACAGACACTTAATCACATGGCATATAAACACAGGCACAGATGCTCACATGACAGATAAACATATGTGCAGATAATCACGGCGACAGACAAAATATCCTAAACACACGACGTATAATCAGAGCATTTAAAACTTGATAAATATAATTTAATTTTATATTGTTTGTATTGTATTGCATAGTTGGAAAGTGATGATAGTTCAAATAAACCTAGTAGAAATGTAGTAGCTTGTAGAGTTCACAATTAAAGATTTCAATTGGAAAGACGTTGGTTTTCTGGTTACAGTTAAAAAAACATATACTTAACAGGTTGAAACCCCAAGCTGAACAAATCACAGCTGAAGAACAAGCAGGATTCAGGGCAGGGCGAAGTACCCCCAAAGAGGGTATAATAATCTGCGAGAAATACCTACAGCACGAGCAACATCTATATCATGTGTTTGTAGACATCAAGAATGCGTTTTACCGAGTCTGGCATGCAGCAATGTGGGCAACCATGAAAGTGTACAACATCAGCTTTAAAATTATTGAAGTCATCAAAAGCCTGTATGACAAGGCTACCAGTGCGAGTCTAGGACTTCCCCCCCCCCCAGACATTTCCCCCCCGCCATCTCCCCCCTGCCTTTTCCCCCTGGATATTTCCCCCCAGTATTTTTCCCCCATGGATATTCCCCCCCCCCCCCCCTGTTGCTCAATTTAAAAACACACAATAGTAATGCCAATCTTGGCAGACAAGACTCATAAAATGTATGTGCTCCTCAAATATACAATAAATTAAGTGTCCAATTAAATGGTATAGTACTCAATAAAGTTTTAAAATATATATATGCTAAATTAACTACAACGATATTACTTCAAGTTGTCAATTAAATCTGATAACGTAATAGTACGACCTCACAGATTTAGGTTATGGGCAATACCACGCAGGAACTCCATGCTGTCTCGATTTCCATAGTCGGCGACGATATTCTGAATCCGCTCATTGCAGTCGCGATACTTCTTTCGCCGTGGCTCTGTTACATGACCACCAAGTGCTTGATCAATGATGGTGTTCAGTAGACCATGTTCTCTCTTGAAAACATTGAGAAATCGCCACAGATTAGGATGATTAGCACCAACAGCAGTTTGCATCTTCCTGTTCCAGCCTTCGACACTGTTGTTGGTACGTGGTAGATCATCCCTGACGCGACTGTTTATGTTCCAAACTGCATGAGGAAATAATGGAGTAGCTCGGTTGTTGCGTGTTCGTCTTCTCCCAATGTAGTTGTCTTCGAAATAATCCATAACCTGCAGCACGTTGGCGTCGGCTGTGGATTCCTGCAGGTTGTCGAAAACATCCAAAAGATCTTCAAGAGGAACAAATGCAGGAGCTGGTATCATCCTGATCGACAATGAGAATTCTGTATTTTCTTGATATTTTTGTTGAAATCCAAGAAGCTGAACTTTCCTGTAGATGCATTGTGACAGATGATAAAAGCAGCCTTGTAGCTGAACGTCTTCAAATATCTCGCAAATCGAATTCATTGCTGCTTTCTCGTAATCCATCATAACTGACGATGGTTTTATGTTAGGAATCAATGCCATGATTTGCTGAAACAACTTACGATAGGTTTCAGTTGTTTTGTTTGGTAGTAGACAGTAAAGGCAAGCAATAATGTTACCGCTGACAAGCGCATGCACAGTATACAGCTGAAAGAACAACTCAGGTACGACAGAGAAGGTGCCATCCATAAATCAGTTAGGAGATTCAGCTAGTATTAGTAACGGTACGATTAGTGCCGAAAATCAAGATTCTGTTGTTATCTCCAATGTCACTGTCAAACAACAGAAAATTTTCGCAAATAGCTAAAGTCTTGTATTCATAAGGTAAATCAACAGTTGCTAGATCAGTTGGAATCGCTTGTGGTGCCCCAGCTGCCTGACGAACTCTTCTTACTTGTCGTCGAATGTGGCGTAGCGGTACCATGTGAATTGCAGCTCCCAGACTGATATTTTGCATTTCACGACCGAGAATCTGTTGCGGTGCCTCTTCTGTTTCTCGTGCTCTCTTCCTAATGTTATGTCTAACTGTCAATACTTCACACCTCGCTGAATCTGGTGCATGCGTGTGATCATGCGATGCCCCAATAACTGCCTCATCAGGGCCGGATCCAGGGGGGGGGGGGGGGGGGCGCCCCTTACCTACCAGACAACGCTACCCTTGATGCAGAATACCAACGGTGGGTTTGCAAATGGCGAAGTGCTGCTGAGAATGCGACAGCTATCATCCCATCCACGGCATTAGAAGCACTGAAACATTGTGACAGGGATTTTTATCCCAACCTGTTCATCATGCTAAAGTACCTTTGCACCCTGCCTGTCACTACTGCCGAGTGTGAGCGTTCAAACAGTCAGTTGAGCAACCTGAAAAACTACCTTCGCTCCACAATGGGGCAACAGAGGCTCAATGGACTTGCTTTACTGAAAGTGCACAGGGATGTTGATATTGACTTCAAAGAAGCAGTTAACTGTTTTGCAGGAAGATACAATTCACAAATGGTACTAATGCCGAGGAACCTAGTGCAGCAAGACTGAAAATGAAAGCAGGGCTGTGATGTTCATAAACTACAAGGTAAAGCTTTATACCGTTACCGATCGACAAAAAGTAATGAATAATAATAGTATACAAAACATCTTTGCTGATAAATAAATGTTTGTGTGTGTGGTGTTGTTTTTTCAAGGGAGGGGCAGAGGATTATTTTTGTACCCTAGAGTTTGTCAGTTCAATTGTTAAAAAAGCTCAAAGTCCCAGACCATCACAAATGGCTTTTTCGAGGTTCAGATTGCACCAGATTGCACCATTTTGCATCCTTGAAAAAAAAAAATTTCACGGGGGGGCATGCCCCCGGACCCCCCTAGAAGGCTCGGCGCTTCGCGCCTTCGCTGAATCTGTAACCCCCCCTTCGACTTTTCCTAGGTCCGGCCCTGCTCATCCTTAACTTTAATCTTCGCTTTGCACTCGGACAGGCCTCATTTTATGCAAAATTACGGAGAAAACAATTGAAAAACTACGCAATTTTTAGAGCCGTGTAAACTTGTTAAATTGTTGTCTGTTAGGCCTAGAAGCCGACAGAGTAACCGCCCTTGCATGAGAGCAAATGTTTCGAGAGTTGTGATTGGACATCGTGAACCAATGAACATGCTCGAACGTTAAGATCTTAGATTGTCGCGCCGATCTTGAGTGAAAATGGCGAGTGGAGAAAGTTCTAATCGGGCTAAAGTTGCACGTTTACATGAGACAGACTACGAATCAGAAGAGTCTGAGTGTGTAGAGATTGCTCAAGTGCAGAAGAAGAAGAAAAAGCTGCAGTTGCAAGTATTTCGTTCCGATTACACGCGGACTTGGCCTTGTCTTGTGGCTTCAAAAAACATGGCCCAGAATTATACGTGTACTGTTCTGTGTGCGATTCTGACTTCTCAGTTGGGCATGGAGGAGCAAACGTCTGTAAGCGGCTGGTCCTCAAATCTCGCCATGAAGACACCAGATATGTCAGGCCAGAAGAGCTGGACCATCTCAAATGTGCCTACTCCAGGCAGCTGGCACAATATAAGGACCAGTTAAAAAAAACAACTGCAAAATGTGTACAGGGTACAGTCTTTTCAGTGTGGTCGATTTCAACTGTAATTAAATTAACCTCACAACGTGCTATTGTTATTGGTAAACATATTCACAGTTACAAGTCCTTATTTTGAGAGCTGGTGAAACTAAAAAAAAATTGTTTTAAAGGCACACTTTGAATTCATAATTTTATTTATGTGTAGTGCCTATTCCTGTGAATTACACATTTTTATCATGAAAATGACATTTGAGTCAATCACCTGTAATGTAAATAAAACTCTGTGGAACAGTTATCATTCATCACAACCGGGTCAGTGATGTGCAGGTTTATCTTTTGATGCATGCTATGGTCTCTCATGATACTAAGTAATCATTTTTAAAAATCTGTTTGATATTGTTTCAGGACTTCTTTTTGCTATCCTTTTAAAAACTGTTTTTTTGTGCTTTTTAAGTAGTAAACGTGCCGTGAATTTATTCATACCTTGGTTATTCAGAAACACTGCGTTTACTCATGTCTGTAGAATTACTGAAGGAAAATGCAAAATTACTGAAATTCACAGGAAAAACTACTGATCAGTAATGCGTAAGGTAGGCAGGTCTGACATAATCTTGAGCTCTCCTCGAATACTTTCAACTTTGTTCATGATTACTGTGATAGAAAATATTTATTATTTCTATTCTGGTAATCAAATAAATTGTCTGGCTTTATATATACATCATGTTGAGGGATGAACTGGAACAGAAACCTTGCCCGTTACAGCTGTGATAAGAGATCAATAGGTAATTATTGCATGCCTGAGTTGAGATCCATACAGTGAAGGTGAATCTAGTTAAATTATTGAGAACACTGAAATTTCTATCTTTCAGTTGTGAGAATAGATCAATTGGTTTATTGAGAGTGACTACTTCAAACAGTGTAATACATTTCTATCTTTCAGTTGTGAGAATAGATCAATAGGTTTATTGAGAGTGACTACTTCAAACAGTGTAATACATTTCTATCTTTCAGTTGTTAGAATAGATCAATTGGTTTATTGAGAGAGAATACTTCAAACTGTGTAATACCGGGGGAAAAAAATATCCAGGGGGGGGGGGAAAATATCATGGGGGGGGAATACTGGGGGGGGGGGGGAAATATCCAGGGGGGAAAAGGCAGGGGGGGGGGGGGGGGGAATGTCCAGGGTGGGGGGGAAATGTCCTGATTTCACCAGTGCAGTCCTCCACAACGGCGCTATCGGAAGTGGTTCAGAACAACAATCGGTGTGCGTCAGGGATGCCTAATCTCTCCAACACTCTTCAACATCTTCCTAGAGCGCATCACATCAGATGCCTTTGCAGATCACGAAAGTACAGTCAGCATAGGGGGTACAGCAATCTTCGACCTTTGTTTTGCGGATGGCATTGATGGATTGGCTGGAGAGGAACAAGAACATAAACAGCTGGTACAGAGTTTTGACACCACCTCCAGAGCCTATGGAATGGAAATAAGTGCAGAGAAGACCAAACTGATGACCAACAACACCAATAGCATAAACACAGACAGCAAAGTCCAAGGCCAATCCCTCAACACAGTGCACAGCTTCAAATATTTAGGAGCCTTTGTATCAGACTCCCGACAGGAAGTCCTCTCTAGGACCGCACAAACAACTGCTGCCCTGGCGAGGTTGAAGCCAATGCCTTCATATTGGGCATTCTTATGTCACCCACAGTTTTCTTTTAAAAGTAGATGAACCACCATGGTGCTTTGCATGTGATAAATCCTTTTCCGTTCGCCATTTCATGTTTGAATGATGTGCTGTTTCCTCTGTTTGAGGAAAGAGAAACACAGTTTGGTTCAATACCTTTCAAAGAGATTTTTAAAGTATGCAATGGTCAACACCTGTTTCAATACTTGCATGATGTTGGTTTGTTTTATCGCATATAAATCATGTCGTCTTGTTTTGTGTTGGTTGGATTTTATTGTTAAGACTGAATTTAGTGATTTGATTGTTGTTGTTGTTGTTGCATCAATTTTTATTCATCAGATTAACATAAGTTGTACTGATCTGATTGAAGAAAAAGAACGTATTTTCAAAACATCAGTTTTAAATAAGAATTTTCAAGAGGTTGCTTGTGAAAGTTTGTTTGAGTATTTAAGAGTAACACGCTTGTTTTTTTAAGATTTGAACCATTTTATAATAGTTTAAGATAACGTCTCTCTGGTCCTGATTTGGCTCGGAAGAGTCCGCTGTACCTAAAGCAATAATCATGTAATGTAATGTAATGGAAAGACAGGACCATCAGTCTACATTCCAAGGTAAGACTGCTTCGATCCCTTGTCAACTCCATCTTCCGATACGCTTGCGAAACATAGACCCTCACAGCAGATCTACAACGAAGAATACAAATCATGGAGATGAGGTGCCACAGAAGACTTCTGGGCATTTCCTATACCCAGCACATCAACGACGAAGTCCGACAGACCATTACACAAGCCATTGGACAACACAATGACCTGCTCACAGTGGTGAAAAAACGGAAACTCCGATGGTATGGCCACGTCACCAGATCTTAAGGTCTTGCGAAGAGAGAGAGAAGGGGGAGACCGAAAAGGAGATGGGAGGACAACATTCGAGAATGGACTGGTTTTACACTGAGCGAAACATTCAGGGTTGCTGATGACAGGGAAAGATGGAGTACACTGGTTAACCGATCATCTGTGGTGCTCCCACGACCTCCGAGTTACGAGATGGGATAGGATAGAATATGATAGGATAGGATAGGTTAGGAAATTAAATGAAATCTACAATTCGAGTTAGTGGAGTTGAAAGGTAAAGATTTAAATGGGAAATATAAATTATTGGTTTTGTGGTTAATGGTTGATATGGCGACACACAGATTCTGCTACTTTTGGTGTTTCCACAAAGGGACGTTCAACAGTAATATACAGAAATGTGGAATACGTTAAAGTGCGTGAAAATAAGAATGGAGAAATATATTTACATTGTAAAATATATCAGATTAAAGCGTAATGCTTATTTGAAGACATTAGGACAATACAAGGTTATTGCTTTAGGTAACCTTGTATTGTCCTAATGTCTTCAAATAAGCATTACGCTTTAATCTGATATATTTTACAATGTAAATATATTTCTCCATTCTTATTTTCAACAAAGATCAAGAACATACTCATCAATGCAACCTTTCAACATTACTCGCACGTCTTTCTGTCGGGCATTGTTTGTATAGCCTTATGCTTTATTGCCTCTGAATCATGAAATGTTGTGAGTTGTAATTGTTATTTTGTTGTCATTTATGTCGCGTGTTTAAAATTCTTGTGGTAATCTGTCGGTGTGATTATCTGTCCATATGTTTGTCAATCGTGTGATTTTCTGTGCCTATGTTTAAGAGTCGCGTTATCATCTGTTGTGTGTTTAAATGTCGGCACTCCCATATTTAGAGGTAAACTATTTTATATGTTTTTGTACTGCTATGGCTTATCATAATGTCGCAGTTTAAAAAAAAGTCGACCATTTTCATTGCTCAAACGATGTGTTTTAATTTATAAATTTGTGAGTATGTAACGGGTCCCCCATACGCCCAGGTGTTCGGGGACGTAAATTTTACTCTACATATGTGTCAATTTACTGGGCGTTAGGTGCACCTATCGTTGTGATCTCATTTGTTTTCGTTACATAAGCATACGAGCTTGTTGATGTTATACACTGGGGGACAACATAAACAATTCTAGAAATGCTGATGTAATTTTTGTAATAACTTTTTTTCCAAGTGTCTATTTAATTACGTGGGTTTTCTTTTTGTTAATTAAGGTTATTAACTTGGACTTTAAGGGTTTGTTTAGCTACTTCATAATTTTTGACATCTATAAATGTAGCCGTGCGGGCTGCAAGAATTTCTGATCATACGATACGTGGGCTTCACTCTGTCTCTGTTCGGTTTGAACTAGCTGTGTGCATTTATTTGAGATCTACTTTTCAGATCCCGTAAAGCACATAACCATTAGACTTAGCATTAAATTCTATATCATAATATATAAACTTTAATTTTGATGTATGTAGCAGCTTTAAAGGGATGGGCGATAGGCTATGCCTCAACGGATATCGTCCCTCAGTTTGAAAACAAACCGACTGGCCAGTGTAGTGTGTAGCGTAACATCCGGCCTTTGTAGCACATGATAAGAACAGAGTTTTGACTGACGCTATAGCAAATAGTTTACACTGTAACATTTTAAATTTGATATTTTCCGATGCCTTAGTTCCTTCTCTGCCAGTAGATGTTTAAATCAAATATTAGTGTATAGGGACATACAAATCTGAAGGGAAACATAGGGCGAAGTTGTAAGAAGATTCCAAACTTGTTGCTGATGTTTTAGGTGTTTTCCACTCACACACAAAACAAACGCTCGTCTAGATCTATCACTCAAAAACATGTGGTACAAAGGCAAGAGGGGCGCTAGTGGAAGACAGAAATGAACTATAATTTTTATTTCTGGAATTTGAGATTGACTGCATCCAATACCATCATTGAAGAGAGGGAGGAAATCGGAGTACCCGAGAAAACCCTCGGTGACTTCGCTAGTCTTGTACCTAGGTCGCATAAGTTCGCCCCCTGCGGGAATGGGACCCGCGACCTTCGGCATAGGAAACCGGCGACGCACCCACGGCGCCACGAAGCTGTAATAGCTCCTTCTTATAATATTTGTTGGGAATTAAAAATCAGTGGTTTCATCGGGCTGATAGTCTAGATCTAGCTCGTCTTCAAAACATAAACTCCGCGGGTGCTAATGCTGATCTGGTAGGCTGATTATACTTGAGGAAAACGCTGAATGCCAATTGTACTAAAATCGTTTTGGAGCCACTTAATTATAAAAACAAAAACACAAACAAACAAACAAACAAACCAAACAAACAGGGATTTGTTTGTTCGTTTGTTTTTTTCCTTCTCCAAAACTGCATTTTGGTAGTGTTTTGAATGGACACCTATGATATGTAAGAAATGTTTCTTCTTACTGATTGCAGTTTACAAAGAGAAACAGAATGAACATCATGATGGGGTCACTGTTGCTGATATTTGCCTGTGCTCCTGCTTTATCTACCGGGATCAAATTTGCCGGTAAGTTCTTCCTTCTTTCCTTCCTTCCCATAAGTTATGGTGTTTCCTTGTTTCTGTCGTTCTTTCTTACGCTAATTTGTAAAAAAAACCTTTACGTTCTTCTTTTCTGTTCTTTTTTCGTGTTCTGAGACTTCTACATCTTAAGCATTACTGTAACGAAAGCATTTCGTACACGTTTGTGTAGGTAGACGTTATGACGTATTATCGATTAGACCGGAAGTTTACGTGTTGGAATAACAATTTTGTATTGTGAGCTGTTGTTAATTCAGAGATTCCATATCAGTTGGGTTGAGCGGACGTGTTCGTTGGTGCTTTGAGAAAGCGGGATTCTTCTAGTGGGATACTATAGCAATATCAAAGAATACAGGTATTTATTATTATTATTATTATTATTATTATTATTATTATTATTATTATTATTATTATGGATAATAAGCTGTAAAGCTATTCATACGAAAAGGGAAAGTATTGCTTTTTATGAATTATTATGTTTGAAGTGCAGAAGAACCCATGTTTGAAGGAAGTACGATAACTCGTGTCAATACTTATTTGATCATGTAATTATTATATGTGATAAAGTTTGTAACTATGATGCCATGTTGTATTTATTCATATGTGAAGATATGGGGCTGAAATAGGAATGTAATTCAGTTGTATAATGTGTAGATATATCTAATGATGAATGAATGTGCAGTAATATGTTATAAATTGAAGGTGAGCTGTGATTGTAATAATTGGTTCATAGTCCATTGTGTGTAGGCTACGCAATGTGTGTACTGTGTTAAAGTGGCAATAGGTATTGTCATAAGATTTGTGACAATAGTGAATGTAGTAGTGTGGTGGCATAGAGAAGACATTCTACAAAGGAAATGATCTCCAAGCATTCTGAGTTATAGTAATGTGTCAAAGACAAATACAGACTCTTTTAAGTGTAAGAGCACAAATTTACGATTCTATAAATGTTGTATACAGCGGGCTGGTACGGAGCGGAAACCCCCTGGTATTTGGCTGATGAAGCTGTCCTTATAGCATCGTCTACGTGACCGGATGTGGACACCATCAATGCCTTAATCTCTCCTTCGTCTACCATCACTGGTGCAGACGTGCAGCAACGGTGACGGAGTAAGCCTACAAATTTGGGCTACAGGACCGCATACAGTGTCCTCCAGTGTAGCCTCTGTCTCCTAGCGTCACTGATAATTCCACGCCTAGGAATATTCTAAATCTGTAAGTACTGTCATTGATAATCATTATCCAGAGCAGGAATCTCTGTCAAGTCAAGTCATCGATGTGATATAATTGACTGTGTCAATACTAGTGAGAAGAGTAGAGTTGAGTGACGTCTCGAGAAAGAGACAATGACTTCTGTGATAGCAATTGACTGTGCCAGCGCCAAGTTCGTAATAGCCTATACGCCACTTAATTATTATCTGTGCGAACTTATTTATATGCTGAAAAGAATTGTATGATTTAATGTACATGTAAATGATTTAATGTATTGTTATATATGAATGATTGAAAATAGTGAAACAGAGGGCAAAGAGAGATAACTGTGTAGTCTTTGTCCTTGTTTGTAAGCACGTGTGTGGTGGTGGATGAAAGAGCATAGTAAACAGAGATAGGACACACACCTTTATATTGAATGTCAGAAAGCCACATGCACACACTCACTTCATTAGACTAAACGTAGTTATATATATATAACTATATAACTATATATATAACTATATAACTATATATATATATATATATATATATATATATATATATATATATATATATATATATATATATATATATATATATATATATATATATATATATATATATATATATATATATATAAGGTGCAAGAAGTTATTATTATAGCATCCTTTTACAACATATTTTCCAGTGACAAGCTGTTGGTGTGCCTATTTGTTTTGATTATATTAATTGATGTTTACCTGAAGAAATCACATAAACTTATGTGACTACTAAACTGTTATCAAACAATTTCTATCGTTTTAAGATCTACATATTTTAAACATGTTGGGCGTAGCCTTGCTCTAAGACTTCTACGTCACTGTCAGAGATGTTACATCATCTAATGGAAATCGTCCGACCAGTCATTCACTAGTAGCACATCATCGATGCTGCTCTGTCCTTAACAAAGGTGCAAAAAGTTATTATTATAGTGAACTTTTAAAACATATATGGTGTGATCAGCTGATTGTGTTATGATTAATTCTGAGTCTATTAATTGATGTTCTGCCGTAGAAGACGTATAAATTATACTCGATTTTACCAACTCGATGTGGTTGACCAGCGGAGTATGTGACTAACATTTTAAACATTTGATATTTGCATTTGACATTTCTGCAATTTGAGTCAATACACCCCAAAAAACCAGTTCTTGGAACCAGCAGTTAAAAACAATTTCTGTACTCTACTTTGGCAAACTGCATTTTACTGTGTTTGCCAGTTAAAGCCCTGTGGGTTCAGGCATTAAATACAATAGACCCAACGTTTCCCGGCGTGTCGTAAGACACGACTAACAAGGGTGATGTTAGCACGGCATCAATGGGCGAAAGTCCTCTACACAGAAGTCACCGGCCAGGGCGGAGGAACCTCACGTTACTACAGGTTCAACGACCACGTGCTCAGGGCCAAGGCGAGCCACACTGTATTCGTGGATTTCGGCTGTGGCCAACAGCCTGGAGAGGATTGGGCACCGCCAGGTCTTTTTTGCCCAAGACGCACTACATGATGACACTATCCACTAATTCCATACCGGATCGGTCGTCGCCCGGCTCAAGGACCGCGCCTTCAGTTGGCCACCAGGACGGAGGTGTTAATTATGCTACTGATGGACAATTTAGCAAGATCCCACTAGAAACAACATCGTCATAGGAACCTGGAATGTCAGGACCTTAACTACGGAAGGAAAATTAGAAGAACTGGCCCACGAGTTGGACCACTATCGATGGACCGTTCTAGGCATCAGCGAACTGCGCTGGAAAGGCCTAGCTGAAACAAGGACCGACAAAGGCCACAAGCTCTATTTCAGCGGTAGAGATGACAGGCACGAACACGGCGTTGGCTTCTTGGTCCACAAGAACATTCTAGCCACTATCATGGGTTGCCGCCTAGTCTCCAGTAGACTCGTTACCATCCGCCTGAGAGCAGCCCCTTTCAGCATCACCATCATCCAGGCCTATGCCCCAAAATGACGACAGCGAAGTGGAGGATTTTTATGAAAATCTACAGGCGGTCCTTGACCAAGTGCCGAAGAAAGACTTAGTCATAGTGCAAGGCGACTGGAATGCCAAGGTTGGCCAAGATGCGCACCACAACTGGAGAGACACATGTGGACCTCACTGCAACAACGAGACAAATGACAGGGGTCTGAGACTCTTGGAGTTTGCCAAATACAACAATCTGGTACTGACAAACACGATTGGTCCCCACAAGAACTCCAGACGATGGACATGGCACCGTTCCGGCGGGGAGCATCAAAAACCAAATAGACTACATCATGGTCAAGAAACGCTTCAGATCAAGTATAAACATTGGCAGGACACGCACTTTTCCAGGAGCAGACATCGAAAGTGACCACGATCTCGTGATGATTTCTCCACTTGCAAAGTGCACTAGACTGAAGTTCGACCTGGACAAACTGCAAGACCCGGAGGTGGCAGAACTATTTCAGGCCACTATTGGAGGGACATTTGCACCACTGCTCATGTTGGGGGCTGGTGAAGTAGATGTCAACACCATGACCACAACCTTCAACTCAGCTGTGACCGATGCCGACACTGAGATCCTTGGCAAGCACCGGCCAAAGAAGAAGCCGTGGATCACACCTGAACTTTTGGATCTGTGTGATAAACGAAGAGAGATAAAAAAGAAAAAGAACACCTCACAGGGAGCTGATGTCTACCAAAAAATCAACAATGACATCCGAAAAGGCATGCGCAGAGCAAAGGAGAACTGGATAGAAGATCAATGCCAGGAAATAGAGAACAGTCTGAACAAGAGCAACAGCAAGAAGGCCTACCAGACTGTGAAGCGGCTGACAAGTGTTAAACAGCCCAAAGTCTCCACGATCCAAAACAAGTCTGGCATTTGCCTTACAGAAGAACAAGAAGGCAAGGACAGATGGACAGAGTACTGCTCTGACTTTTACAACCATTTACAACCATACACCAAATGGAGACCCATCAGTTCTAGCATGTCCCGAGAACAGAGAAGAAGAAGAAATCCTCCCAATTCTCCGGGAAGAAGTTGAGGCAGCAGTGCAATCGCTAAAGAAAATGAAGTCAGCGGGAGTGGACAACATACCCGCGGAACTGCTATAAGCAGAAGGAGAAGCGATGATTGATGCCCTCACCATTATCTGTAACAAGATATGGCAGAGTGGGGAGTGGCCTATACCATGGACCCAGTCGCATGTCATCACTCTTCCCAAAAAAGGTAACCTTCAGGAGTGTGAAAATTACCGCACCATCAGCCATCCCAGCAAGATACTCCTGAAAATAATACTCAACAGGTTGAAACCCCAAGCTGAACAAAACATAGCTGAAGAACAAGCAGGATTCAGGGCAGGGCGAAGTACCACCGAACAGATTTTCAACCTCAGAATAATCTGTGAGAAATACCTACAGCACGAACAACATCTATATCATGTGTTCGTAGACTTCAAGAATGCGTTTGACCGAGTCTGGCATGCAGCACTATGGGCAACAATAAAAGTATACAACATCAGCCCTAAAAGTCATCAAAAGCTTGTATGACAAGGCTACCAGTGCAGTCCTGCACAACAGCGCCATCGGGAACTGGTTCAGAACAACAATCGGTGTGCGTCAATGATGCCTACTCTCTCCAACACTCTTCAACATCTTCCTAGAGCGCATCATGTCAGATGCTCTTGCAGATCATGAAGGCACAGTCAGCATAGGGGGTAGAACAATCTCCAATCTTCGTTTTGCGGATGACATTGATGGATTGGCTGGAGAGGAACAAGAACTTGAACAGCTGGTACAGAGGCTTGACACCACCTCCAGAGCTTATGGAATGGAAATAAGTGCAGAGAAGATCAAAATGATGACCAGCAACACCCATGGCATCAACACGGACATCAAAGTCCAAGGCCAATCCCTCAGCACAGTGCTTAGCTTCAAATATTTAGGAGCCATTGTATCAGACGATGGGTCCCGACAGAAAGTCCTCTCCAGGATCGCACAAACAACTGATGCCCTGACAAGGTTGAAGCCCATTTGGAAAGACAGGACCATCAGTCTACATTCCAAAGTAAGACTGCTGCGCTCCCTTGTCATCTCCATCTTCTAATATGCTTGCGAAACATGGACCCTCACAGCAGATCTCCAACGAAGAATACAAAGCATGGAGATGAGGTGCTACAGAAGACTTCTGGGCATTTCATATACCCAACACATCACCAACGACGAAGTCCGACAGACCACCACACAAGCCCTTGGACAACACGATGACCTGCTCACAGTGGTGAAGAAACGGAAACTCCGATTGTATGGCCACGTCACCAGATCATCAGGCCTTGCAAAGACTATTCTGCAAGGCACAGTGCTAGGAGGTAGAAGAAGAGGGAGACCAAAAAAGAGGTGGGAGGACAACATTCGAGAATGGACTGGTTTGACACTTAGCGAAGCCATTAGTGTTGCTGTGGACAGAGAAAGATGGAGTATGCTGGTTAAACGATCATCTGTGGTGCCCCTACGACCTCCGGGACAGGATAGGATAGGATTTGTGCAATTGATGGCACAACCCCCAATTTGTTTTTCACTTCAGCTAACTAAAATAGTATTATACTTCTACTGCTTGACTTCTTATTCTTTACATTTTATTCTGACGATTCGATCAGTCGTCATCGGAATTATGGAATATAATGTTTTCTTAATTAAAAGAAATATGTATCTATACATATGTGCACATCTGATATGGATATTTTGAAGCCATTAATTTATTTCCTGCGTTCTTAGGACTAGAAATAATAGCTTGTGCAGAATTAATCTATTTTGGATTATCATATTTGTATATTTATGTAGGTGTGACTGCGTGTAGTTGTTGGTGTGGGTGTGTGTGTGTGTGTATGTGGGTATCTCTGACTTCTAAATACCTACATAAAGATCATGAACAGTTAAAGGCAAATGAGAAATGAGAGACGAGACAAAATGAGAGAAAGTGAGTGTGTGAAAGGGGAAAGAAGTGGGGAGGAGGAATTTTTTGATGGTCGCTACCATAATTCCAGGAAGCAGAAAGGGAGGAGGCGTTTATCCTTTCTGGATGAAAATCTGTCCTCAGTTAGTGGAGACAGTAGACAGCATCATTTTCCTGTCATCGTTACAGACCATGGTTCTGGTTCCAAACGAATTTGGAACCTAGGTCCATGGTTCACCTCCTCATTTGAGAAGATGGAAGTAGGAAAACCGGTTGTGGTGAAGAACGTAGGTGGCAGCCGTTGGCTTGTTTTTTGCCTGTCTTCGGCGCAACAAAAACGTGTTGAACATCTTGAGCATCTATGTGGTGTGCCAATTAAGGGGGTTATTCCTAAAGTAACCTTGGTTGGTTTAATCACACCGAACCCCGTGGGTGATGACAGTTGCATGCAAAAAAAAGTGACCTATCCTATCCCATAACTCGGAGGTTGTAGGGACACCACAGATGATCGTTTAACCACAATGGCTTGTGTGATGGTCTGTCGGACTTTGTCGTTGGTGATGTGCTGGGTATAGGAAATGCCCAGAAGTCTTCTGTAGCACCTCATCTCCATGCTTTGTATTCTTCGTTGGAGATCTGCTGTGAGGGTCCATGTTTCGCAAGCATATAGGAAGATGGAGATGACAAATGAGCGCAGCAGCCTTACCTTGGAATGTAGACTGATGGTCCTGTCTTTCCAAACTGGCTTCAACCTCGCCAGGGCAGCAGTTGTTTGTGAATCATGGAGAGGACTTCCTGTCGGGACCCATTGTCTGATACAATGGCTCCTAAATATTTGAAGCTATGCACTGTGTTGAGGGATTGGCCTTGGACTTTGATGTCCGTGTTGATGCCATTTGTGTTGTTGGTCATCATTTTGGTCTTCTCTGCACTTATGTCCATTCCATAGGCTCTGGAAGTGGTGTCAAAACTCTGTACCAACTCTTCAAATTCTTGTTCCTCTCCAGCCAATCCATCAATGTCATCCGCAAAACGAAGGTTGGAGATTGCTCTTCTTCCGATGCTGACTGTGCCTTCGTGATCTGCAAGGGCATCTGACATGATGCCCTCTAGGAAGATGTTGAAGAGTGTCGGAGAGAGTAGGCATCCCTGACGCACACCGATTGTTGTTCTGAACCAGTTTCCGATGGCGCTGTTGTGGAGGACTGCACTGGTAGCCTTGTCATACAGGCTTATTTACAGCCAATCATAATACAATTCGTCATCAGAAGTGTCTTACGTCATATAACCTCGCCAAGGCCAAAAGCATCTAGCAGCCACCACCAGATCTATCCACACGCTTCGATCGATAATAAACAATTGTCGCGATAGGCAAGTTCAACCCAGCACTAAAGCTTCATGCCTACACGGCCAGTCTGCTTTGACCTGTGTAAAGTTAAGTTAGTTCGCTGACTAGCTGACGACAGAAGAAGGTTGTGTTAAGCATACGTAGGCTACAGCTTCATAAGATAAGCCGTGACGTCACCCAGCTGACCAATCACCCGCCACCCCCGCAGTGGCGCTACTAGTCTTGAGATCTCGCGCGCTTGGGCTGACCACAGCGTGACGATAGGTAGACTTTGTCCGAACATCATCGTAGCAAGACGCACGTTGATAGATCTCTCTGGCTGAAGACCAAGCAGGTGACGGATGAAAATCATTCATCGACAATATAGCCAGAGCCTGACAATGTCAAGAAGACGAGCAGGCATCTTGGTCCACGGCTGGGAACAAACTCCACAGAGAGGCAACCCTGACACGTGGCCTGCAACATTGAACAGCGACTAGACAGTTAAGTCTCTAGAAACCGTGCACCAAACTGCCCTAGAAAGACTGTGCGATGGTCCACTCTTCCAGAAAAACGAACAATAGGACAGAAAGCACTATTAGCCCAATGATGAGACAGTAGCTGCATAGACCTATCAATGAGCGAACTACTCGAAGTGAAATTTGGACATTTAGGTTGGTATAGTGATTAGAAGATTTTGTATAGAGTAGAGGAAATAAATGTGTGATATTTACTGTAAACAAGTGGCTGGACTACCTATTTTTCATAGTCGTGTGAGAGCTAGTGTGTCCGTGAATCTTTACACTTTTCTCCCGATCTCTGTAGCCCCATCCTAACACAGATTACATTACATTACATGATTATTGCTTTAGGTCCAGCGGACTCTTCCGAGCCAAATCAGGACCGGGCAACCCCTGATCCGCATAAAAGATCTACTGAAACAACCCCAGTGGTAAAACTGAAAGCTCTCCACCAGCCAGTCACTTTACAATAAAGACATCCCACGCAGGGGACGCTGAGGCTGTACTCTAATTTATCGAACCCCCGTCCACAAAAACAAAATAGAATACAAACATCATTATAAATTATCAACGAAACACATACATATAAAATATCTACATTGCTAAATAATAACATCATAGGAAGCCCTATTGACCAACTGGCAGAAAGCATCCCAAATTCCCAAGCTGATCCAACAGACCTCATAAACAAATAAGGAGTCTTGTCCCGGAAGAGTTTTCAAGAAAAAAGGTAGGTGACTGGTCTAGCGAAGAAGAAGATAGTATAGCAGATTGATAGAACAGAGCAGGAATGAGAAAGAGCAAATGAGAAAGACAGCGACAGTGGGAATTTAAAGCACTAAATTTCCAGAAAGTGGGGATACTATTTATACTGAAACCACCGGCACCCCAACGGGGGTATCCTAACACAGACCGGGCCAAACTTATAAATGTATTAAGATTAGTCATAGGGTGATTTACAAGCCTATCCCCGCAGACGAACGACGAGTGGGTAATAGCAATCCAGTGTGCAGAGCCCAGCAACAATAGACCCACCGTCACAACAAGCAACCCTAGAAAATTCTCCAATAATATCGACCCACGAAAATTATCAACATTATACAAAGCTTCTTCCAACTACAACGCAAATCAAAGGTAAATACACTCTGTTATTGTATGCTTTGCAAAACAAAACGATCGGATCTATAGTGACTATCGTGCGCGTCTCAAACGTAACACAAACTAATATGAAGTTTGTAGGAATCTTCTGAGAATAAAGGTAATTATTTGATAGCACGCAAAGAAGAAGTTTATGATAACATGTAGTATTTGGAAAATTATATTTGAAACCTTGGCAGAAGTTTAATATACCATGAACTTGAAGATAAAAAAAAATAAAGCAATGAGCCGAGTATAAAAAGGCATATGCGAACAGTTCCAATGCATAATACACATTCCTTCTTAGTCTTACGTTCAATCGTACACTCTATTCATGTTGCATGGTCTAACTCTTCAATTTTTACATTATGTTGGTTTGTTTTATCGCATATAGGTCATATCGTCTTGTTTATATTCTTGGTTAAATTTTATTAGTAAGACTGATTTTATTTACATCTTTTATCATATTTAAATATTAGCAGCGTTGTCTGATTTTGCTTAGTTTTGTGTGGTCCTGATTCGGCTATTGTCAGTCCGCTGGACCCTATAAAAATGAGTATCAAATTCTAAAGAGAAAGCTGTTTTGGTTCAATACCTTTTAATGTTTAAAGTTTGCAATGATCAAAACCTATTTAAATATGTACGTGAAACTGGTTTGTATTACCGCATCTAGGTAATGTAATCGTGTTTGATAAGTTGGTTAAATTTCATCAGTAACGCTTGTTTTGTGTACAATTGTTATCATATTTTAGTGTGGTCATTTTATTAATATTTTTATCCCGATTTTGGATGGTTCTGTGTGGTCCTGATTCGGCTTTTAGCAGTCCGCTGGACCCTGTAACCAATGACTAACTAAACAGATCCTACTCCAAGAGAAGCAACATCGATCCACCCAAAACTCAGATTCGCAGTCGCAGTTATCAGCATGAAACAAACTTGAAACCCAACCAACCTAATGGGGCCGTTACTAAGTCCACAGCGAACTTTCAATCACAGTAACTTACGGTGTGATCCCATGCTGACCCAAACCACCTGTACTACTTGGTCGTCAACGGGAATCATCAACGCTACCCACAATCTACGTGATCCGTTCTTCGTAACCAGAGCCATCTACCACTGAATAAGAAAGGTCACAAAAACCCAAGGCCAGCACACGCCAGTGTCCTCGGTTTTCAACATCAGCAGCTATCACACCTAGACCGGCCCTTGGACCTATTTTGCTACAGCCTGTTTGCACCTTGGAACGACATGGAGAGAAATATTCAAGTCAAAGTCAAGTCAAGTCAAAAGCGCTTTATTCCATAAAACCCCTTGGGGCACTTGGATACAACGAAAATGAATAAAAATAAACATACATGTTATGTAGAATAACCATAAAAATAATAAAATACAATATAAAATACATGTGTACATATATTACAAAAATAAAAGTTAATCTTTCACACTCGCGTTCTAAGAAACATAATAAACATTTACAAAATACACATTCATTATTATCACACAACACAAGCATACTACATAAAACTTATATCCACACAAGCTGATCACAAATCGCACGCACTCTCTCGCAACATACGGCATTTTGCTAAGATATCTATAGGGAACTCTGTTTAGTTTCCTTTCAGTTGCACAGATTCATTCGCTTGGTGACTGCTGAGTGGAGAGGACGGTTTTACTATGTGTCTTAGCTCGTTCTTACTTTGGAATTTGATATAGTGTTTTGTGCTGCTTGGGTGGTGTTTGACTGTCGGCGGTTTTACGTTTTCATCTCATAATATGGACAACGGCAGCCGTGTGATTCTCCGTGCCTGGACATTTGTGTTGGGATAGTGTTTACGGAGATTGTTTGTTGTGCCGTGTTGCCGCCATTTCGGCTGTCAGTGTGTAAATTTTCGCCTGGACACTTGTGCGAGGGCTGTGTTTTATTGAGACTACTTAGAGTGTCGCAGCCGAACCTGTGCGTCAGGTGACCCCGCAGCCGCCATTTTGACTGTTGTGCTCGTGCATTTGGTAGCTGGACAGGCGTCTACATCGATCTTGACTGACGGCTGGAGGTTTGAGAGTGTTTTATCCATTTATGTAAATTCTTAACTCGTAATTTTTATCGTGTTTTAGGTCCTGATTAGGATTTTTAAATTTGCCACGTAGTCTGTTTCTCGGTCATACCCCCCCCCCTCCCCTCTCCCGTTCCCATATTGTGTTTCTTCGGTCCCTTTGGTTGACGGAACATGTCTTTCGTCATTAAATCTGCCAGGAAGCGCCGGCGTAGGCGTCATGGCGCTGTTGGGAGACTTGATTCTCCCGTGGTTAAAAATACCACTGAATCGGCTATGCCGAGTGCTGAGAGCTCAAGTGATGAGCAGCTGACCCCTAGGCTACCCACGGTTGTTGACCTGATGGCCTCTGCGGGTGCATGCGCTATGTCACCCAATAGGAAGAGGGCCTTTGAGACGCTTTCTGATACATCCTCATCTGTCTCTGCTGGGGACATAGTTGAGATATCTGGGGTGGAGCGCGATTCTTCCCTTGGCCCCTTGGGTGGTGATGGGGCCTTGGGGGCTAGCACTCCCCGGGACGTTAGTGAACCTGTGCGTCAGGTGACCCCCCCTCTCCCTCCCCCCCCGCCTGGTGTTGACCAGGCGGGGGAGGGTCAGGCCTGGACGGCCGTGGCGGGTGGACGTAGGAAAGGGAGGGGAGGTCAGGTCCCCAGTGAAAGGCCCATGCCCAATTACGGGCTTTGTCAATATCCTGTGATACTGAAGCAAAAGTGTGAGACTGATGCGGCAGCCCTAAAGTCCTTGGGATGGCGAATGCCTGATATTTTGCGGGAGGCCGTCGGCACGGTTGATCGTGTGAGGCCCCTCAAGGATGGGTTTTTGGTGGGCTGTAAAACTAGCGCCCAGCAGGGCAAGCTGGTGGCCCTCACCAGTTTGGGGGCGGTTCAAATCGTGGGCAATATCCCGATGCCAACGGTAGATGGGGTGATTCGTGGCATCCCTGTCGGCATTTCCGATGAGGAAATAGGTGATAGGTATGGGGGAGTTGTTGGAGAGGACGGGGCGGTCAGTGAATGTAATGTAAAAAGTTTCCGCCGTATGAAGTGTAGCGATGGACAGTTTTCGACTGCCGTCAGGGTCACTTTTTTGTCCTCCTCCTTGCCCACGACGTTGTTGGTCAATGCACGCGAGTATGCGGTGGTGCCTTTTGTGGCTTCTGTCCTGCGTTGTTACCAATGTCAACGATATGGGCATATCCGGAAAAACTGCGTGCAAAAACAAACTTGCCCCTCTTGTGGCGTGATTGGCCATACGGGTGCCGAGTGTCGGGCCGTCAAGCGCAGGTGTTTCAATTGCCAGGGTGAGCATTCGGCTGCCAGTCACCTATGTCCGGTCAAGAAGGAACGTATGCTTGCCAATAGTTTACGCGCGGCTACCTTTATGCCCCAGGCGCAGGCCATCAGCCTGGCCAAGAACCAGATACGCTTAGAAGCGACTCGGGGGCTGTCATATGCTGCTGCGGTTTCTTCCGCGCAGCGTCCTGACGTGGCTACCGGTGGCGCAGTGGGGGTGGGTCCACTCAGAGCTGGCGCACCGGTTCGGGGCGGTGGCACTGTTGTCGGGCAGGGCGCTGCCGTTGCGGTGCATGCTTTGGGTGGCCGAGACGATGGCCCTTTGCTCGATTTGGGCGACCGCGTTGCAGCGGCCGACAGAGCTGGGGACCCCTGGGTGGTCATCCGGGGGTTAGAGGGGACCATTGAGCGGCTAACTCGGACCGTAACAGCACTGTCGGCGACTGTGGATGCCCTAACTAAGTGTCTGGAGTCAGCCTCCTCGGCCGAGGGGCCTGACGAAACTCCTATGGAGGTACCGGTCAAGGTTACTAGGTGTGATCGGTCCATTCAGGCTTCGACGCCTGCGCCGGTGCTGAAAGAAAAGATCTTGGGCGTGTTGGCCCCGGTACTTGATGAACTAGGCCAAGACACAGTCACGTACTTAGAGAAGGCCTTGGTGAAATGTTTTTGAGAGTTGGCATCGCAGGTCGTCTCTCTGGACAGGCTTGTGTCTGCGGCCAATGATACCGGCTGATCTGGCCCATATGTGTGTGTAATTTTAGAATTATTTCACGGGGTTTGGTTTGATGGGTGGAAATGCGCCGGTTTGCCTAGCGCCTGCCCGGTTTAATTGTAAGATTTTATGTTGGTTATTAATGTAATTATATGTTATTTTAATGTGTTTATGGGTTGATTCGGCTGGTTTTTGCCGCTTGTGGTCATAGAGTATACCTCCTTGCCCGGTGTAGGCGGGGTTGGGGTGGGGGGGGGCCGTGGCTGATTTACTGACTATGTGGCATTTTTGTAACTTTTTACCCTGTTGGCTGGCCTTGCTGGCCTTTTCCCTTGTTGAGCTTTGGCGGTATTTTATTACAGCATTTCTGCTGGTTTATTGTCCCTAATATTTATATTGGGACCTAAAATTCCCTCCCCCCCCCCTTCCCAGTCCCCTATTCGCTAAAGTGACGTGGGACTTTAATTTATCAAACGCAACGTAGTTTCCTTTCACGTTTTCAAATGGGGAACTAAACGGCTGTTATATTACTAATGATGCCAGTCAAATTTGCCTGCCCGAAAGGAAATTCAATTATTCATTGTGCTATACTTTATTTATTACAACTGTTAGTTGTACCTCCACAGTCCAATTACTCTGTATTTAAATTATATGAAACAAGTGTAACATTATGACCATTGCTTTGTCATCTCGCCTTCTTGAATGAATATTGAAGTTTAACGTCTACACCCACCATTGGCGACATGGCAGACGGGGATAACCATATTTTCTCTGGGTTACAGAGGACAGTGAAAGATGGAGTACGCTGGTTAAACGATCATCTGTGGTGCCCCAACGAGCTTCGAGTTAAGGGATTGTCACAAAGAAAGGGGTTGGGGGAATGGAGGGTAAGCTCTTAATCTCTGGCGCTGTATTACCTCCTTTGTTAGGCTAATGATGCGATGACATTCAAGAGATTAAGGCTAGGGCTACTAATTAAATGAGAGACAGTCAAAGGGTAGACGAGAAAGATGGTATACTACACTAGTTGAGAAATTCGAAAACAAAGGCCAGTCTGGGTAGGTGCAATTTCTAACTAGGAAGTTTTATTAAATCGAATTGGGTCGTCTATATTGAGTAATGCTACGAGTGAGTCACGGGATAGCGTCTGTATCAGTAGGGAGTAGCTCGGAGATATTCTGGGTGGATGATTTCGGGGGTACTAGTGCTACTGTGGACTGATATCATCACAGGGCAAGAGTGTATCTGGATAGTCTCTGGCCAGATAATCATTGAGTGGTGATGCTCGTAGGTCAATACCTTAGCTGGTTATTGAAGGGCGGCGGTTGGTCCGAGATAGTCTGGGTGGCCTGATGACCAGGCTTAGCGTGGCGTGGGTTGGCGATGCGGGTCAGTCGGTCACTCTATGACGCAATGACCGAGGGTGCCAATCTTGGGTGAGGCACAGGCGTAGTTTCCAGCTTACGTTGCTAGCTGTCTATGGAGTGATGAAATTCGGGGGAAACGCTTCTCGTTGACTCCCTGGGTTGTCAGGGGCCTGCAGCGGGTCAGCGACTTAGAGGTGATACAAGGCGGGGGTATGCGCCCTGCACAGGAGCCGTCTGGTACGCAATACAGACTCTGTATCAGCTGGGGATAGGTATATCCTGGGTTCAGCGCCTGTTGGCGCGAGTTGCCCATTCAGATTTCAAATTGGTTGACCGGTCAAGGTTGAGCCGGGGCATACCAACAGTCTAACAATGCAACTAGGTTTATGAGGCCAATGTGGAGCTTACTGGCAGCCGCTAATATGTGATACCTTCGGCGCATTAAGATGGGGGTAGTGGCAACAGGGGCAAATATTTATACATTGGGAGCATGGGGGAAAGCCAATGGAGTAGGTACAGGACAAAGGGGTTGTAGGCAAGGGTTGTACTGGGGGACTTTAATCTATGTGGAGGGACAGCATGGCATGGGATATTTACACATGGGGCTAACGTGGAGCATACAAGTATAAATTCAAACATGGCATGGGTCACATACACAAGGCGGATAATATATACAAGGCAATAATACATGTCACAGCAACACATCAAGGCAAAACTATAAACACGAACGTACATATCGACAGGACATACGAACGTGGGGGGCGAACGACGGGTGATGGGTCTGCTACATGACAAAGAGTAAGTTTCCTCTCTTACCTTGACTAAGACGGGGTGAAGCACACGAGTACTGCCGTAGCTCAGAGGTCGCCAGTCGATGGAGACGTGTCTTCGGACAAGTTGTTGTGGCTTCAAGGCTGGATGGCTTGCAACTGACACCGGGTCTGGTGGTGTGTCAGGCTTTAACGTGATGCCCGAGGGGCGGGGCTTAAGCGAATGAGCCAGCGCGTGTCCTAGGGGCGACTGGAGGTGTAGAAGGGGTAGCTGGATGGTTGGGAGGAATGAGTGTGTGCTGTCTGCCTCAGGGCTCGATTGTACGCCTCGTCACAGAGGCCCCCCCAAGGAAAAAGGCGAGGTCCTAGGCCTCGACTGAGATGCGGCCAATCAGCTCTGAGGTCAGCGGCGGGATGCGAGGATGGTTGCGATGATCCGGGAGATGCGGGGCAATGCGGGGTTCCTGGTAGTAGATGGCGGATGCCCAAGGCTGGGGTCCGCGGAGCTGCCGGGTCTCGGCTACGGTTAGTGGGCGGCGGCGGGTATGAAGGCTGGGGCGTCGGCCCTCAGTGGGGACTCGATGGAGTCTGTTGCGGGATGGCGGCTGAGGAAGTCTGCGCCGTGGTTGTCTTTTCCTGGGATGTGCTCCAGCTGGAAAGAGTATGCTTGGAGCAGCAGAGCCCACCTCATCAGCCGGGCGTTGAGTGATTTAGACGTCGCCAGGAAAGAAAGCGGCTGATGATCCACTTGGACAGTAAAGTGTGAGCCGTAGAGGTACAGCTGGAACTTCTGGACTGCCCAGACGAGGGCGAGACACTCCTTCTCCGACGTGGCGTAGTTCAGTTCAGCCGGCTTTAGCTTCCGGCTGGCGTACGCGACGGGGAAGAGCGTCGGGGCGTCCGCGGAGTCCCGTTGGAGTAGAACGGCTCCGAGGCCTACGTCGCTGGCGTCCGTGCGCAGGACGAAGGGCTGTCCGTGGTTGGGGAGTCGCAGGACTGGCTGTGACGTCAGTTTATCCTTGAGCTCCTGGAAGGCAGCCTCACATTGCGGGGTCCAGACGACTCGGTCTGGTGCGGTCTTCCGGGTTAGGCTGGATAGTGGCGCGGCAATCCCGTTGTATCCGGGTACAAACTTTTGATAAAAGCCACTCAGTCCCAGGAAGGACTGGACATCTTTCTTGGTCTTGGGGCGGGGCGCGTCTCGAAGGCGCTGGACAGTCTTTTCCAGAGGCCGGAGCTGTCCATGGCTGATGGTGTGGCCAAGGAATTCCAGCTCTTGGTATCCGAACTGGCATTTGGTCGGCCGGGCAGTGAGGCCAGCTTCTTTGAGGCGGCGTAAGAGTTGGCGCACCACTCGCAGGTGCTCCTCCCATGTCTCCGTGGCGACGAGTATGTCGTCCATAAAAGAGTGTAGGGACGGACAGTGGAGGGGGTCCAACAGCTTCCGCATCATCGTGCTGAATATGCTTGGGGCATTGTGTAGACCAAACGGCAGAACGTTAAACTCATAGTGGCCGTCCATCGTGCTGAAGGCCAGGTACTGGCGGGATGAAGGGTGCACGGGGATCTGGTAAAAGCCCTTGCTCAGATCCACTCTGGAGAAATATCTGGCGGACTGTAGCTTCGCAAACAAGTCCGTCGGGTCGGACAGGGGTCCGGGTACGAACTGTGTTACGAGATTCAACTGCCGGAAGTCGATACAGAGGCGATGTTCTCCGCTGGGCTTCCGTGATAGCACTATACCTGCGCTGTAGGGGGAACGGGAGGGAGCGATGACTCCGGCTTGTAGCAGAGCCTCTACTTCTGTCCTTACTACCTGCTGCTGGGAAAGCGGGACGGGGTACGGTTTCTGGCGGACGGGAGTGGGGTCCGTCAGGGTTAGTTGGACTTCTTCTAGGTCCGTCCTCCCAGGAATGTCGGTGAGGACTTCCCTGTATTCTGCTACGATGGCGCGTAGTTGGCGTTGCTGGCCGGCGGGGAGTGAGGGGTCCAGAGATACGTCCCGGAAGGATTCCTTCCCTTTTAGCGGAAATTCGGCGACGCCGGTCTCTGTACCATCCACTTCGACGGCCAGCGCGACCGTGAGTAGCGAGTGGGTGTCTGGGGCGGGTGCGGGTTGCTCCAGGTACCGCTTGAGCAAGTTGATGTGGTGGGTCCTGGGCTTTCCGCCTACCTCGATGCGGCAAGTGGTACGTGAGAGTTTTTCCAGCACCGGGTAGGGTCCTTGCCAAGCTATGTCTAGCTTGTTCGTGCCGCTGGGGAGAAGCAGTAGGACCTGGTCTCCTACCTGCAGTTCTCGGTCCCGGGCGCGGCGATTATGGTAGCGGGCTTGTCTCTCTCTCGCCTTCTTCAGGTTGGCGGAGGCGGCTTTCCATGTGGCCTTGAGAGTTTCCTGGAGCTTGGTGACGTATTTCGTGGCGTCGACCGGTGCCTCGTCCAGTTTGGCGTCGGTCCAGCTACGTCGTAGGGCGGCTAGAGGTCCAGAAAGGGGTCTCCCAAAAAGCAGCGTGGAAGGCGTGTATCCGGTGGAGGTGTGCGGGGTCTCTCGATACGCGAAGAGTGCCGACGGGACGTAGGTGTCCCACGCTTCCGGTTGTTCGTCGGCGATCTTGCGGATAATCGAGATGAGAGTCCCGTTCAGGCGCTCGACCTGTCCGTTGCTCGCGGGGTGGTAGGGTGGAGTTCGGATATGACGAATGCGAAGTAGTTGGAAAACTTCCTGCATGAGTTTTCCGGTGAACTGGGACCCGTTGTCGGTCAGGATGTTGTCCGGGAATCCGGCTCGTGTGAATATGGTGACGAGCGCGTCGGCGACTCGGGCGGCGTCAATCTTCGGTAGTGGAACGGCCTCACACCACATAGAGCAAGCGTCGACAAGGGTAAGCAGATACTGGTTCCGCTTCTTGGTCCGCGGAAGGGGTCCTACTATGTCGACGGCCACTCGTTGGAAGGGCGTTCCGACGACGACGGTGGGGCTGATAGTAACCGGTACGGTGTGATGGCGGGGCGAGTATCGTTGGCACTGGCGGCAGGACTTGACGTAGCGCTTCACGTCTTCTGTCATCCCGGGCCAGTGGTACTGAGCGCTGATGCGTAGAGTGGTGGCTCCTATGCCCATATGTCCACTTAGGGGCATGCTGTGGCCAAGTTCCAGGACTTGGGGGCGAAGGGTCGCAGGTACGACGAGTTGCGAATGGTCGTCCTTCTGACGGAAGAGGAGTCCGTCTTCGACGAAAAAGTCCCCGGACTTGGGTGGGGTGCGTGCGGCGGGAAGTTTTCCGTAGCACTTGCGGAGGGTGACGTCGTCTTCTTGGGCCTTCCGGATCTGTTCCGGCATCTGGTTGGGTATCGGGGGTGGTGTCGCGGCTGTTTTCGCCTGGGCGCGCGTCTGGACGGCGGCCATCGACTCCACAGGCTGGGGCGGCATACCCAAGAATACGTAGCGGCATCCTAGGATCAAGTCATACAGGGGCTGGTCCATCACGGCAGCTTGAATGGTTCCCGTGACGTATCGGCTGGTGACTTGGATCCGGGCTATAGGGAGCGTGGTGCTGGGTTGTGACGCGTCGGCCAACTTCAGGGTGATAGTTTCGCCGGTCAGGTCTTGTTCCCTGATGAGCGAGCGGCGGACGACGGCGTCGAAGGTGAGTCCCGTGTCGTATAGACAGTGGGCTGGGCGATCGTTGACGGTCACTTGCTCGGTGACGGCCGGTCGATCGGTGGGAGTGACGACGGGGGTTACCGGGTTCCCGTCGGGAGTAACTTGGCGTAGGGCCAATACCGTGCCTTGTTTGCGACGCTGGTCGCTGATGCGGCGAAAACATTTCTCGCGGGTGTGTCCTCGGCGCTGGCAGTAGCCGCAGTAGAGCTCTGTGCTCCGCTTCCCAGGCTCTGCTCCGGGGTTTGGGCGTCCTTTAGGCGGGGGTGGACGGTGATTCGCTGGCGGGACGGGCCGGCGAGGCTGGTGGCGGGTATCTGGTGACGAGGGTGCGGGCGGATCCCGGCGAGGCTGTCTGTCGTCGGGGTGCGCGGTGAGGTAGCGGTCCGCGACTATGATAAGGTCTTCTAGTCGGGCGGCTCCCTGTTCGGCGGCGAAAGTCCGAAGTTCCGCTGGCATTGTCCCTCGGAGTTGTTCAGCTAGCATCAATTCGAGCAGTCCGTCGTACGTCTTTGGTTCGTCCGTCTGCTCTATCCATTTGTCCCGTAGAGTGGCTAGCCGGTCGGCGAATTGCGTAAACTTCTCCCCTTTCTCTCTCCGGGAGTTCCGGAAATTCTTGCGGTAGTGCTCACCTGAGAGCTCAAATCCGTGCAGTAGAGCTTTCTTGAGGGCGGGGTAGTCGCCCTCCTCGGAAGTTGGCGTCTTGGCCAGAATTTCATAGGCCTTCCCCTTAAGGCCATGACTAAGCTTGCGATACCAGTACTGGGGGTCAAGGCTGTTTTCTCCCGCGACTCTCTCGAATCGGGCGAGATAAACTTCAATCGATTCGTCCCGTTCGACGAATGGGTCCAGGGGAAAGTTCATCCCCGGAATCGGCGGGGGGATTGCGGATATTCCGGCGCTGGCGGCAAAGCTGGGGGCGATGAGTGAGAAGTCTTCGCTCGCGGGCGATGCGATGCCTAGATCGCGGCGATCGCGCTCAAGCTGGAGGAGTGCTTGGCGCCGTTCAAGTTCCTTGTCCTTCCTCTTCTCCTCAAGTGCCGCGACCCTCTCGTCCTCCTCCTTCCTCCGGGCGGCGGCCCTCTCCTCCTCTGCTATCCTCTCCTTCGCCTCCTCTCTTCTCCACTCGGCGGCTCTCTCCTCCTGGGCTACCCTCTCTTTCTCCTCTTCTCTCCTCCGTTCGGCGGCTCTCTCCTCCTCCGCTATCTTCCGGGCGGCGGCCCGTTCTTCCGCGGCGATGCGCTCTTTCTCCTCCTCTTTCTTTCGTGTCGCTGCTCTCTCTTCCTCCTCCCTCTTCGCCTCTCGCTCTTTAGCCCTCTCTTCCCTCTTCAACTTTTCCTCGGCCACGTCCTCATCTACGTTGGCCAGGACGTAGTCCTTGAGTTCAGTGCCGGCGAGCCCTAAGCTCTCGCCAATACTCTTGTACTTGAGCGCGAGCTCTCCCCGGTCGGCCATGGCAAGGGAGGTGACTTACCCTGAAAAGTCCTAACCGGAATGAGGGGCGCACACAAGGGGGTACACTGACGGAAAACAAGGGGGTGGGCTGGATGAGCTACGATGAAACTGCACAGGGGCGAATACAACACAACACAACCACAAAGACAAAATGCAATCAATCAAAATACAAAAATGAATGCAAAAAAACCCTTTTCGAGACACCACCATTCGGGAAAGCCAGTAAGGGACCTATGGGGCTATGCTATCTACTAACTAGGCTTAGGGGGTTGGGTCCTATCTCTACTGGGCTGGGGTGGAAATTAAGCTAAGTCCTTAGTCTAGTCGAGTTGGGATGGGAACCTAAGTCTTTAGTCTCGTCGGGGTCGCCAAAGTTAATGTCACAAAGAAAGGGGTTGGGGGAATGGAGGGTAAGCTCTTAATCTCTGGCGCTGTATTACCTCCTTTGTTAGGCTAATGATGCGATGACATTCAAGAGATTAAGGCTAGGGCTACTAATTAAATGAGAGACAGTCAAAGGGTAGACGAGAAAGATGGTATACTACACTAGTTGAGAAATTCGAAAACAAAGGCCAGTCTGGGTAGGTGCAATTTCTAACTAGGAAGTTTTATTAAATCGAATTGGGTCGTCTATATTGAGTAATGCTACGAGTGAGTCACGGGATAGCGTCTGTATCAGTAGGGAGTAGCTCGGAGATATTCTGGGTGGATGATTTCGGGGGTACTAGTGCTACTGTGGACTGATATCATCACAGGGCAAGAGTGTATCTGGATAGTCTCTGGCCAGATAATCATTGAGTGGTGATGCTCGTAGGTCAATACCTTAGCTGGTTATTGAAGGGCGGCGGTTGGTCCGAGATAGTCTGGGTGGCCTGATGACCAGGCTTAGCGTGGCGTGGGTTGGCGATGCGGGTCAGTCGGTCACTCTATGACGCAATGACCGAGGGTGCCAATCTTGGGTGAGGCACAGGCGTAGTTTCCAGCTTACGTTGCTAGCTGTCTATGGAGTGATGAAATTCGGGGGAAACGCTTCTCGTTGACTCCCTGGGTTGTCAGGGGCCTGCAGCGGGTCAGCGACTTAGAGGTGATACAAGGCGGGGGTATGCGCCCTGCACAGGAGCCGTCTGGTACGCAATACAGACTCTGTATCAGCTGGGGATAGGTATATCCTGGGTTCAGCGCCTGTTGGCGCGAGTTGCCCATTCAGATTTCAAATTGGTTGACCGGTCAAGGTTGAGCCGGGGCATACCAACAGTCTAACAATGCAACTAGGTTTATGAGGCCAATGTGGAGCTTACTGGCAGCCGCTAATATGTGATACCTTCGGCGCATTAAGATGGGGTAGTGGCAACAGGGGCAAATATTTATACATTGGGAGCATGGGGGAAAGCCAATGGAGTAGGTACAGGACAAAGGGGTTGTAGGCAAGGGTTGTACTGGGGGACTTTAATCTATGTGGAGGGACAGCATGGCATGGGATATTTACACATGGGGCTAACGTGGAGCATACAAGTATAAATTCAAACATGGCATGGGTCACATACACAAGGCGGATAATATATACAAGGCAATAATACATGTCACAGCAACACATCAAGGCAAAACTATAAACACGAACGTACATATCGACAGGACATACGAACGTGGGGGGCGAACGACGGGTGATGGGTCTGCTACATGACAAAGAGTAAGTTTCCTCTCTTACCTTGACTAAGACGGGGTGAAGCACACGAGTACTGCCGTAGCTCAGAGGTCGCCAGTCGATGGAGACGTGTCTTCGGACAAGTTGTTGTGGCTTCAAGGCTGGATGGCTGGCAACTGACACCGGGTCTGGTGGTGTGTCAGGCTTTAACGTGATGCCCGAGGGGCGGGGCTTAAGCGAATGAGCCAGCGCGCGTCCTAGGGGCGACTGGAGGTGTAGAAGGGGTAGCTGGATGGTTGGGAGGAATGAGTGTGTGCTGTCTGCCTCAGGGCTCGATTGTACGCCTCGTCACAGGGATAGGATAGGATACGGGGACCTAAATCAACACTGAGCAATTAGACCAATCATACGGAGAAAACGGACAGTGAAAATTGCCATTTTTTATATTGCCCATCACGTGATTCGAACCTGGATCATTGGTGTGCCAGGCGAACGCTCTACCACTTGAGCTACGCCTTCTTAAATCACTGAACGTAGTGTTTAATAGCTTTTCAAAGTCCAGTGTTCACTATTTTATCAAAACTGCTTTCCAGATGAACAATTTGGCTGACATTCTGTTGTTAATTTAACAGTGCAGTTGTGAACAATATGTCGTGCTATATGCATTCTTATTATACTGTGCTACTGATGTTTAATATTTTCACCATCATACTGATATTGATACAACTTTAATAATGTCTTTGTGATTGTATTTTTTTACACAATTACTTTAAAGAGAAGGCGATGCCTGTGTTGAAGATCGGTCACCTAAACATTGGTATCCTGAACGCTCTGTTTGTTTTTTTTGTTTTTTTTTTTTTGTTGTTGTTGTTTTTCGTAATACCGACCCTAATTTTCATTTGTATGGCATTACAGAGTCGCGGCTTAGTTCTAAAATGTATGACTCTTTAATACGTATTCCAAACTATCGTGATGCCCAGATTTACGGCGAAACTGAAACATCCATTTATCCTTTCACCGTAAGAAGGCAAGACTTCGTAAAAATTGAATGTGTTTGTTTAGAGCATTTTTCTTTAATTCTATCTGTCTTTCAACAACATTAACTACTGTCTGGAGAATAACTTTTATACTATCTGTCTTTCAACAACATTAACTACTGTCTGGAGAATAACTTTTATACTATCTGTCTTTCAACAACATTAACTACTGTCTAGAGAATAACTTTTATACTATCTGTCTTTCAACAACATTAACTACTGTCTAGAGAATAACTGCGTCTACTCTCTTATTCTATCTGTCTTTCAACAACATTAACTACTGTCTAGAGAATAACTTTTATACTATCTGTCTTTCAACAACATTAACTACTGTCTAGAGAATAACTGCGTCTACTCTCTTATTCTATCTGTCTTTCAACAACATTAACTACTGTCTAGAGAATAACTTTTATTCTATCTGTCTTTCAACAACATTAACTACTGTCTGGAGAATAACTTTTATACTATCTGTCTTTCAACAACATTAACTACTGTCTGGAGAATAACTTTTATACTATCTGTCTTTCAACAACATTAACTACTGTCTAGAGAATAACTTTTATACTATCTGTCTTTCAACAACATTAACTACTGTCTAGAGAATAACTGCGTCTACTCTCTTATTCTATCTGTCTTTCAACAACATTAACTACTGTCTAGAGAATAACTGCGTCTACTCTCTTATTCTATCTGTCTTTCAACAACATTAACTACTGTCTAGAGAATAACTGCGTCTACTCTCTTATTCTATCTGTCTTTCAACAACATTAACTACTGTCTAGAGAATAACTGCGTCTACTCTCTTATTCTATCTGTCTTTCAACAACATTAACTACTGTCTAGAGAATAACTGCGTCTACTCTCTTATTCTATCTGTCTTTCAACAACATTAACTACTGTCTAGAGAATAACTGCGTCTACTCTCTTATTCTATCTGTCTTTCAACAACATTAACTACTGTCTAGAGAATAACTGCGTCTACTCTCTTATTCTATCTGTCTTTCAACAACATTAACTACTGTCTAGAGAATAACTGCGTCTACTCTCTTATTCTATCTGTCTTTCAACAACATTAACTACTGTCTAGAGAATAACTGCGTCTACTCTCTTATTCTATCTGTCTTTCAACAACATTAACTACTGTCTAGAGAATAACTGCGTCTACTCTCTTATTCTATCTGTCTTTCAACAACATTAACTACTGTCTAGAGAATAACTGCGTCTACTCTCTTATTCTATCTGTCTTTCAACAACATTAACTACTGTCTAGAGAATAACTGCGTCTACTCTCTTATTCTATCTGTCTTTCAACAACATTAACTACTGTCTAGAGAATAACTGCGTCTACTCTCTTATTCTATCTGTCTTTCAACAACATTAACTACTGTCTAGAGAATAACTTCGTCTACTCTCTTATTCTATCTGTCTTTCAACAACATTAACTACTGTCTAGAGAATAACTGCGTCTACTCTCTTATTCTATCTGTCTTTCAACAACATTAACTACTGTCTAGAGAATAACTTCGTCTACTCTCTTATTGGTTTCAGAGTTTATACTATCTGTCTTTCAACAACATTAACTACTGTCTAGAGAATAACTTCGTCTACTCTCTTATTCTATCTGTCTTTCAACATTAACTACTGTCTAGAGAATAACTGCGTCTACTCTCTTATTCTATCTGTCTTTCAACAACATTAACTACTGTCTAGAGAATAACTTCGTCTACTCTCTTATTCTATCTGTCTTTCAACAACATTAACTACTGTCTAGAGAATAACTGCGTCTACTCTCTTATTGGTTTCAGGGCCTACCGATTTATTGGGCATACCAGACGTCGATCGTGGTAAGTAAAATAAATTCAATGGATGTTTTAATTACTTTAATTTCATAACTTTCCACTCCCCTTTCCCTCTCATTCTTTCTCAGTGCCACAAAATCTATGGATAGAGATGCGCTGCCCTTTTGTGCTAGAACCCATTATTATTATTATTATTATTATTATTATTATTATTATTATTATTATTATTATTATTATTAGTAGTAGTAGTAGTAGTAGTAGTAGTAGTAGTAGTAGTAGTAGTAGTAATAGTAGTAGTAGTAGTAGTAGTATTGTTGTTGTTGTTGGTATTGTTGGTATTATTATTATTGTTGTTGTTATTCTGGTTGTTTTTTCAAACGTATCTAGAAGTACTTTGAAATAGTCGAAAATCAGAACGAGTCAAAATATCTGTCAGTCATTCGGTCCGTTTGAAGTCATATCTCAAGTTTTTAAGGTGTGAAATAGTGTGCATGTGTGTTGGGAGGAGAAGATGGGGAGGAAGAAAGGGGTAGCGGAGGGAGGGGAGATGAAGGAAGAGCATATGTATTTAGGTACATTAATAGTCTTACAAATATCTGTAATTTCTTATCATTGTTAAGGTTTGTGTTAGTTTCAAATCAATTTTAATTATTTTGTTTGTTCCGATTTTTTTAAATAATTAAGGACTAGCGTCCAAAGGACCTAATGCTATAGATAGATAGCTAGATTGCTAAGTAGATATATAGATAGATAGATAGATAAAGGTTTTGACTATCTATCTATCTATCTATCTATCTATCTATCTATCTATCTATCTATCTATCTATCTATCTATCTATCTATCTATCTATCTATCTATCTATCTATTTTCTTTGTTTCCAGTGTCTTTCTTACTTCATTCTTTTAATTTCTTTCTTTAAAAAAAAATCTGTTCAGTGCCTGTTACTTCATTTCTCTCTCTCTCTCTCTCTCTCTCTCTCTCTCTCTCTCTCTCTCTCTCTCTCTCTTTCTCTCTCTCTCTCTCTCTGTCTGTCTGTATGTCTTTCTGTCTGTCTGTCTCTGTCTGTCTGTCTATCTTTCTCTCTCTCTCATATTTTTCAGAGGGAAGGTATGAGTATATATTTATTATATTTAATCGTTCTTATATAGCGCTTTACCAGCTCAAGAGCTGCTCAAGGCGCTGGCCGATACAGGATCTAACTCAAGCCGCCCGAGACGCCCACCCGCAGCCTTTGGGCGCATGGTCTGACGCCCGTACAACTGAGCACAATCCTGGGCAGCCAGGGATGGGGAAGAAGGACCTAAATGCATGCTGGGTGTTTTCTTGTCACCGGCACTCACCCGTCTAGGACATGAGCGTCAGGATCTTTAAAGTCCGTTATGATGAAATGTATGCGACCCAGACTAGACCTCGGTTTATACTCTCATCCATGAGTGTGTATAAATGCTTGGAACTGGAAGTAAATCGATGAGACTCAGGAGTGACGATTTGTTTTCCCTTCTTATTTTAATTACTTCTTATCTCGTATTTTCTTTCTTTTCTTCTGTCTTACTTCCATCAACAATAACTACTATTTAAAGAATAACTATGCGTACTCTCTTATTATTTCCAGTATACCGATCGAATTTTTCACATTGGAATGGTCAATGGAACGGACCGGTGGGTATGTAAATGGAAAGAAAAGAATGTATTAATACTATATAACGTAATTTCTGTTAAAATTCGCCGCTTGAACTTGTAGAAAGAATAACAAGAAAGACCAGAGCTAACGAACATGAATAGTTTATTTCAAACTCAAGAAAAAGGGAAGGGGAGTAACTCTCATTAACAAAATGGTAAAAGATAACTCTGGGGCGATCATAGGCGCATGATCGAGAAATAAAATGTAACATCCCCCATCGTTTAGCGAGTCCAAGATCAACAGAGTTCGTAAGTTAGGAACGCGTTCAGAAACCTCGAGCGAACGAATAGATCGAACGATACCAAAATACAAGGTTCGATTCAAAATCGAGGGTTAAATAGAGTATTTAACTTAAATACACGAAGTTTTTCAGTCTTGGCACTTTAACTTCGCGACCGAAACACGTTCGAATTGGAATCTTGATGGACTTCCAAAGGCAGCATGTTCTTCAGCGGTCGGAAATGCTTTGAGGGTTGAGCTGACATCAGGGCTACAGGAACGGAGCTTGGCCTACAAGGTGATGTAGACAGCTGGACCACAGGACACTGGACATCAGGAACAGCGTCATAAGTAGGACCAGGAGCACCGGTTGTCTGATCAGGAGTTGACAACACTCTTGAAGTGTTCTCAATTGGAACGATAGTTAGCATCGCCAGAAGCAACTTCATAGGATCTTTCATCAAATCGCTTCGTAACAGTATCACTTACCCATTTCTTGGAGCCGAGAGCATACGGTTTCAGTTTCACAACATCACCATCAAGAGGAGGTACGTCATGGGCATTATAGTAGTAAGCAGATTTCTTCTGTTTCTCCAGTAGCTTTGATCTGTAATTCTCAAGTTCAACAGTTCTAGGCTTCCACAGGATTTTAGACATCGGCATCAGAGTTCTAGTTCTCCGATTTAGAAAAAAACTGTCCCGGGCTGGTACCACTTTGGTTAGGAGTGCTGTGATGATTGAGCAAGGTTAGGAACCGGCCATCCTTGGTCTTCCCGAGTAGAGTTTTAGCAGTCTTGACAGCAGATTCAGCTTCCCCATTAGATCTTAGATAGTGTGGACTACTAGTACAGTCCTAATCTTTGGTAGACCTTGAAAATGATTCAGACGTAAACTGTGAACCATTATCAGAGATTACAGTGCAGGGTATGCCATGTCTGGCAAAGCGAGCTTTCAGTTTCCGGACATCAGTAGAAGCTTTAGTGTCTTCCAGTCAATCAATCTCAAAGTAGTTTCTAAACTAGTCCACCGTGATTTGATAATCTTTGCCGTCAAGCTCAAACAGATCCACACCTATCTTTTCCCATTGACGAGTAGGAATGTCATGGCTCAGAAGGGTTTATTTTTGTTGTGCAGAGTTGAGTGTCTGGCATAGTTCACAAGTACAGATACAAAAAAGTATTGATTTCGCCAGTAATTCCAGGCCAAAACAAGCATTCGCGCGCTCTCTTAAGGTATCCTTAGAGTGTACGGCAATCTTAATTTCTGATCGCATGGACATAGGCACAACGATTCTTTCACCTTTGAAGAGAAGCCCATCTTGTACCGATAATTCATCTCTGAAGCTGTAATACGGAGTCAGTTCGACAGGAAGTAGTTTTGTCATCATGCCAATCATGAATGATGACAGATTTCATCTGTTGAAGAATTTCATCTCTCTCAGTTGCCTCTCTCAGTCTGGAGAGTCTCATCACCAATAGGCCGATAGCTAACCATGTTCACAAATTCAAAATCATCTTGGCTGTTATCAGAACAGACAGCGTACGCTCGAGATAGAGTATCTGCAAAATACATGTCTTTGCCTTTCTTGTATCTCAAGTGATATATCATAATTTTGAATACGTAGCATCATTCCTTGTAGACGACGCGGAGCAATAGGTGGCAATTTTCTCAGTATTGTTTCCAGAGGTTTGTGATCACTTTCATTGTGGTTGTGCCGACCAAACGTATACTGGTGGAACTCGTCTAGCAAATACAATGGCTAGCTTATCTTTTTCAATGTGTGTCTGCATACCTTCTCTCAATGTCAGAGAACGGTTTGCCATTCTGCATCAATACAGTACCGAGACCACTTTGGCTGGAGTCACACTGTATTGTAAACTCTTCAGCAGGATTGTAGAATGCAAGCACTGTCAGGAGATTCAGTTACCATTTTCTGAACAGCATGGAAAGCATCATCATGTTTCGCTGACCACGTCCACTCAACATCAGCATGAGTCAACTGACCAATGGGCTCCAGAGAGTCAGAAAGCTTCCGCAGAAACATAGACAAGTAGTTAACAAAACCACAGAGACGCTGCACATCTTCAACGTTCTCGGGTTTCTTCATTTACAGAACAGCTCTAACTTTGTCAAGATCGATCTTCAAGCCTTCACTTGTGATCCGATGACGATGACATAGGAAGGACATCTCAGTGTTTCTTATCTCAGCTTTCTCTTCGTTCAGTTTCATGCCAGCAGAACGACATCTGTTCAGAAAGTCAGAGAGATTCTTATCATGGTCTCGAGTACCACCTTCAACATTGTCTCTCGGGCGCTTGTGGAACATTTCAGAGCTCACAGATGTTCCAAATGGCAGTCTTTTCCACCTGTACCGAGTTTGGAAGGTGGTCAGCAGACTAGATTCATTATCTAGATTAACATGCAAATAAGCGCTGGAGAGATCAAGCTTAGAGAAGAGCGTAGAATTTGAAAGTTCCGGCCGAATATCCCCCATGACAGGTAGATGGTGTAACACTCCCGCTGTAGTGCTTTATTCAGAGGACCAGGATCACGGCAGATACGAAGTTCACTAGATTTCTTCGTAGCAATCACCATTTAATTTGTCCAGTCAGTAGGTTAATCCAAAAGTACGATGACATCGCTCTCAATCAATCGCTTGGGTTCACCTTTCACTTTAGCATCCATAGACAGAGGTACACCCCCACTAGAAGATGTAACAGGTGTCACGGTATGGTCAACTTCCAGATGACCGACACCAGCAAGTCACCGTGACGGTCATCAAAAACATCAGCGAAAGTCAAAGATATTAATAGACGGTGAGATTGTGCGCACACATGTATTTCAGTAAAAGTAGCAGATTTCGGAGTCAGACCGAGTAGTCAACTTGTCCACACTCTCAAAGTTACTGTAGTTTACAGTTATCAAACCCATCTTCTCAGGTGTCTCTTTTCCCAAAAGCGGAATCAGTTTTGTCAACAACGACTAATTCAACATTGAAGATATTCCCAGTCTTTGGGTTCTTCGCAGCAAGGAGTTCTTTCCAATGTGAGTCAGTGTATTCCCATCATATATATGCAGGGTTGTTAAATTTGAAGATAGTGATGCATTTTTAGTAAACTTCACAGGAATAACACTAACGATGGCACCAGAGTCAACTGGGCAAAAAACCTTTTCTCCAAGATTGATCATTTTAGCCTCGATCAACTTATTTCGTCGTTCAGATTTGACACTCAGCAATAATTCTCCAAGAGATGATGTTTTGTAGCAGTCATTGTCATCTAAAGAGTGTAGATTCATGTTCTTATAAAATTTCACAGCGAAATAATTCTCCCCTTGCAGAGCTTGCAACTTTGCCCACAAGCTGGGCAGAGTTCTTTCTTCAGAATATGTATATGGCCACAAAATTTACAGCTACGCTGAGTATCATTGTATTCCCATCATATACGTGCAAGGTTGTTGAAGTTGAAAATAGTGAAGCATTTGACAAGGTTGAAGCCCATTTGAAAAGACAGGGCCATCAGTCCACACTCAAAGGTAAGGCTGCTGCGCTTCCTTGTTGTGAAACATGGATCCTCACACCAGACCTATAACGAAGAATACAAAGCATATAGGTGAGGTGCTACAGAAGAATTCTTGGCATTTTCCATACCCAGTATCTCACCAACGACGAAGTCCCGCAGACTAAAACGCAAGCCATTGGACAACACGATGACATGCTCACAGTGGTGAAGAAACGGAAACTCCGATGGTATGACCACGTCACCAGAGCATCAGGCCTTGCAAAGACCATCCTGCAAGGTACTGTACAAGGAGACGGAAGAAGATGGAGACCGAAAAAGAGGTGGGAGGACAACTTTTGAGAATGGACTGGTTTGACACTTAGCGAAGCCATAAGGGTTGCTGAGTACAGAGAAAGATGGAGTACGCTGGTTAAACGATCATCTGTTGCGCCCCAACGACTTTCGAGTTTTGTGAAAGGATAGGAGCATCAATGTGATGATAACAAACAGTCTGAAGTCTTCTTTTTTGTAGCGCCAGAAAACATAGCATAAGCGACGTCAGCAGCATCAGAAGCAGATCTCATGGTTGTCACGTCACCCTAGTGGGTGCCGCGAACGTTCAGCTCAAACAGCGAGTGAGGGGAATACAAACAAAACTAAACACAGATGCCAGATGAACAATCACACTCTTTTATTCAACAACAAACACACACACAGGATAATGGGATATCTAAACCACCCTCAACCCCTATCCGGACCTACAACCCAACAGTTAATGAACAATTACTTCCCTTGTCTGATCTGGAACCCCTAGAAACTGTACACCAAAATGGCCACAACAATATGTAACAATGGTAATATATAGCAGTAAACTGTAACAGTAACAAATCAAGCTGAGAATAAATTTGATTACAAGTTTAAGACACTAGCCAGCAAGACTTGAGGAATAAATTAGATTAAATTATCCTATCCTATCCTGTCCCGTAACCCTGAGGTCGTAGGGGCACCACAGATGATCGTTTAACCAGCATACTCCATCTTTCTCTGTCATCAGCAGCCCTGATGGCTTCGCTCAGAGTCAAACCAGTCCATTCTCAAATGTTGTCCTCCCACCTCTTTTTCGGTCTCCCTCTTTTTCTACCTCCTTGCACTGTGCCTTTCAGAATAGTCTTTGCAAGACCTGATAATCTGGTGATGTGGCCATACCATCGGAGTTTCCGTTTCTTCACCACTGTGAGCAGGTCATTGTGTTGTCCAATGGCTTGTGTGATGGTCTGTCGGACTTCGTCGTTGGTGATGTGTTGGGTATAGGAAATGCCCAGAAGTCTTCTGTAGCAACTCATCTCCCTGCTTTGTATTCTTCGTTGGAGATCTGCTGTGAGGGTCCATGCTTCGCAAGCATATAGGAAGATGGAGATGACAAGGGAGCACAGCAGTCTTACTTTGGACTGTAGACTGATGGTCCTGTCTTTCCAAATGGGCTTCAACCTTGTCAGGGTAGCAGTTGTTTGTGCGATCCTGGATAGGACTTCCTGTCGGGACCCATTGTCTGATACAATGGCTCCTAAATATTTGAAGCTATGGACTGTGTTGAGGGATTGGCCTTGGACTTTCATGTCCGTGTTGATGCCATTGGTGTTGTTGGTCATCATTTTGGTCTTCTCTGCACTTATTTCCATTCCATAAGCTCTGGAGGTGGTGTCAAGCCTCTGTACTAGCTGTTCAAGTTCTTGTTCCTCTCCAGCCAATCCATCAATGTCATCCGCAATACAAAGATTGGAGATTGCTCTACCCCATATGCTGACTGTGCCTTCATGATCTGCAAGAGCATCTGACATGATGCGCTCTATGAAGATGTTGAAGAGTGTTGGAGAGAGTAGGCATCCTTGACGCACACCGATTGTTGTTCTGAACCAGTTCTCGATGACGCTGTTATGGAGAACTGCACTGGTAGCCTTGTCATACAGAATTTTAGGGCTCATGCTGTACATTTTCATTGTTGCCCATAGAGCTGCATGAAAGACTCGGTCAAACGCCTTCTTGAAGTCTATGAACACATGATATAGATGTTGTTGGTGCTGTAGGTATTTCTCACAGATTATTCTGAGGTTGTAAATCTGTTCAGTGGTACTTCGCCCTGCCCTGAATCCTGCTTGTTCTTCAGCTATGATTTGTTCAGCTTGGGGTTTCAACCTGTTGAGTATTATTTTCAGGAGGACTTTGCTGGGATGGCTGATGAGGCTGATGGTGCGGTAATTTTCACACTCCTGAAGGTTACCTTTTTTGGGAAGAGTGATGACACGCGACTGGGTCCATGGTATAGGCCACTCCCGACTCTGCCAGATCTTGTTACAGATAATGGTGAGGGCATCAATCATCGCTTCTCCTCCTGCTTGTAGCAGTTCCGCGGGTATGTTGTCCACTCCCGCTGACCTTCCTTTCTTTAGCGATTGCACTGCTGCCTCATCTTCTTCCCGGAGAATTGGGAGGATTTCTTCTTCTTATCTGTTCCCAGGACATGCTAGAACTGATGGGTCTCCATTTGGTGTGTAGTTGTAAAGGTCAGAGCAGTACTCTGTCCATATGTCCAAGACTTCTTGTTCTTCTGTAAGGCATATGCCAGACTTGCTTTAGATCGTGGAGACTTTGGGCTGTTTGACACTTGTCAGCCGCTTCACAGTCTGGTAGGCCTTCTTGCTGTTGTTCTTGTTCAGACTGTTCTCCATTTCCTGGCATTGATCTTCTATCCAGTTCTCCTTTGCTGTGCGCATGCCTTTTCGGATGTCATTGTTGATTTTTCGGTAGACATCAGCTCCCTGTGAGGTGTTCTTTTTCTTTTTTATCTCTCTTGTTTATCACACAGATCCAAAAGTTCAGGTGTGATTCACGGCTTCTTCTTTGGTCGGTGCTTGCCAAGGATCTCAGTGGCGGCATCAGTCACAGCTGAGTTGAAGGTGGTGGTCATGGTGTTGACATCTACTTCACCCGCCCCCAAAATGAGCAGTGGTGCAAATTTCCCTCCAATTGTGGCCTGAAAAAGTTTTGCCACCTCTGGGTCTTGCAGTTTGTCCAGGTCGAACTTCAGTCTAGTGCACTTTGCTGTATTTACTCTCTTCAAGTGGAGCCGGAAAGACATCATCACGAGATCGTGGTCACTTCCGATGTCTGCTCCTGGAAAAGTGCGTGTTCTGCCAATGTTGGTGCTTGATCTGAAACGTTTCTTGACCATGATGTAGTCTATTTGGTTGTGATGCTCTCCGCCGGGACTGTGCCACGTCCATCGTCTGGAGTTTTTGTGGAGACCAAGCGTGTTTGCCAGTACCAGATTGTTGTATCTGGCAAACTCCAAGAGTCTCAGACCCCTGTCATTTGTCTCGTTGTTGCAGTGGGGTCCACATGTGTCTCCCCAGTTGTGGTGCGCATCTTGGCCAACCTTGGCATTCCAGTCGCCTTGCACTATGACTATGTCCTTCATCGGCACTTGGTGAAAGGTCCACCTGTAGATTTTCATAAAAATCCTCCACTTCGCTGTCGTCATAGTCTGATGTTGGGGCATAGGCCTGGATGATGGTGATGCTGAAAGGGGCTGCTCTCAGGCGGATGGTAATGAGTCTACTGGAGACTGGGCAGCAACCCATGACAGTGGCTAGAATGTTCTTGTGGACGAAGAAACCAACGCCGTGTTCGTGCCTGTCATCTCGCCCGCCGAAATAGAGCTTGTGGCCTTTGTCGGTCGTTGTTTCACCTAGGCCTTTCCAGTGCACTTCGCTGATGCCTAGAACGTTCCATCGATAATGGTCCAACTCGTGGGCCAGTTCTTCTAATTTTCCTTCCGCAGTTAGGGTCCTGACATTCCAGGTTCCTATGACGATGTTGTTTCTCGTGCGGATCTTGCTAAATTGTCAATCAGTAGCATACTTAACACCTCCGTCCTGGTGGCCAACGGAAGGCGCGGTCCTTGAGCCGGGCGACGACCGATCCGGTATGGAATTAGTGGATAGTGTCATCATGTAGTGTGTCTTGGGCAAAAAAGACCTGGCGGTGCCCAATCCTCTCCAGGCTGTTCGCCACAGCCGAAATCCACGAATATAGTGTGGCTCGCCTTGGCCATGAGCACGTGGTCGTTGAACCTGTAGTAACGTGGGGTTCCTCAGCTTTGGCCGGTGACTTCTGTGTAGAAGACTTTCGCCCAGTGATGCCGTGCTAACATCACCCATGTTAATCGCCTCTTACGACACGCCGGGAAACGTTGGGTCTATTCTATTTAATGCCCGAACCCACAGGGCTTAGATTAAATTGGCTGGCTTAAGTAATCAACTGTTCACTCTTGTAGCACTCTTGTCTTTTAGCTAATCTAAAAAAATGAAGCAGTCAACTCACAGATAATAAAGTATGCTACACCGAATCCTTGCGATGTAGGTATGGTTATGGGCGTGAAATGCAAATGTGTATGACTTTTGAGAACCAGGGTGTAGAATGCAGAAGCCCAGGTGGTTGTCTCCCTGTCGTCCGGGGCTAAAGAAGTGTCCAGGCGGCGACGAACACACAGACCCTCAGACAGCACCCTCACACCAGCATGGAGGGGAAGGTAGCGGTAGCAACAACGGGAACTTCAAGCCAACAGTCGTAGGTTCGAAGTAGTAATGGATGCAAAAGTAGAAGCTGAAGTAATAGGAATAGTAGTTAGAAGTAGTGTAGGTAGGCCCAATCTGGTCAACAAATAAATTGTCTTACTAATAATCTATCTTCATAAAAAGGTCAATACTACATAAACAAATAACTCCTTCCGCTGTCCGCCATCTTGACCTGTTTGTACATGCATTCCAACAATCCAATTCTCAATTCTAATAATTTATATTTCTTCGCATTTACATGATTGTGTTTACAAATATACATCATAATTATAATTACATTTCCAGTCAAACAATCCTGATTCATTTTCATTCTCACCTTCATCATCTCTCTCCATGTCATAGTACATTGTCTCCCCTCATTCATATTTATTTCTCTCTAGCATACCATAATACAACGTCATCCTCCCTCATATTCATCACCCCTCTCTCTCTCTCTCTCACTGTAACATAATATACTTCATCATCTTCCTTGACCTCATTTTGGCAACAACAACAAGATTAATCGTTTGACATTTTTAAACAAGAAAATCATAAGAAAATCATATAAAAAATACTGTTTGGCAAAATATATCCCCTTTCCCCTCTTTCAACATCATCCATTCACGTACGCATGCTCGGAGCGCAAAGCCACTAAAGAATTGAAATACTTGGCTCACACTCACCTTTATGTCCTCGGCCTGTGAAGCAACAGACAGACAAAACGACACCACATCACAACACGACACAATACAACACACTGTTATCCGCTGAGAGTAGATCGTTACTGCACTATGCTATGCTATGCACATGGATCATCCCAGTACCGACGAGGTCACTGAGCATTGGGAGGTCCCTAAACAAAAGGTACACACCCTTAAGAGAAGACTCTATACTTATTTCTTCCAGAATAAATGGCAGTCATAATCTTTCAACTACTGCTACAGAATTCCTTTACCACAGCAGCTTTACAGTACTTTGGACATTCTTGTCCTGACGTAGGAGCAAGACCTTGGGAGGTTCGAAACATACGACGCACTACCCTTATGAAACAGACTTTACTTTTATCCTGAGATAACACAGCCAAAAGTCACATTCCATCCAAAACCCGTCCGCTAGCAAGCGCTCCCAACCTGACTCTCCTATATCAAACCTTTTCCAGTTCACAGTACAAGGCATCGAGTTTCGTTCAATCCCCAATTCTACAAGCTATGCGTTACGTTAACCACGTGAAAAACATACATATCTAACATACATATGCAATAAAGAATGCTGATTCAAACTTCATACACTGCAGCGCTAGAGATGTGAAACTCAGTATTGCATTATTGTTACCCTTGATGTTGTTTTTTATCAGTTGATTCAGCCTCGATGCTTGAAACCTGATAAGTGTAACTCAGATTCGTTTATCCATGCAGCTTGCTCACTCATCAACAAGGCAGAAGTCGTCGCATGTAGTTTTCCAACTTTATTCAGCGAACATCAACAACTGCATACTATCGCTTATATAGTCTCTCTAACTCCAGAAAGGGCGAGAATACTCCAACGTGACACACCACAACCAATCAGAACAAACATTGTCATCACTGTCTCACGTCATGCAACCTTATTTGGGATGGAAGCTTCTCTAGTTACCACTAGAATTATGCATACGCTTCGATCGATAGTAAACAACCAACTCTAAAAAAATTCTCAAATAATATCGACCAACTAAAATTATCAACGTTATACAAAGCTTCTACTAACAACAACGCACAATCAAATCAAAGATAAATACACTCTATTATTGCATGCTTTGGAAAACAAAAAAATCGCATCTATCGTGCGCGTCACACACGAACTATCGTGCGCGTTTCAACGTAACAATTATATACAACTCCGGCACAACTACTATTAGCGTGCGTCGAAAACTCGTGTCGTCACAATGGTCTTCAGTTGTAGGTGAGCTGCCTCAGCAGCCCGACACATCGCAACACTTGGAGTTAGTTGGGATTCTTGCTGCAGACGCTTCCTAATATCATAATAGCCATAAGAATATGATCTCTCAACAGACTATCATACAGACAATCGCAAAAACTAAGATTTCGCCAGAGTGCGAAGATAAGCAATATAGTCTTCTATATTTTCATGAGGTTTCTGGTCTCTCTTGTTGAAGATATATTGCTCAAAAGCTTCATTAGTCATTAGTCAGTATAATTGCATTCATAAAGCCTGGTTCTCGTGATTGCCATTGTACTGCTTTTGAGGTCTTTTAGCTCACGAAGAAGCACATGGAATTGAAAGCTACTATGTCGCACTTTTTGTACACCTTTGAGAGCAGGATAATTATTTTTCTTGATGTTTAAATCAACTTGCCTCCCTTGGCTTATTTTATTCCTTGCTCCTTAGTGGTTGCTGCACGATGCTAGTCATTTTGCGAGAATTTATTATGAATTTTACAATTATTTGAAAACCATTTTCATTATCTCGGTCGGCCCTACCAACTGGGGTATTTTCAATGTGCGACTGGCTTCTTCCTAATGTGAACTTCTCAACGGGTGTCTATGTGACTACCCATGCAGTACATATAGACTGCACTCAGTATAGTCTTAGCATTCAAGGCCAAACCTCCTCTGAGGAGATCTTTGGAAAAGGCTTTATAAATGCAATTGTACTGCTTTTGAGCTCTTTTAGCTCACGAAGAAGCACAAGTAATTGAAAGCCACTATGTCGCACTTTTTGTGCACCTTTGAGAGCAGGATAGTTATTTTCCCCGATAGTTAAATCAACTTGCCTCCTTTGGCTTGTTTTATTTCTTGCCCCTTAATGGTTGCTGTACGGTGCTAGCCAAACACATACATATAATAATGCCTACATTGCTAAATAATAACATCATAGAAAGCACTGGCGCTTCCTATGATGTTATTATTTAGCAATGTAGGCATTTTTATATGTATGTGTTTTGTTGATATTTTATGTTTGTATTCTATTTTGTTTTTGTAAACGGGGGTTCGATAAATTAAAGTATAGCCTCAGCGTCCCCTGCGTGGGATGTCTTTATTGTAAAGTGACTGGCTGGTGGAGTGCCTTCAGTATTACCACTGGGGTTGTTTCGGCAGATCTTTTATTGAGATCAGGGGTGAGTCCTCTTTAAGCGAAGTTGTGGTCTTGATTTTGTGGTCCTGATTCGGCTCTCTGCGGTCCGGTTATTTTATCTTATCTAACTATCTATCTTTCTTTTGATCTGTACATCTGTACATCAACGACTGCACTGTCCAGCTGTTTCTTGCCTAAGATGATGAAAAGAACCATGCACTCACTTCATACCGGATAAATCGTCGCCTGTGTCACTAAGAACAGCGCCTTCCCTTGGCCACCAGGACGGAGGTGATAAGTTTGTTGCTGATGGACAACTTAGCAAGAACCGCACGATAAACAACATCGTCATAGGAACCTAGAATGTCAGGACCCTAACTGCGGAGGGAAAATTAGAAGAACTGGCCCACGAGCTGGACCACTATCGATAAAACATTTTAGTATCAGCGAACTGCAATGGAAGGTTCTAGATGAAACAGCGACTGACAAATGCCACAAGATTTATTTTTCAGCGGGAGAGATGACAGGCGCGAACACGGCGTTGGATTCTTGGTCCACACACACATTTTAGCCACTGTCATGGAATGCCGCCCAGTCTCCAGTAGACTCATATCAATCCGTCTGAGAGCGGCCCCTTTCAAAATCACCATCATCCAGGACTATGTCCCAACATCAGACTACGATGACAACGAAGTCGATGATTTCTAAAAACATCTGCAGGCTGTCCTTGACCAAGTGATGAGGAAGGACATAGTCATAGTCATAGTGCAAGGCGACTCGAATGCCAAGCTTAGCCAATAAAGTAACATGAAAGAGGTCTGAGACTCCTGGAGTTTGCCAGATACAACTATCTGATGCTGGCAAACACGCTTGATCTTCACACAAAATCCAGACGATGGACCTGTCACAGCACCAGCGGGGAGCATCACAACAAGTCAAAAAACGCTTCAGATCAAGCGTCAACATTGGCCGGACACGCACTTTTCCAGGAGCAGACATCGGAATTGACCACGATCTCGTGGTGATGTCTTCACGGCTACACTTGAAGAGAGTAAACACATCAAAGTGCACCGGACTGAAGTTCGACCTGGACACATACAAGACTCGGAGGTGGCAGAAATATTTCAAGTAACAATTGGATAGAACTGTGCACCTCTGCTCATTTTGGAGCTGGTGCAGTAGATAATAACACCATGACCACCACCTCCAACTCAACTGTGACAGATGCCGCCACTGGTATCCTTGGCAAGCACCTCACAAAGAAGAAGCCGTGAATAACCCCTAAACTTTTGGACCTGTGTGACAAAGGAAAAGAGATGGAAAAAAGAAGTGTCAAAATTACCGCATTATCAGCCTCATCAACATTCCCAGCAAAGTCCTCCTTAAACTAATACTCAACAGGTTGAAACCCCAAGCTGAAGAAATCATACCTGAAGAACAAGCAGGATTCAGGGCAGGGCGAAGTACCACTCAACAGATTTTCAACCTCAGAATAATCTGCGAGAAATACTTACAGCACAAACAACATCTTTATCATGTGTTTGTAGACTTCAAGAAAGCGTTTGACCGAGTCTGGCATGCAGCTCTGTGGGCAATCATGAAAGTATATAACAGCCCCAACAATATAAAGTCATCAAACGCCTGTATTACAAGGCTACCAGTGCAGATGTTCGCAACAGCACCATCGGGAACTGTTTTGAACAACAATCGGGGTGCTTCAAGGATGCCTACTCTCTCCAACACTCTTTAACATCTTCCTGGAGCGCATCATAAGGCACAGTTAGCATAGGGGGTAGAGCAATTTTCAACCTCCGTTTTGCGGACGACATTGATGGATTGGCTGGAGAACTTGGACAGCTGGTACAGAGACTTGACCACAGCCTTCGGAATGCATGCAAGTGCATAGAAGACCAAAATGATGACGAACAACGCCAATGGCATCAACGCGGACATTAAAGTCCAAGGCGAATCCCTCAACACGGTGCATAGGTTCAAATATTTAGGAGCCATTGTATCAGACAGCCCCCATGAGAGTGTACAACATCAGCCCTAAAATTATTGAAGTCATCAAAAGCCTGTATGACAAGGCTACCAGTGCATTCCTCCATAACAGCGCCATCGGAAACTGGTGTGAACAACAATCGGTGTACGTCAAGGATGCCTACTCTCTCCAACACTCTTCAACATCTTCCTAGAGCGCATCATGTCAGATGCTCTTGCAGATCACCGAGGCACAGCCTGCATAGGGGTAGAGCAACCTCCAATCTTTGTTTTGCGGATGACATTGATGGATTGGTTGGAGAGGAACAAGAACTTGAACAGCTGGTACAGAGGCTTGACACCACCTCCAGAGCCTATGGAATGGAAATAAGACAGTGCAGAGGAAACCAAAATGATGACCAACGACACCAATGGCATCAACACGGACATCCAAGGCCAATCCCTCAATACAGTGCATAGATTCAAATATTTAGGAGCCATTGTATCAGACAATGGGTCCCGACAGGAAGTCCTCTCCACGATCGCACAACCAACTGCTGCCCTGGCAAGGTTGAAGCTCATTAGGAAAGACAAGACCATCAGTCTACATTCCAAGGTAAGGCGGGTGCGCTCCCTTGTCATCTCCATCTTCCTATACTGTACGTTTGCGAAATATGGACCCTCACAGCAGATCTACAAAGAAGAATACAAAGTATGGAGATGAGGGGATACAAAAGACTGCGCTAGTTCTACCTTGCACTGCCCGGCGATTACAACCACCCTTTCCCGAAAAAAGCTGGCAGCTCGGGGTAGCTTTGATGGTGTTCTGGCAGCTCGGGGTAGCTTTGATGGTGTTCTGGCAGCTCGGGGTAGCTTTGATGGTGTTCTGGCAGCTCGGGGTAGCTTTGATGGTGTTCTGGCAGCTCGGGGTAGCTTTGATGGTGTTCTGGCAGCTCGGGGTAGCTTTGATGGTGTTCTGGCAGCTCGGGATAGCTTTGATGGTGTTCTGGCAGCTCGGGGTAACTTTGATGGTGTTCTGGCAGCTCGAGGTAGCTTTGATGGTGTTCTGGCAGCTCGGGGTAGCTTTGATGGTGTTCTGGCAGCTCGGGGTAGCTTTGATGGTGTTCTGGCAGCTCGGGGTAGCTTTGATGGTGTTCTGGCAGCTCGGGGTAACTTTGATGGTGTTCTGGCAGCTCGAGGTAGCTTTGATGGTGTTCTGGCAGCTCGGGGTAGCTTTGGTGTTCTGGCAGCTCGTGGTAGCTTTGATGGTGTTCTGGCAGCTCGGGGTAGCTTTGATGGTGTTCTGGCAGCTCGGGGTAGCTTTGATGGTGTTCTGGCAGCTCGGGGGTAGCTTTGATGGTGTTCTGGCAGCTCGGGGTAGCTTTGATGGTGTTCTGGCAGCTCGAGGTAACTTTGATGGTGTTCTGGCAGCTCGAGGTAGCTTTGATGGTGTTCTGGCAGCTCGGGGTAGCTTTGGTGTTCTGGCAGCTCGGGGTAACTTTGATGGTGTTCTGGCAGCTCGGGGTAACTTTGATGGTGTTCTGGCAGCTCGGGGTAGCTTTGATGGTGTTCTGGCAGCTCGGGGTAGCTTTGATGGTGTTCTGAGAAGAGATGTCCACCCGGATAACTCTAGGTAACTACAAACCAAACAATAAAAACAAGTTACCTCTCATTTCAGAGGTCGGTCTATTATTGAACGCAATAATAATGTAAGCAGGAGGAGAAGCAATGATTGATGCCCTCACCATTATCTGTACATAACAAGATCTGGCGAGTGGGGAGTGGCCTACACCATGGACTCAGTCACTTGTCATCACTCTTCACAAAAAAGGTAACCTTCAGGAGTGTGAAAATTACCGCACCATCAGCCTCATCAGCCATCACAGCAAGGTCCTCCTGAAAATAATACTCAACAGGTTGAAACCCCAAGCTGAACAAATCATAGCTGAAGAACAAGCAGGATTCAGGGCAGGGCGAAGTACTACCGAACAGATTTTTTACTTCAGAATAATCTGTGAGAAATACCTACAGCACCAACAACATCTATATCATGTGTTCATAGACTTCAAGAAGGTGTTTGACCGAGTCTGGCATGCAGCTCTATGGGCAACAATGAAAGTGTACATCAGCCTACAAATTACTGAAGTCATCAAAAGCCTGTATGACAAGGCTACCAGTGCAGTCCTTCATGACAGCGTCATCGGGAACTGGTTCAGAACAAAAATCGGTGTGCGTCAAGGATGCCTACTCTCTCCAACACTCTTCAACATCTTCCTAGAGCGCATCATGTCACACGCCCTTGCAGATCACGAATGCACAGTCAGCATAGGGGGTAGAGCAATCTCCAATCTTCGTTTTGCGGATGACATTGATGGATTGGCTGGAGAGGAACAAGAACTTGAACAGCTGGTATAAAGGCTTGACACCACCTCCAGAGCTTATGGATTAGAAATAAGTGCAGAGAAGACCAAAATGATGACCAACAACACCAATGGCATCAACACGGACATCAAAGTCCAAGGCCAATCCCTCAACACAGTGCATAGCTTCAAATATTTAGGAGCCATTGTATCAGACAATGGGTCCCGACAGGAAATCCTCTCCAGGATCGCACAAACAACTGCTGCCCTGACTAGATTGAAGCCCATTTGGAAAGACATGACCATCAGTCTACATTCCAAAGTAAGACTGCTGCGCTCCCTTGTCATCTCCATCTTCCTATATGCTTGCGAAGCATGGACCCTCACAGCAGATCTCCAACGAAGAATACAAAGCATGGCGATGAGGTGCTACAGAAGACTTCTGGGCATTTCCTATACCCAACACATCACCAACGACGATGTCCAACAGACCATCACACAAGCCATTGGACAACACGATGACCTGCTCACAGTGGTGAAGAAACGGAAACTCCGATGGTATGGCCACGTCACCAGATCATCAGGCCTTGCAAAAACCATTCTGCAAGGCACAGTGCAAGGAGGTAGAAGAAGAGGGAGACCGAAAAAGAGGTGGGAGGACAACATTCGAGAATGGACTGGTTTGACACTGAGCGAAGACATCAGGGCTGCTGAGGACAGAGAAAGATGGAGTTACGGGATAGGATAGGAATAATGTAACTTTCACAGTTTTACAGTGCTGTTTTAACACATGTCTAAAAATAAACAAACTAAATACATATGTAACGAAGTTTGTTGTTCGCCCTCAAGTATACGCTAACGATCTGTATGTTCCATTATGTCTGTGCAGTAAGGTCCGGGGGAAGAAATTTCTCCATTTTGCCCGACCATCGGTTTCTGGCTGAACAGCAGGGTTGGATCTTGCTTGATCACTGCGACAGTGAGTTATGATAACAACGTCGACGATGATGATAATGAGGAGGAGGACTAAGATGACGATGAACAAAACGAGGACGAGGGAGACGAGAAGGAAGAGGAGAAAATTTAATATGACGACGACGACGACGATGATGATGACGATGATGATGACGATGATGATGATGGTGATGATGATGATGATGATGATGATGATGATGATGATGATGATGATGATGATGATGATGATGATGATGAAGAAGATGATTTATGTGGTTTTTTACCTACGTGCATAACAATGTAAGTCTTTGCACTGAACCCCCCTATCAAACAAAAATCCAGATTTGTGCAAATCTGTGCGAGACGAGTCCTAAATAGTCCAAAAATGACATTTTAAAAAATGCCCATCCGTCCGTCTGTCCACCGTTTGTATGTGCAAAACTTGCAAGTGGAATAATATCTGAGAACCTGCATCAGCTATCACAACCAAACTTGGTAAGATAGTGTATATCCATGAGACTTTAAAATGGTCAGTGAATTAATTACTTCACTTCAAGGTCAAGGTCACAAAGTTAACCAATATTAGTCAAATAAGGAATAAAATTAACAATTTTTTTAACTTATGTTACTTTGATGCATGATAGATATCAATAAGATACACATTCTATACACATTTGGTCAACCTCAATCTCAGGTCAGGGTCACTGGAGATGCCCACAGTCGGTTAGTATAGATATTTGATGTGACCTTGACCCTAAACTATGAGATATATAAAGTCCGAACTTTTTGTATTTAAAGATCATAGATTGATCTTTCATATTTGTTCCGTTTTTGCATTGATCTTGAAGGTCAAAATCATTTCAGGCCTTGCAAAAAACAACATTGGGTTATTTGATTAGACATGCATGAGAGGTCACGTGAGGGTCAAAGTCATCCCAACGTAAAGGTCATTATAAGGTCGCCATTAAAAAAAATCAAAATCCAACTTTTGCTGCAGTTTATTTGATAGTATATGGGCGTATTTGGACCTGGAGGCCAAGGTCATCTCAATGTCAAGAGCATAGAAAGATCAAAGTTGGCATTACTTTGCATTGTAATGCCACCGTATCATTTTCTTTGGGGGGTGTGGTTGGCGGTTGGAGGGGAGGGAAGGGAGCACTCATTTTCATGTTAAATATTGCGAGTTCCATAAGGAGCATGTGAGTCATATGGGCTTTGCCATACTAGTTTATATATGAGACTAATTTCTTTCCAACTTTTTAAAATTCCAAAACATTCAAGAGTCAAGATAATTATTAAGTCCAATATTCTATCAGGTTTTATATTTCTATCACAGCCAAATATAACCAGATGCTCGCTAAAGTGGAAGGCAACAGAATTATAGCATTTATAATTAATGGTCCTTTGAAATTCATTCCAAAATACTTGAACATATGGGCACTTAAAGAATAGTTGTAAAATGTTTTCTCTTTCGTCTTCACAAAAAGAATCCTGGTCTATTTCCATGCTGGATAATTATTTCCTTAAATTCTGCGACTTATTCGAATTTGTAGCCACTTTAAAAGTATATCCGTAACTCCATGTATCTTCTTAACTATTATTTCCCATTTTAATCTTCGTTCAATTCTTTTATCCCAGTTCTTACAACAATTTGGGTTTACTTCATCATTAATTAATGCGTCATAAAATATTCTTGCGCCTCTAGGACATTTACCTACAAGTCTCAGCACTTTACTGGTTTTGTAATCAACACAGTTACTGTTTGTTGTCACCAATCCACTCCAGCTAACATATTTTTTACCAGCATTTACACATCCACAGTACGCCAGAAAATTGGTAGTAACTCCAAATTTATCAACAAAAGCTTCAAATGTAAAACAATTACGATCATTATTAAGCAGACTCCCAACTGTACATACATTTTTTCAATCCATTTCCTGATTTGTTTTAAATTGTCATCCCTTCCACCAAAATATTATTAATACAAAGTAATGGTTCAGATAAAAGTTCCATAACACAGTTAGATTTAACTTTTTCCTCCAGAATTTCATACGCATTAAAACATTATACCAAAACGGCTTAACATGTTTTGTCGTATACAATTTAGTACCAAGCTTATCAAGTAGTGACACTCTTTCTTGTATGGCTTCAATACTAGGTCTCCATTTATGCTTTGTCCTAATCAACTTTCTAATCCAAGAAATCTGTAATGCACTCATATAATGACGTTCAACTGGAATCCCAATACCTCCACCAGCAGTGCTATTGACGTAAGAGTTTTTTTTTAAATTTTGTTATTTTTATTTCCCCAAGCTAATTGTACCACTCAACAGATTTTCAACCTCATTTTCTCATATCTGTGAGAAATACCTACAGCACCAACAACATCTTTATCATGTGTTCATAGACTTCAAGAAGGTTTTTGACCGAGTCTGGCATGCAGCTCTATGGGCAACAATGAAAGTGTACAACATCAGCCCTAAAATTATTGAAGTCATCAAAAGCCTGTATGACAAAGCTAGCAGTGCAGTCCTCCACAACAGTGCCATCGGGAACTGGTTCAGAACAAAAATCGGTGTGCGTCAAGGATGCCTACTCTCTTTAGCACTCTTCAACATCTTCCTAGAGCTCATCATGTCAGGTGCTCTTGCAGATCATGAAGGCACAGTCAGCATAGGGGGTAGAGCAATCTCCAATCTTCGTTTTGCGGATGACATTGATGGATTGGCTGGAGAGGAACAAGAACTTGAACAGCTGGTACAGAGGCTTGACACCACCTCCAGGGCTTTTCGATTGGAAATAAGTGCAGAGAAGACCAAAATGATGACCAACAACACCAATGGCATCAACAGGGATATCAAAGTCCAAGGCCAATCCCTCAACACAGTGCATAGCTTCAAATATTTAGGAGCTATTGTATCAGACAATGGGTCCCGACAGGACCTGCCCTGAAAAGGTTGAAGCCCATTTGGAAAGACAGGACCATCAGTCTACATTCCAAAGTAAGACTGCTGCGCTCCCTTGTCATCTCCATCTTCCTATATGCTTGCGAGGCATGGACCCTCACGGCAGATCTCCAACGAAGAATACAAAGCACGGAGATGCCATACCCAGCTCATCACCAACGACGAAGTCCAACAGACCATCACACAAGCCATTGGACAACACGATGCCCTGCTCACAGTGGTGAGAAAACGGAAACTCCGATGGTATGGCCACGTCAACAGATCATCAGGCCTTGCAAAGACTATTCTGCAATGCACAGTGCAAGGAGGTAGAAGAAGAGGAGACCGAAAAAGAGGTGGGAGGACAACATTCGAGAATGGACTTGTTTGACACTGAGCGAAGCCGTCAGGGCTGCTGAGGACAGAAAAAGATGGAGTATGCTGGTTAAACGATCATCTGTGGTGCCCCTACGACCTCCGGGTTACGGGACAGGATAGGATAGGATAGGATAGGAATTGTAACATACTCTTCTGAATGGAATTGACAATAATACCAGGTGGCTTAGGTGGTAAAAAACCACAAATATATACTTTTGGACAAAATCAAACATTTAAGTGCAGCGACAAGACCCAAGGGGAATTGGTGCTTTAGCCATTTTTATACAATATTTATATTCTAGAAATGTTGATTCAAAATTTAACTTCACACGCTCCCTGAAGTCATTTGTAAACCAGATCCCGAGTTGTTTTTTTAATGTCTCTGGGTTTTAGTCCATGTGCAGATGAATCATGTAGAGAGTACGAGAATTTTCTTACTTGCTAACCAGGTAGCACTACTTTTTCTATATTTAAAACTAGGCCAGAGACAGAACTAAAATATTCAATAGTATTTATGGTTTGGTTAAATGAGTTTTCATCGCCTTCTAACATAAGTTCCATATCAGCATATTGAGAAATTTTATTTTCATTTTCTTTAATTTTAATTCCCTTTGTCTCTTTATTCTGTCTGATCATAACTGCTAAAATCTCTACACACATGGAATGAATAAATAACATGAGATGGGTCTCCCTGTCTACAGCCCCTCTGCACACGAAACCAGGATGTTATGCCACCATTTAGTGTCACAGAAGACAATATTATTATAAAAAATACTTAACCATCTACAAAAGTCAGGGCCACATCCAAAAGCTTGTAAAACTGTAAACATAAACTTCCAACTTAACGAATCAAAGGCCTTTTTAAAGTCGAGGCAAAGCGGAAGACCAGGTTTATTATATTTTTTTTTTAGATAATCAGTAATATTTTAGATTAAACGAACGTTAACTCCTCTATATCTATCACGCAAAAAATCCAGTCTGGTGTTCATTAATAATAGAAGATAACACTAACTTACGTCTATTTGAAACACATCATGAACCAATTTATATACCACATTTAATAAATAAATAGGTCTCCAATTTTTTATGAACTCCCTGGGTCTGTGTCCTTTCGGTATGCAAATAATCACTCCCTCTTTCTGTGTTGAAGATAACTCCCCTTTCCTAAACCCTTCATTGAGCGCTCTAACTACGAAATTACCAAAGCTACACCAAAAATATTTTCCACAGTAAAACCATCGCTCCCCGGCTCTTCCTGTTGGGCATGTTTTTCAGAGCAAGGGATGCTTCTGTTCTGTTCTGTTCTGTTTGTTTATTGTCTTTTACAGCAAGCTGATAAGACATTTTAAAAAAAAATTGTTAGATTAGATTACCAACAGGAGAGTCCAGCAATACTTTGGACAGTTTGATTCCGAGTTGAAAATCTACATCACTGAAACTGAGCTTCTTCTAATGCTATTTCCCCCTCTAAGGAAATTTCTTCGTCCTCTGTTAACGTCGAAAGATCATCAACAATATCACTGATTTTAAGCTGTTCAACTTTTCTTTCAGAATATATATGTGAATAAAAATAATTAACTTCGGTAGCAATATCTTGTTCATTTATGATTAAACTATGAATAATATATTTAATTTCATCTATAATATAACATCCTTCTTTATTATAATTTCAATCCAAAGTTTGTAAAACTTATTTAGATTCAACATAAAATAATATATTGAAAACGTCCGTGTGTAAACTAATGATATTATTCAATGCCATAAGTATAGCAATAAGTTCTGCAGTAAATATTGAATGCCCTTTCCCTAAAAAAGTAAGCCTCGCTAACTTGTAAAACAGGTATAAGATAATCTGCTCTTGTTTAACTGATTCTAAAACAGAACCATCAGTATATATTTGTAAGTAAGAATAATATTTTTGGTTTTTTTTTTTAATAGATTACGTTCATTGGCTTCTGCTGCTAATAAACTGCCGTTTTAGTGTTTTCTTAAGTCAGAATATTCTATGTCAAAGTTTGCTCGTTGAAGTTCCCAATGAGGTATAGGCATTTGTGAAATTATGTTTCAACCTAATTTACAATTGAAATTATATTTGTTCATGAGCTCATTTGTATACGTTAATATAGTCTGTAAATAATTAATACTCTATGCTCTTTGCTCTATAACGGATTAAATCATAATGACTGGGCTAATAGGATTGCAAAAAATGGGCAAAAAGTGAAAGTACTCTTGTTCAGGTCGGTATACCATTCTCCAAAAAATGAAGTATATAGTATAATTGAGAAAAATATAAAAAAATACATTTCCTTTAAATAAATTATATAATAGAATGCTACACTCCTCGCAAACTCTTATCAGTTTAGCATATCGTCTTGCATTGAACTCGTGGAGGACAAAACACTGTAAGGAAGTTGCTTGCATTTGCAAATAAGCAATTTCTATTAATCATCTCATTTATGATCGCAGTGCAATCGCGCAAAATATTCCACAACATATTCGAAATATTCAGGATAAAAATATTACTTATTGGATAGCAATTGCAAAATCATTAATATACAGTCCTGTTGGATGTTGTTTTTTTTTAAAGAAACGGTCAGTACAGATTATTAACAGGTTAGTGGATTTTTCTGTGAAGCATAAATTCAGTAAATTGAATATTATATATGTATAAATTCATAACATTGATATTATAATATATATATATGAGATATAATGGTCCTGATTCGGCTCTTTGTCGCCCGCTGGACCCAATAAACCATGACTAACTAACAAAATATGAGATATAATAATAAAATATGAGATATAATTAAGATTATTTTACAATTAATTGTTCAGTTTTGTTTATTTTGTTTAATTCCTTTTTCTCTTCGTTATGAACATTCCTTATTTGTTTAATAGTTTCCTTTGCTCCCATCAAGTCTAAAATCATTTTAGATTAAAAGACGTTAAATTAAAGAAACTAAGAAACATAAGAAGCAACACTCCCTCCGTTCTTTTTTTTCCCTTAATCAAACTAATTCTATTTTACTGTTAGCTAATTCAGTTTTTTTTCAAAATCATTCAATTTCTCTTTCTTTTCTAAACTTTCTATCAAATTTTCCAAATGCAGTCCCTTTTCGTTGTTCATCCGTGTTTTCATTGTTGCCTAAGCTAATGTTTGTGCTCTAAGTTTCATTAATAATGTATCCAAAAACAGTTGATCGTCTAATATAAATTGCTACTCAGTAAAGTGGACGGTACATACGTTTTCATGTAAGTAGGGAGCTGCAGCATACGCCTCATTAACATTTTAACTAACTTCATCAACATTTTTTATCCTTAAGCAAAGAACCCTTAAACTTCCACAGCCCGGTTTCTTGTCTACTTTCATAACGCCTAATGACATAGAAATTAGAGAGTGGTCTGTGGGAGTATGCCTGCATCGACAGAGAAATCCAATAACGATTCTGAAACTAAATAAAAATCTACACGAGTTTTCTGTAATGGACTACCTCTAAGCCATATAATCCGCTTTAGCTCATGATGAAAAGAACCACTCACTTCATACCGGATAGGTATTTCCCGGGTCACCGATGACCGCGCCTTCCGTTGGCCACCAGGACGAAGGTGATAGGTGTGCTACTGATGGACAACTAGGAGGATCCGCACGAGAGACAACATCGTCATAGGAACCCGGATTGTCAGGACCCTAACTGCGGAGGGAAAATTAGAAGAACTGGACCCCTATCGATGGAACATTTTAGGTATCAGCGAACTGCGCTGGAAGGGCCTAGGTGAAACATCGACCGACAAAGGCCACAGGCTTTATTTCAGCGGGAGAGATGACAGGCTCCACATAGACATTCTATCCACTGTCACGGGTTGCCCCCCAGTCTCCATTAGATTCATTACCATCCGTCTGAGAGCAGCCTCTTTTAACATCACCATCATCCAGGTCTATGCCCCAACATCAGACTATGGCGACAGCGAAGTGGATGATTTTTATGAATATATATAGACTTCCTTGACCAAGTGCCGAAGAAGGGCATATTCATAGCGCAAGGGACTAGAATGCCAAGGTTGGCCAAGATGCGCACCACAACTGGAGAAACACATGTGGACCTCCCACTTTAACAACGAGGCAAATGAAAGAGGTCTGAGACTGTTGGAGTTTGCCAGATACAACAATTTGATTTTGGCATACAGGCTTGATCACTACTAAAAATCCAGGCGATGGACCTGATACATCCCGAGCGTGGAGCATCGCAACCAGATTGACTACATCATGGTCAAGACACGCTTCAGATCAAGCATTAACATTGGCAGGACACGCACTTTTTTAGGAGCAGACACGATCTCGTGATGATGTTCTTCCGACTCCACTTGAAGAGAGTAAACACAGCAAAGTGCACCAGACTGAAGTCCGACCTGGACAAACTGCAAGACCCGGAGGTGGCAAAAATAGTCCAAGCCAAAACTGGAGGGAAATTTGCTCCACTGCTCGTTTTGAGAGCTGGTGAAGTAGCTGTCAACACCATGACCATCAACTTCAACTCAGTTGCAACAGATGCCGCCACTGAGATCCTTGGTAAGCACCTCCCAAAGAAGAAACCGTGGATCACGCCGTAACGTTTGGAGCTGTGGTAAATGAACAGGGAGCTGATGCCCACCGAAAAATCAACGACATCCGAAAAGGCATGCGCACAGCAAAGGAGAACTGGATAGAAGATCAATGCCAGGAAATAGAGAACAGTCTGAACAAGACAACAGCAAGAAGGCCTACCAAACTGTGAAGCGGCTGACAAGTGTTAAACAGCCCAAAGTCTCCACGATCGAAAGCAAGTCTGGCATATGCCTTACAGAAGAACAAGAAGTATTTGGTAGATGGGCAGGGTACTGCTCTGACCTTTACAACCACACACCAAACGGAGACCCATGAGTTCTAGCATATCCTGAGAACAGAGAAGAAGAAGAAATCCTCCCAATTCTCCGAGAAGAAGTTGAGGCAGCAGTGCAATCGCTGAAGAAGGGGAAGTTAGCGGGAGTGGACAACATACCCGCGGAATTGCTTCAACAAGGAGAAGAAGCGATGACTGACGCCCTTAGCGGGAGTGGACAACATACCCGCGGAATTGCTTCAACAAGGAGGAGAAGCGATGACTGACGCCCTCACCATTATCTATAACAAGATCTGGCAGAGGGGGGAATGCAATACGCCATGGACCCAGTCGCTTGTTTATAAAAACAAAATAGAATACAAACATCATTATAAAATATCAACAAAACACATACATATAAAATGTCTACATTGCTAAATAATATCATAGGAAACCCTAGTGACCATTTGGACAAAAGCGTCCAATATTCCTAAGCTGATACAACAGACCACTGAGACACTTGGCAAGTACCTCCCAAAGAAGAAACCGCGGATCACACCTGAATTTTTGGAGCAGTGTGATAAACAAAGAGAGATCAAAAAGGAAAAGAATACCCACAGGGAGCTGATACCTACCAAAAAATCAACGATGACAAGTAATAATCAGCCCAAGGTTTTCACGATCGAAAGCAAGTCTGGCATATGCCTTACAGAAGAACAAGAAGTCTTGGATAGATGGACAGAGTACTACTCTGACCTTTACAACCACACAACAAACGGAGACCCATCAGTTCTAGCATGTCCTCAGAACAGAGAAGAATAAGAAGAAAAATTCCTCCCAATTCTCCGAGAAGTTGAGGCAGCAGTGCAATTGCGGAAGCAGGGAAGTCTGCAGGAGTGGACAACATACCCACACACAAATGAGGAATTTTGTCCCGGCATAGAAAAAAGTTAGGTGGCTGATCTAGTGAAGAAGAAGATAGTATAGTAGATTGATAGAACAGAGTAGGAATGAGAAAGAACAAATGCATGAGAAAGACAGAGACAGTGGGAATTTAAAGCTCTACATTTCCAGGAAGTGGGGATTTATACAGAAACCACCCAACCCCCACGAGGGTATTAGCCTGAGAGGAACAAAAACTTGAACAGCTGATACAGAGGCTTGACACCACTTCCAGAGACTTTGGAATGGAAATAATGATGACAAACAACACCAATGGCATTCAACACGGACATCAAAGTCCAAGGCTATTCCTTCAACACAGTGCATAGCTTCAAATATTTAGAAGCCATTGTATTAGACAATGGGTCCCGGACTGTCACGTTCTGTATCTTAAGGCACACCTCCCCTCACTTGCCCACACCATAGGCCAAAAGACAGACTGTGTGATAAACGAAAAGAGATGAAAAAGAAAAAAACAACTAACAAGGAGCTGATGACTACCGAAAAATCAACAGTGACATCCGAAAAAGCATGCGCAAAGCAAAATAGAACTGGATAGAAGATCAATACCAGGAAACAGAGAAATGTCTGAACAAGAACAACAGCAAAAAAACAGTAACTACCAGACTGTGAAGCGGCTGACACGTGTTAAACGGCCAAGGTCTACACGATCCAAAGCAAGTCTGGCGTATGCCTTACAAAAGAACAACAGAGTATTGCTTTGACCTTTACAACCACACACCAAACGGAGACCCATTAGTTTAAGCATGTCCCCAGAACAGAGAAGAGGAAGAAACTCTCCCAATTCTCCGAGAGGAAGTTGAGGCAGCAGTGCAATCACTAAAGAAGGGGAAGTCAGCGGGAGTGGACAACATACCCGCGGAATTGCTTTATTAAGGAGGAGATGCGATGTTTGACACCTACATTATCTGTAACAAGATATCTGGCAGAGTGGGAAGTGGCCTGCACCATGGACCCAGTCGCTTGTCATCACGCTCCCAAAGAAAGGGTAACCTACAGGATTGTGAAAATTACCGTACCATCAGCCTTATCAGCCATCCCAGCAAAGTCTTCCTGAAAATAATACTCAACAGGTTGAAACCCCAAGCTGAACAAATCATAGCTGAAGAGCAAGCAGGACTCAGGGCAGGGCGAAGTATCACTGAACAGATTTTCAACCTCAGAATAATCTGCGAGAAATACCTACAGCACCAACAACATCTATATCATGTGTTTGTAGACTTCAAGAGGGTGTTTGACCGAGTCTGGCATGCAGCTCTGTGGGCAACCATGAGAGTGTACAACACCCACCCTAAAATTATTGAAGTCATCTAAAGCCTGTATGACAAGGCTACCAGTGCAGTCCTCCATAACAGCGCCATCGGAAACTGGTTCAGAACAACAATCGGTGTGCGTCACGGCTACCTACTCTCTCCAACACTCTTTAACATCTTCAAATACCCTTGCAGATCACGAAGGCACAGTCAGTATAGGGGGTAGAGCAATCTCCATCATTTGTTTTGCGGATGACATTGATGGATTGACTAGAGAGGGAAAAGAACTTGAACAGCTGGTACAGATGCTTGACACCACTTCCAGAGCCTATGGAATGGAAATACGTGCAGAGAAGACCAAAATGATGACCAACAATACCAATGTCATTAACACGGACATCAAAGTCCAAGGCAAATCCCTAAACACAGTGCATAGCTTCAAATATTTAGATTTAGGAGCCATTGTATCAGACAATGGGTCCCGACAGGAAGTCTTCTCCAGAATCGCACAAACAACTGCTGCCCATTTGGAAAGACAGGACCATCAGTCTACATTCCATGGTAAGACTTCTGCGCTCCCTTGTCATCCCCAACTTCCTATACGCTTGCGAAACATTGACCCTCACAGCAGATCTCCAACGAAGAATACAAAGCATGGAAATGATGTGCTACAGTAGACTTCTGGGCATTTTCTATACCCAGCACATCACCAACGACGAAGTCCGACAGACCATCCCCCAAGCCATTGGACAACACGATGACCTGCTCACAGTGGTGAAGAAACGGAAACTCCGATAGTATAGCCACGTCACCAGATCATCAGGCCTTGCAAAGACCATCCTGCAAGGCACAGTGGAAAGTTGTAGAAGAAGAGGGAGACCGAAAAGGAAGTGGGAGGACAACATTCGAGAATGGACTGGTTTGACGCTGAATGAAGCCAAGAGGGTTGCTGAGGACAGAGGAAGATGGAGTACGCTGGTTAAACGATCTTATGTAAGGCCCCTACGGGATAGGACAGGATAGGATAGGATAGTTACATTTACAAGAGAGAGAGAGAGAGAGAGAGAGAGAGAGAGAGAGAGAGAGAGAGGGGGGGGGGGGGAGAGGGAGAGAAAGAGAAAGAAAGGGTTGCAATAATCAATCAAATCAATATTTCATTTATTTTCTATTCACACATTCAGGTGATATTAGACATTAATTAATAACAACAACAATATAAATCAAATTACAATTAAGAAACCTTATAACAAAATGGAATGAAAGGGAAGAGGGATTTAACACCAAACTATAAAAGTCTACCAATAGGAGTCATTGCAATAAATTTCACAACTGCTGTTATCTGTGAATGATATAATACATCATCTAAAGAATGTCCATATTCAGTCTAATGATGTCCTTGATTTTCATGCATTACATTTAAATCTGGACATTCAAATAAAATATGGGAAACTGATATATTTTTGCCACACATACATTGAATATCTGCTGAATATTTAGTATTCTATGAGTTCATTCTTAACTTGTATATTAATTTTGACAACTGTCGTGAACAGTTCGGCATAGTAACCTTTTTAATGTTAGTATCTCGACATACTACTTTTTCTAATAAGGAATACTTTTCTAATAAGGAGTAGCAATAACACAATTATTTGTAACTAACACTTTGTGAAAAGCTTGTTCATGGAAAACACATAGAATAAATAAACCAACAGTCAAGAACATTAAATATAAAGGTCGAAGAGAGAGAGAGAGAGAGAGAGAGAGAGAGAGAGAGAGAGAGAGAGAGAGAGAGAGAGAGAGAGAGAGAGAGAGAGAGAGAGAGAGAGAGAGAGAGAGAAGAATTTTTTTTAAAATCAGTTTATAGTCCCCTCTCTTCCCGGTAAGGATTTTCAGAGAGGAGACTAAGTATTAGAGAAGAAATGGAAGAACAATAACAGTTTAGAGAGAGAGCGCGCGAGAGAATTTATGATCTTTCAATTAAACCTAGCGGCATTATACCTAGTTATTAATTTATAAACCTAATCATAATGTATATTTACACAATGTGTATTTACACAATGTGTATTTACACAATGTATATTTACACAGTTATTTAATTAAAAATTTTGTATCTCAATTATTACACTTCAGTCAAGAAAGATAAACAGCATCATACGAAATTTATAGTAAGAAAAGTAAATTATATCGATGAAACTCATTCAAATATAAGTTTTAACAATTACATACAAAACGAGATTTTTTTGTAATCAATGACGTTTTGAATGAAATAGAGCACAATTAGAAACAATCCCACAATCATAACACATCAAAAGGAAAGATATTGAAAATACACATATTGAATAAATGTTACACAAATCCAAGACCTAATCATGACGTATTTTTTTCATTAGTTAATGATTGCTAAAGGGGAAAACATTCTAACCAATTGTTCCAATTCAGTCAACAGAAAAAGGAGGTAAGACAGAGAAAAGGAAGGAGAAGAACAAAGGAATTCGTGCAGCTTGTAAAGCTACATCAGCATCGCATAAAAACAAAACAGAAAGAGATATTTGAGACAGACAGACAGACAGACAGACAGACAGAGAGAGAGAGAGAGAGAGAGAGAGAGAGAGAGAGAGAGAGAGAGAGAGAGATTAATATAGTCTATGCTTTTCTTACATGGTTCTGTGCAATTATTATAGTAATACAATAGTAGGCCTACATTTAAAATATACAAATTATACCGTCTTGGTATAATACACAAGCACCAGATAAATCAAATCTAAAAGAAAAATTGACACGTCTGTGTGAAAGTAATCCTATCGTTCCTGATATGCAAGGGCATCTGACATGATGCGCTTTAGGAAGATGTTGAAGAGTGTTGGACGAACACCGATTGTTGTTCTGAACCAGTTTCCGATGGCGCTGTTATGGAGGACCATCCTGCAAGGCACAGTGCAAGGAGGTAGAGGGAAACCGACGAAGAGGTGGGAGGACAACATTCGATAATGGACTGGCTTGACACTGAGCGAAACAACCAGAGTTGCTGATGACAGAGAAAGAAAGAGTACGCTGGTTAAACGATCATCTGTGGTACCCCAACGACCTCGAAGTTACGGGATAGGATAGGATAGATCTTTCTCTGTCCTCAGCAGCTCTCATGGACTCGCTCAGTGTCAAGCCAATCCGTTCTCGAATGTTGTTCTCCCGTTCCTTTATGTCTCCCTCTTCTTCTGCCTCCTTGCACCGTGCCTCGCAGGATGGTCTTTGCAAGACCTGATGATCTGGTGACGTGACCATACCATCGGAGTTTCCGTTTCTTCACCCCTGTGACCATGTCATGGTGTTGTCCAACTGCTTGTGTGGTGGTCAATCGGACTTCGTCGTTGGTGATGTGCTGGGTATAGGAAATGCCCAGAAGTTTTCTGTAGCACCTCATCCCCATGCTTTGTATTCTTTGTTGTAGGTCTGCGGTGAGTGTCCATGTTTTGCAAGACAGTGTATATGAAGATGGAGATGACAAAGGAGCGCAGCAGTCTTACCTTGGAGTGTAGACTGATGGTCCTGTCTTTCCAAATGGGCTTTAACCTTGTCAGGGCAGCAGTTGTTTGTGCGATCCTGGAGAGGACTTCCTGTTGGGACCCATTGTCTGATACAATGGCTCCTAAATATTTGAAACTATGCACTGTGTTGAGGGATTCGCCTTGGACTTTGATGTCTGTGTTGATGTCATTGGGGTTCTTGGTGTGACGGTGGGTCTATTATTGCTGGGCTCTGCACAATGGAATGCTGTTACCCACTCGTCTTTCGTCGATGGGGATCGCTAGTAAATCTCCCTGTGACTCAACTTAATACATTTATAAATTTAGTTCGGTCTGTGTTTAACCTGGGGTACAGAGATAGAAAGAAAATGGTAAAAGATCACTGTCACACTAGCTCTCACACGGCTTTGAAACATAGGTAGTCCAGCAACTTGTTAACAGTAAATATCACACATTTATTTCCTCTACTCTATACAAGATCTGATAATCACGATACTAACTTAAAAGTTCAAATGTCAATTCGAATGGTTCGCTCCTAGATATTTCTATGCAGCTACCGTTTCTTCATCGGGCTACTCGTGCATTCTGCCCAATGGGTCAATCTTCTGGAAAGGTGGACTAGTGATGCCCTTTGCTAACAGGTTTGGTGCACTGGGGCCAATGTAACTTAGCTATAGATTCGATGAGCTGTGTTGTGGTTGATTCTTTGATGAGCTGTGTTGTTGTAGATTCTTCTCCTTGTTGACACACTGGTGGGCTCTCGTCGCGCAGTGCGGGAGGCTCCAATACAGGCCGAATGTCAGTGAAGACTTTTACTTGTCTTGCTTCTGATCGGGCCCACAATGCCTGCTTCGTCTGCAACATATGAGACGAATTTCTGCAACACCGTGTATACTAGCTGTGTGCAGAGCGTCTCACTGAAAACAGAAATAGCACTCAGCGATTAGCTCTACATATATATATATATATATATATATATATATATATATATATATATATATATATATATATATATATATATATATATATATATATATATATAATGAAAAGAAAGAAATACAAAGGGGAAGAGAGAAAATTAGAGGGAGAGAGAGAGAGTGGGGTGGTAATGAAGATACATCAATGAACATAAATAACGATAACTAATAAAGATGTCAAAATTCTTACTACCAACTTTCATTTCAGTATCATAGTTCCAGATCAGTGACAATACTGTCACTCCCTTTATTCACAGACATATCATCAGATATATTCCTGCGCAATGTATCCACATCAGCTCCAGGAATTCTCACAATTTTGCCATTTTTCAGTGTGGCAAACACTTTGCCGTTTGACGACCACGACGAAATAGAAGCAGAATGTTTGAATGCATCTCTGCACAATCTTGCGTTTTCTACAATGAAATCTTCTCCCACAGACGCCTTTCGTTTCAAGGTTTTTTTTTCTGTTAGAAAGAAGCTTATCTCGCAGACTACGGTTCCGGATGCGCACCATGCTGTATCTCTTCTTGTTGCAATTTTTCTCCCATCAACGGTTGCGCCAACCCTATGACAGGACTCCAAGTCATCAGGTGTGGTGCTGACCCCCACCAGCTCCATGAATACTTCGCAAGCCTTCTTTATATTTTCTTCTGTCTTATTCTGGCTTTCTGTAATATTGAAAATAAGCAGATTCCATCTTCTGCCATATTGTTCAAACTCATCCAAATCACTCTTGTGTTTTGTTTAATCCTTCTTTGAAAATTTCATTCTCTGACTTAGCTTTCTATTGTCCTTTGTCATATTGTCCATCTTCTGCTTCATATAAAAAATCTTTGACTCTATCATTTCATACTTTTCTTTCATCGTTTCAGACATCTTCTCATTGTCACTTCTAACCCTATCCATCTCAGTCTTCAGCTCCTCTCTCAGGTCTTTCATGTCATCCCTTGTTGCCACAGTCAACATTGTTGTATTGCTGCCAGGGTGGCTTGCAAGGACCTCGTGCCAAAATCAGAGCTTACATTGAAATGAGTCACTCGAACTTTGACAAATGCGTTTACTCTCTTTACATAGGACTGCTTTCACTGTCTGAAGACAAAGAAGATATTTTCTTTCTCTTTTAGGTTGCCAAAAAAGTCATTTTGTCAAAAAAGTAATTAGAAATAGTTGACATTTCAGTCGCTGCAAATGTTATATTTGTCTATAATTTTTTAAACTGACAATGTCACTGTGGTCCGTCAACTAGGTTCTGTTGTGTGGTGGTGAAACGATGTACACTGTGTCAATTACTTGTAGTCCTATAGAAAACGGATTTCATCTAACTGAAACTCTGTTAACTGCCTAAGCCTGCATTGTGCATAAGCCTCACATATAACATACTAGTGGTTTTTGTACCCTGGCAAGCCAGGGTACACAGGTTGCTGTTTAAAATGTAGACAGAGAGACAACTGTTGTGTGCGAGTTTCATTTGGACGATGATACCTCCCATATCCCCTGTCACGTGGGGTTTATGGGCTCTGCACAATGGAATTATGGACCCTCACGCTTATTCGGTGGGAACTGCTAGTAAGTCACCCTATGAATTACTTTAATAAATTTATTTGTTTAGCTCGTTCTGTGTTAAGGTTGGGGTAAAGAAATAGATAGAACAATGGTAAGAGATTACTATCACACTAGCTCTCTTTTACTTTGTGATAGTCAGTCACTCTGTCAGTCGGTAGCTTACTGTAGATGTCATAAGCCTTTCCTCTAAGCCCTTGACTAAGCTTAAAAGACCAATGAGTGGGATCTAGTTTGTACTCTGTTGCTAGACGCTCAAACCTAGTCAGATAGAGATCTAGACCTTCTTCTCTCTCATTGAATGTTCCCAGTGGAAATGACATTCCTTGTACAGGGTTGGATGCTACCTCTAGCTGATCTGAGTGGGAAGGGGTTGAGGAAGAACTTGAAGCTCCTGATCCCAATCTCCTTAGCTCTAACTCATGCTGTCTTTCTTTTTCCTTTTCTTCCCTCTCTTTTTCTTTTTCTGCCCTCTCTTTTTCTTTTTCTGCCCTCTCATACTCCCATCTCCTAACTTCTGCTTCTCTTTCTAATTCTAGTTTCTTCTGTTCTCTTGCTGCTTCTAATTCTAGTTTCTTTTGCTCTGCTTCTAATTTCTTCTGCTCTGCTTCTAGTTCTGCTTTTCTCTGTTCTGCTTCGAGTTTCTTCTGTTCTCTCTCGGCTGCTCTCTCTGCCTTAGCCTCCTGTTTCTCTCCCTCTGCATTTATATACGCAATTAGGTCTGCCCCTGCTAAGTGTAAAGCTTCTCCTAGTTCCTTGAAACGCAATCTCAAGGCCACTGGGTCCGACATTGTCAAACGTGTCTATGAACAACCTCTGAATCAAGTGGAATACCAAAACACTAGCAATATTGCAAACCAATAACAACAATGCAATTACCATAAAATTCGTAATCAATAATAGAATAAAACAAGAGTCAAATGGCATACAACAGTTATTTAAGCAAAACCTGCAAAAGAACAATGCAACATACAGGCACAAAATTATTTGAAGCAAAAAAGTTTTTAACTAAAGAATAGTGCACCCAACTGATCAGTCCTTGTTACCACTATTCTAAGTTATTCTACTACTCCTACTGTTATCTAATTTTATTGTACTTAGGTCCGGTTATACCCAATTCCTATTATACACAGATCCTAGCTAGGCTCGCCAATTAAAGTGTCACGTGGGGTTTATGGGCTCTGCACAATGGAATTATGGACCCTCACGCTTATTCGGTGGGAACTGCTAGTAAGTCACCCTATGAATTACTTTAATAAATTTATTTGTTTAGCTCGTTCTGTGTTAAGGTTGGGGTACAGAAATAGATAGAACAATGGTAAGAGATTACTGTCACACTAGCTCTCACACGGCTATGAATCATATGTAGTCCAGCCACTTGATAACAGTTAAAATCACACATTTATTTCTTCTACTCTATACAAGATTCTCTAAGTACTAATCTAACTTAAAAAGTCTCAGTCACTGCTAATAGTTCGATCGCTGATAGTCTAGGCAGCTGTTATATCTTCCTCGGGCACTTTCTATTATATCTCATGTAGATTTGGACTACTGTGGTCCGTTTTACAGTTTCTGAAGAGTTGGACTACTGTGGTCCTGTTATGATCAGTTTAAGTGCACTTCTGGGTGTACACTTAACTTTCTTATGGTGCGGTCGAAGTCCTTCTGTGAGGTAGCTTCTGGTACACCTTTGTAGTTGTGTAGTTGGGTTCCCTTGCCACGCTGTGGGGTCTGACAGGGTGTCTTTCAAGGCAGCTCTTTCCGTCTTGTGCGGTAGAGGATCCTCAACCAACTAGTCGTTTCTGTGGAGTGGGGTGCACAGGATAGCTCGGGATAGCTCGCCTGCTCGTCTGTAATATAAGAGACGAAATTCTGCACAACCCTGAATAATCGGTTTGTGCAGAGCGTCTCACTGAAAGCCAAGTAGCCCTCAGTGATAGCTCCACATCTCTGTACATAAGCGACGAACATTCTGCTACTTCCGGGTTCCACTGGAATCTCAACTCTAAATTCCTATACATACATAAATATCAATCGTGTCTAACTATACACATACAGAATTAATAATATTATAAACATTCAGTGGTACAGCCACTGGTCTGCAAACATACATATAAGTTAAACAACAGTGGTTCCGTACGGGATACAACATGGCGGCGCAACCGGTCGTGTTTCGCCTCGTGGTCGGCTCTTCCACGTGGTACGGCAAATTCGGATTAACAATTCACATTTATGCATAGCAAATTCCACAAACATAATTTCAACAATAATATAAATATATCACGATGAAACAGAAGGGTGTTCATTTACCTGTTTGACAAGTTCAGGCCCGTGATGACTTGAGAGAATTCTAAGATTTCTAAGTCCTGCTTCCTGGTCTATGAGTGTAGAGATTTCTCTAGCTGTGGAGATGTTGACTCTACCTCGTCTCATACACGACTGATTCAAACTGTCTTAGGTTTTGACACATTCAAAACTGCTCTACCCACTGAGCCTGCTCTGATTGGTTAAAACGGTCCGATTCAAAGCTCAAGTGCTGACTCACTGCGCTAGCGTGGGTCGGGCTCGCGGTGTGTGGTCTGCTGTGTAATCTTAATTGCTGCTGTGTTATAGTCTAACTTCTAAAGTTACAAGTACTACACATGGCTACATAGTCAATGGGCAGGGTAAACTGCTCGGTTCATGACATCCCCCTTGATACCTCACCATACACCCCCCCCCCCCTCTGATATCTCCCCGTCCCCCCCCTCCCATGATGCCTCATCATACCCCCTTGATACCTCCCCGAACCCACTTGATACCTCCCCATAACCCCTTGATACCTTTCGTACCCCCCTTGTAACCTACCTGTACCCTCCTTGATACTTCCCCGTTGATCGTTTCGCAGGTATGGATGAAAGGAATCGACCATCACCATACCCCTTTATATATACCCGTATCCCCGTTATGCCTACCCATGCCCCTTTAAACCTACCCGTAGCCCCCTTTTACCTACACGTACCACCCCATCCCGATCCTTGATAATAATAATAATAATAATAATAATAATAATAATAATAATAATAATAATATTGAATAATACAAATAGAAATAATAAAAAACACCAAGGTTTTAAAATAAAATTTGATATAAGATATTATAATTATAATAATAATTATTATTATTATTAGTTTATAAATAATAATAATAATAATAATAATAATAATAATAATAATAATAATAATAATAACAACGTACCACCCCATCCCGATCCTTGGTAATAATAATAATAATAATAATAATAATAATAATAATAATAATAATAATAATAATAATAATATTGAATATTGAATATAGAATAATACAAATAGAAATCATAAACACCAAGGTTTTAAAAGAAAATTTTATATAAGATATAATATTATAAATAATAATAATAGTAATAATAATAATAATAATAATAAAGGTAAAAAGCCTAAATTAAAAAGAAAAATATCCATATTGTAGTGGAAAAAAAAAAACATAAAAAAAAGAATATGGCCCGCGTCGGATTCGAACTTGGGTCGCCCTAAACGTTAGGCGAAAGTGTTACCAACTGAGCTATCAATGCTTCGTACAAAAAAAAAAAAATCAATAATTTTTTTGGTCTATATGGGAAAACATGCTGAAACCTCAATTTGATTTTTAATGGAAGCGCGCGGAATGAGGCTATTGCAGTTTGTGGACATTTTGTTTATTTATTTATCTCAGAAACGGTTACATGTTCGGTAAGGAAATATCGGCTATAACGATTTGGTGGGTTTTGAGCACACAGCAGGCCGATCAGCGGCCTCCAGCACCTGCCCAGATCAGCGTCCATAGGAGACAAACTTTATAGTAGAGGCGAAGAAGGACTTCCGGCTAAGCAATTTATATTTATATAGATTTAAGTGCACGAGGCCTACTATTGACAAAACTGTAGGCAATCAACTGACAACATCAAACCGTCCAAATTGTGATGACAAACTTTGTCTAAACACCAACGAATTTGATTTCTTTGGAATCGTCTTAGACCTTTATGCTAATACAAGTCTCAGTTCATTTCCTTACACAGCAACATCGTTTTTCGTCTTCATATTCTCCCATTCGGTAGAGCGTCCTGTGCGCTGTACCAGGTAAGCTCACCCAGTTGTATCAGACTAACTTAATTTGTATCTATTTGTATTTATTTTTGAAATGCTGTTGCTGCTGCTGCTTCTGATGATGATTATGGTGATGTCTTTGCAGGAAGTTTGCAGTTCCCAGGCTTACGCTACAAGAAGAACGGAGACAATTCTTTGATATTGATGTACAACATTGCTCGTTACCTTGCTGGCGTTCAATGTGTAGTGAGTGTTTTGTTCCACTGCCCCCTCCTACTGTTCCGCATCATCATCATCATCATCATCATCATCATCATCATCATCATCATCATCATCATCATCGTCATCATCATCATCATCATCATCATCATCATCGTCATCATCATCTTCGTCGTCGTCGTCGTCATTGTATTTTGTTGTTGATTTAGTTATCATTTTACACCAAACCGGGCTGAAAAATCTACTAAAAATGTTTAAATGGATGTGGCTTTTTGTCTGCCCTTTTCAGGAAGTAAGTAATTTCCCCTGAAATCATTTGCCACGTGGGCATACATACTTCACTAGCTGTGTCATTTAGTTTACCAATTCTGAATTTCAACACCCAGAGTTAAGGGCACTACATAAGAAACCACTGCATTGCATACTAGTCAGTGTTCATGTTGCAGATCCCCAAAGCTGGGCTTCCCGCCAACTACCCCCCAAGAAGCCAGATTGGAAACATCTTTCAGGAAGATGGTGACCGTTACGTGATCACCGTTTATTTTACCCATCCACGTCAGTGTGGAGAAGTAGCCATTGGCATTCTTTGTTTGTTTGTTAGCTTATTAGTTCCAGAGCGATAGCTCTGTCCGTCCGGCCGTCTGTGTACAACTTTAAATAAATACTCGGAACCTATTTTATGTATCGCAATCAAACTCGGCAGAATGGTGTATATCCATACCTCGAAAATGATCAGTGACTGAATGACTTCACTTTAAGGTCAAGGTCACAGCGTCAGTAAATTTTTTTTTTTTTTTTTTGGGGGGGAGGGGGGGAAATATAACTTTTTTCCTAAGTTATTAATATTGAACTTATAATTCCTTGAGGCGTGATAGATATTAACACACATGCCACGCAAATTTGGTAACCTTGTTCCAAGGTCATTGTCACTTGAACTATCCAAAGACGGTTCATATGGGTACTTTGAAGTGATCTTGACCCTAAACTATTAGAGATAAAAATGTCAAACTTGTATTAGAGATAATAGATTGGTATTTCATATAAGTTTCGTTTTTGCGCTGATCCTAAAGGTCAATGTCATTTTAGGCCGTACCAAAAACAAATTGGCCATCGTAAAGTGGAATGGCACTAGATTTGAGGCCATGAGGATGTCCTTTTAATCCTAAGGACAAGGTCACTGAAGACCAAAGTCACCCCAAGATAACTGTTTTCGGCATAATACAACTTTTGCTGTAGTTTATTTGATCGTACAATATTTGGAGCCAGAGGTCATGGTCATGTCAAGGTCAAGATCAAAGTTAGTATTACTTTGCACGTTAACGCTACCTTTGAATTTTTTTTCTGGGCACTCATTTTCATTTAAAATATTGCAAGCTCCATCGGGAACATTCGTGTTCCAATGGGCTTTGCCCTTACAGTTATAAAGTTCTTTTGACATTCGTATCATGGTGACGTCATTTTTAAAATGTTTACTCCCATGCGTTCTGCAATGCGAATTTAGTCTATGTATTCACCCCCAAAAACATTTTCAAAAGTTTGCAGATCTGTGCAAAACTAGTCCTAGTTTGTTTGTTTTTTGAAAAAAAACGAAAAAAAAAAAGAAGACATTACATTTTATGTGGTTTTGTCTATCCGTCTATGTTTCTATGGAACGATGAAAGCGTGAAAATGCACACGCATTTGTACGCCCATCTAGTGGCTGATTGGTCGAAAACTTACATTTCAAGCTGCGCAATAATAATCAGGGGTGAGATTTAACCCAGGAGACTAACTAGCCCGCCGGGCTAGCTTGTAAGTAAAGTGAGGTAGCTCGCATGGTTTTTAGGCAGCCCGACAATCGTTCACTTCAATACTGCTGCATGAGCTAGAGTCTGTTGATCACGTTGAGGGTTCTTGCCTCTCAGGATGATCGGGTGAGTCTTGTAGCTACGGGGTTCGGACGTGGTGAGGTAGATTCTAGAAATAAAGTTCCACATTTTCGGATCAACCACCGTCAACTTGACAATACACGTAATTTGTAGCGAGGATCTTTTTCACAAACAAAGCAGACAGCGCGCTTGGCGCGAAAGAGAAATAGGCAAAGGGAAATATCGCTCGCGTATGCTTCATACTCGTAGCAGACGAACAGTGACCTAAAAACGCTTCGGACCGAGCTTCTAAAAGTCTGCAAGTAGTATCTTTTTTTTTTTTTTTTTAGGTCGCCAGGCGGGCTGGCTCAATTATAAAGTGAGTTGAGTTGAATAGATGACCGTCCCCGGACACAGAAGCGTATAGGGGACTTACCTTATAAAGTGAGGTCGCCTGAGCCGGTTTTAAGTCGCCTCGGGCGACCGGGCGACCGCTAAATCTCACTCCTGATAATAATAATAATTATAATAATTGGAAGAAGAAGAAGAAAAAAAAAAGAAGAAGAAGAAGAAGAAGAAGAAGAAGAAGAAGAAGAAGAAGAAGATGAATATAATAACAGGCGATTTATACAGCGCTTTCCAAAATCACAAAGCGCTTTACACAAACAAATATAAACAAAACATGCGTACATTGGTCAATAACACGCAACCACATACACACCCCAACACCCAAAAACACTCACTCAGGGCGCCTAAGAAAAGGCCTCTCTAAAAAGATGCGTCTTCAAGTTGATTTTAAAAGCGAGCGCAATTGCACGCGCATTTACCTACGAGTTACATTATAACTAGACACGGGAAAGGTCCAGAAGTATATTCGATGCCTTCAAATAATTTAATATAAATTCACAATAATTTACAATGAAACCCTCGCCATCCATATCCTCACCTGCCTCAAACCCTCCAAATTAAATGTTAGATACATTATTTACATAGTTTTTTGAACGGAAAAAGAATCGGAAAACCTGTGTAGCTATCTTAGGAGTTATTTTTATTGTAGCCTTCAGAAAGATCCGTAGGATCTCATCTTTGATATGATGATGATGATCATTATTGTCAGGGTGGCGACGTGGTGATCGCCCTTAACGCTGATGCAATAGGACGTTAAGCTTCTTTGTTCCTCCTAGGGTAGCCTTCATCTTGTTATATCTTAAGCCCTAGCTTAACTGGCCGAGACAAACCCGAACCTTGTCTCGGCGAGACACCCGAGACAGTCTCGGCGAGACACCCGAACCATCCTTGCCCTTAACTAGGCTCGGCGAGCAATCCGAGACAGGATCGGCGAGAACTTCGAGACGTGTCTCGCCGTGTCGCGGGCCGGCCTTTTGTCTTGCCGTTCGTGCGCAGCAAACCTGCCCGAGACACTATTTTGATTTGCTGAAAAATCTATCAATGTCAATGAAAACTGATCTAAAGAAATACTACAACACTTAAAATAAGTAGGTGCACCAAATCCAAACTTAATTTAGACTGGAGAACACTGAAAATACTGAATCAGTAAAAATAATAAATCATTGAATAGCCACTGAGCTGTTCAGCCAACTCTTGCACCAGTGCATGAAATGCACCTTGCTGGTGCCTTTCCAACACATAGGGAAGTGTTGCCTTTTGCTTTCTTTCTCTTTTTGCTGCCCCTTCGTTCTCGCTTAGGACATACAGCGCTAGATCAACGCCAAAATCTTCTGCAGTTTTCAATTCACGATCGAAGGCCGCCATTGTTGCTAACGTAACTTTGTCAGGTATGTTAGTTTCGACGCAGCTAAAAATAGACCCAGTTCAGAAACGAAAGAGCTCGCCGTGACGCCCGATCTCCTGTCTCGTCTCGGCTGGTCTCGGGAAGACCCAATTAAGAATAAAACTGCATTTTTGACCTTTGGTTCGCCGAGACAAGGTTCGGTTTGTCTCGCCCAGTTAAGCTAGGGCTTAAGGTGTTCAGAAAATAGTAACTTGAGTAGCATAATAGGTTTATTTATCATTTTAGACCACGTTTGATTATTTTTCTAAGGAGAATGTATAGGTTTATTTATCATTTTAGACTACGTTTGATTATTTTTCTAAAGAGAATGTAGTTTGGACTTTGTGTTTAGTAATCTGGAAGTCGGGATCTATTTTTTCTAAGATTAAATACGTCATAGGTGACTTTCGTCGTCACCTACAACTCTTTAGCCCTAGATCTTCACTACAGCTTTGTTTTGTTTCTTTTCGAGATTTTTTACCGTTACGCTTCGCTGTTTTCACAGCTACGCTAAGTTTTCATCACTGCGAATATAAACTTTTGGTGACACTATCTGTACTCTTGTTGTTGTTCTATTGGCCACAAAGTAAAGACATAATAATAAATATGCATTATTGTAACAAGGGATGGTATGTGTGGCGAGCTTTACATTGTAAATTATTTGTCAATTTATAATAAATTAGTTTGGTTCATAGAACGTAGTTCCTAGTTTTAATGTGACTCGTAGGTAAATGCGCGTGTGCGCAGTTTGGTGTGTACGTTTTCGACCAAGCAGCTACTGGATGGGCGTACAATTGCGCGTACATTTGTCGCTTAGAAAAATAGAAAGATGGATAAAAAAAACCACATAAAAGGTAATGTAATTGCGCGTGCATTTGCGCTCGCGCAGTTTGGCGTGTAAGTTTTCGACCAATCGGCTACTAGATTGTCATGCACTTGTTTATGCATTTGACCCTTTCCTCGTTCCATAATTATGTTTCCGTCCGACCTCCGTCTGTGCAAAACTTGCAAGTGGATTAAAGGTCTATTTTCACACCAAACGATATTTTAATCACATGTAGAGGTGCTCAAAAGTCTGACGACGTCATGACGCGGACTGATCAAGAATTCGTTCCAAGAAGAAACGTTGTGCATGAAAGAGCAATAATTCATTCTTGCTGTCAAGAAACAGGAGAGACAGCAGAACAGATTGTCCCAGATAAGCAAAGGGAGACGCGTCACAGGCATAGGCGCTCGCGTGTCCAGATACAAGCGCCTGTGGTTTGTCCGTGTACTGTATTACCTATCAGGAGTATGCAGATTTCAAAGATAAAGACGAGTGCATCAGTGACAGATTGGTGTTAGGCACAAAGAACTGTCAACAAAGCAGAGAGAGAGGAATTGGCTGTTCACTCCCACCCCCTTCATATTCCACCTTTTCTCCTAAACTAAGTGCTTTTCCACTGCGTTCATTGGAATCTCCTGTAGCATAGTCTTCTGTGTCTCTAGGTTCTAAATCATCTCCAGATTTGAAGACTCCATTTTTAATGGCAGAGATATTGAAATGTTGATCACAAGCAGTCACTGTCGATGGCTGTTTCTCCAGCACAGCAGACTTGGTGTACGGCGTGCCTCAGGGTTCCGTTTTAGGGCCGGTGTTATTCACTCTGTACACCAAGCCACTGCTTCTCCTGCTTAGAAAGCATGCTGTTGAGAGTCAGTCATTTGCAGACGACACACAACTTTATAAATCCACAGCCCCCTCTCTCATTAATTCCACTGTTCAGACTTTGGAGAACTGCATCACAGACATTAAGTCATGGATGACACGCAACAAGCTTAAGCTTAATGACGACAAAACCGAAGCCCTCCTCATTCACAAGCACAACACCTCCTCCTCACTCCCGCCTCTCCCAACATCGCTTACGGTAGGGACAACAAACATTCAGTTCTCATCCTCAGCAAGAAATCTCGGCTACATTCTCTCCGATGACCTGTCCCTCAACAACCACATCTCCAACATCTGTCGCTCTGCATACACGGCCATACGCCAAATCAGCTCCTTTCGCCACTATCTTACGCTCACTGCCACCAAAACCCTAGTCTGCGCTCTCGTCCTTTCTCGTCTTGACTATTGCAACTCTCTCCTCGCTGGCTCCCCAAAACACATCATTGACAAGCTACAAAAGGTTCAGAACTCAGCAGCTAGACTAGTATTCCGAGCTAAGAAACGCGATCACATCACACCTCTACTACATTCCCTTCACTGGCTTCCTGTGCAAGCACGCATAGAGTACAAACTCTCTGTTCTCTGTCACAACTTCTTCACAGATTCTTGTCCCTCCTACCTTGCTGATCTACTGTCTGTCTACTCCCCTTCACGCACTTTAAGATCTTCTGCCGACACTCGCACACTCAAGGTTCTCGTCACCCGCACTAAGACATACGGCCAACGTGCATTCGCTTACTCCGCACCTAAGCAGTGGAACTCCCTTCCCTCCCATATCCGCAACATACAATCAACACAAGCATTCAAAAAGGCCCTCAAAACCCACCTCTTCAAACTTCACTATTCAGAATGATCTGTATCCCGCTGCCATTCTCTCCTCTTTGTCTCTGTCTGATCCGTAAGTGTATACACGGCTGTACATATTTATACTGTTTTTCCTCCTGGGCCTAACCGGGCATATAAATAGCTGTGAATATGTTTTTGCTATTCTATTTGTCTTTTCTGTCATTTGTGTACATAGTTGTAAATTGTAATTTGTGTACATAAGTGTAAATAATTTGTACCCTTACTGTTATGTCTTTTGGTGTATTGTAGCGAAAATGATGTTTTATCGAGTGCATGTACTTATATGTAATGACTATGTAAAGCGTGGTGAGTCTGGTCATAGGCTGGAGTACCCGCTATATAAAAATCCGTTATTATTATTATTATTAATTAGCCCAGCTGAAATTGGTGCCAGCAAACCTCCAAACTTATAATACAGAGTTCTCCTCACTTCGCTAAGTTAATTATTAATAATATAATCCTGATTCAAATTGTGAAATATATCTTCTTCAGAATCTAAAACAAGTAACGCTGATACAGTTATTGAATATAACTTTATAATAGACATCCCCAAACTTTTGACTCTTTGTGCGCTGAGCACTTTGTCGTATCTATTATGTAAAGTAATGATTTCTTCCTATTTTAGTCTTAATGCTTGTTCAGGTGTCAAGTCAACACCTAAATATAATTTCGATTTTCCTGAAGCAACCAAACTCATCAACCTCTCTCTTTTCTTTGTATAACCGTCAACGCTCGTGACTATAACATTAGTAGGGCTGGACGGTTTTACCGATACGTAACTGTATTCAGGTTCGGAAACCCGACGGTTCGGTATACCGGTGCGGGTGTCCAAGGTCCGGTTTACTGGGAAATCTCGACAACACAGTACGCGACAGTAGGTGACATCTTGTCCGCCCAGTGAGCGAGCCTAAAGTCCAAACACGTGGATAGGCAGCTGCTCTTGAAAAAGAACTTATAAGAACAGCAGCTTATCTACGTGTTTCAGCATGGTACCAGTCCACAATCCTTCTGAACTCTTAAAGTTCTTAAAGACATTTCCTGTTGAATGTTTTTTTTTAAATTTTGGTTTTGTGGTTTAAAGTTTCCTGATGTTCTATCCTATCCTATCTTATCCCGTAACTCGGATGTGACGACACGAGTTTTCAGCGCACGCTAGAGGTAGTTACATATCGTGCAGAGTTGCACATCTCTAGTGATACAGTGTACAAAGTTGTATCGGCAGTTTTTTCTACTGCGTATGTAAGATAAGTATGTATGATTTTCACGTGATTAACGCATAGCGGATAATGCATAGTGGGAGAATGGGTTACTGAGCTGGGCTCGATACCTTGTCTTGTGAACTGGTAGAAGATTTAGCCGGCAGAGTCAATTTGGAAGCTTTTGCGAGCAGTCGGTTTTTTGGACAGAAGTAACTTTGTGACTGTGTGTCAGGTTAGAGTAAAGTGCTTCTGTAAGGGCAGAGGCTTGAACCACCCAATGTCTTGGGCCCTTGTCGGGACAAGAATGACTAAAAGACTGTAGTGGGAAGATTGTAGCCATTACATTACATTATTATTGCTTTAGGTCCAGCGGACTCTTCCGAGCCAAATCAGGACCGGTGAGCCGCCAATTGTTCAGGAAGGAATAAGTGTAGGGTTCTATCTTAAGGTTGTGTGGCCTACGTTTAGGCACCCTCCAAGGCTCAATTACCTTGTCGGTATTGAGATGCTCCAGTGCAAAGCTAAGCATTAGCCAGAAACGAACTTGATACTCTCAACGGATACTAGTGTGGTGCTGTACTGTTTGTGCTGTATGGTGTTGTGTTGTGTAGTGTACGTGTATCCGTGTGTCACAGGCCGAGAACTTAAAAGGTGAGTGTGAACCCTGTAATTCATTTCCTTAGTAGCTATGCATTCCGAGCTTGTGTACATGAATGAATGATGGTGAATGAGGGGGAAAGGGATGTATTTTGATAAATAGTAGTTTATTAATTTTTATATGATTTTCTTGTTGACATGTGTAGAATGAATAATGTTGTGACAAAAAGTGGGTTACAAGGGGTGAGGAAGAAGTACATATGTTAAAGAGAGAGAGAGAGGGTGATGATGAATGTGAAGGAAGGGAGACAATGTACTGTGTTGGAGAGGGGTGAGGAAGGTGATGAATATGAGGGAAGAGAGATGATGCATTGTAGCGTGATAGAGATAATTGTGAATGAAGGGAGATAATGTACTATAACGAGGAGAGGGGTGATGAAGACGGGGGGTGAGGATGAGATGAATCGGGATTGTGAGACTGGAAGTGTAATTGTAATAATTATATAAATATATATATATATATATATATATATATATATATATATATATATATATATATATATATATATATATATATATATATATATATTTATATAAATAACTATGTTTAAGAAAGAAATATGAATTATTAGAGTTAAGAATTGCATTGAGTTATTGAGATGCATGTATAGACAGGTCAAGATGGCGGACGGTGGAAGAAGTATTTGTTATGTAGTATGTACGCTTTTGCGGATGAACTAGTGAGACAATTAATTTGTTGACAGATTGGGCCTACTGCTACCGTTACTACTTTTACTATTGTTATAATTCTACGATATTTCTACGGTTTTACTGCTGTACTACTGTGCCGCGTGTACTTCAGCTCTGAGGCCTCTGCCTTTGCCACTGTGAGGTGCGGACGTTGCCAGGCCTCACCACCACCACCGCCACCTCTTTCCATTGTCGTGGGCGCCGCTGCTGGGTGTGGTCCTTCATCATCGACGGGACGTGCCCTGGTATTTCAGACGACCGGGAGCTTTCCATCAGGGTTTACAGGACACCAGCCCCACCACATTGAAACACATATATAGATTTGCATTTCACGCACATAAAACCTATTCCCATCTTCAGTGCTTCGTTTGAATTACTTCAATTATCTGTGTGATCATCTGCTATAGTTTATTCTGAGCTCAGTTAAGAACAGTTATGTTACATACAGTGACACTGAAATATAAGTTAGTTTATGCAATACAATTGAATGTCTAAGATTTGCTGATTTGTTTACTCAGTTTGGAATTGCAGTTATATGAAATTTAATTGATTGTTACTTTTGTTGCATATTGTTGTGGGCATTCTGTTTGTGTACAGTTCTGGGGGTTTTCAGGTTAGACAAGGGGGGGGGGGGGTAATTGTTCAGTAAATACTGAGTTGTGGGTCTAGATAGGGGTTGAGGGTGGTTTATATTCCCATTATCCTGTGAGTGTGTGCGGTTGTTGTTGAATAAAAGAGTGTGATTGTACATCTGGTCTTTGTGTTAGTTTCTCGGGTGACGTGACATCGGAGGTCAATGCCTATGTGAGCAGCACTCTTACAGGGATGTTGCTAGGAAATTTTTTCTTTGGCGATTTGGCCGAAACAGCCGTGAAACTTTCGGCTTTTTACAGAAAGTTTCGGCTCTCTGTCTCCCATGTTTGTTTTTTTTTTTACTAGATTCACTACGTTAACGTGCACCCTCCACCTCCATATATTAAAGGTGTTCTGTGGATACATATCTTTGTAATAAAACATGCTTTTAAGAGTAGAATAAGAACATTGAAAAGAAATTTTATTTTCCTAAATTTTAGACACACAAAAACAATAAAATGTTTAACAGACCACAATACTGTCAGAGTTTCTGGGTTTAACCTTAGTAATTATCGAATCCTCACATAAACTGCAAGCGTACAGCACAGGAATATCGCAAAAATGGACAAAACCGAGCCGATTAACCTGTGAAAACTTCGGCTTGGCGAGCCGACATGACGGACAGTTTATCGGCTTTTTTACAAAAATTTTGGCTAAAAGCCGAAGATCCGACCCAAACGACATCCCTGCTCTTAGGTTCCCCCACATTTTGCTGGCTGCGGGCTATTTATAGCTTGCCTACACCCTCCCTTTTCAGTGAAAGGATAGGAAAGAAGAGCACCAGCGAAGCTATTTATAGCTAGCCTGGCTGAACTAGCTTCAAAAGCTAAAAGCTTTGGTTGAGTCGGTGTGGTAGGGGCACCACAGATGTTCGTTTAACCAGCGTACTCCATCTTTCCCTGTCCTCAGCAACCCTGATGGTTTCTTCTCAGTGTAAGCCAGTCCATTCTCGAATGTTGTCCTCCCACCTCTTTTTCTGTCTCCCTCTTCTTCTACCTCCTTGCATTGTGCCTTGCAGGATGGTCTTTGCAAGACCTGATGATCTGGTGACGTGTACCATACCATCGGAGTTTCCGTTTCTTCACCACTGTGAGCAGGTCATTGTGTTGTCCAATGGCTTGTGTGATGGTCTGTTGGACTTCTTCGTTGGTGATGTGCTGGGTATAGGAAATGCCCAGAAGTCTTCTGTAGCATCTCATCTCCATGCTTTGTATTCTTCGTTGTAGATCTGCTGTGAGGGTCCTTGTTTCGCAAGCGTATAGGAAGATGGAGATGACAAGGGAGCGCAGCAGTCTTACCTTGGAATGTAGGCTGATGGTCCTGTCTTTCCAAATTAGCTTCAACCTCGCCAGGGCAGCAGCAGTTGTTTGTGCGATCCAAAAGAGGACCTCCTGTCGGGACCCATTGTCTGATATAATGGCTCCTAAATATTTGAAGCTATGCACTTTGCTGAGCGATTGGCCTTGGACTTTGATGTCCGTGTTGATGCCATTGGTGTTGTTGGTCATCATTTTGGTCTTCTCTGCACTTATTTTTTTCCATAGGCTCTGGAGAGGGTGTCAAGCCTCTGTACCAGCTGTTCAAGTCTCGTTCCTCTCCAGCCAATCCATTAATGTCATCCGCAAAACGAAGGTTGGTGATTTGCTCTTCCCCTATGCTAACTGTGCCTTCGTGATCTGCAAGGGCATCTGACATGATGCGCCCTAGGAAGATGTTGAAGAGTGTTGGAGAGAGTAGGCATCCCTGACGCACACCGATTGTTGTTCTGAACCAGTTTCCGATGGCGCTGTTGTGGAGGACTGAACTGGTAGCCTTGTCGTACAGGCTTTTGATGACTACGAACACATGTTATAGATGTTGCTGGTGCTGTAGGTATTTCTCCCAGATTCTTTTGACGTTGAAAATCTGTTCAGTGGTACTTCGCCCTGCCCTGAATCCTTCTTGTTCTTCAGCTATCAACCTGTTGAGTATTATTTTTAGGAGGATCGTGCTGGGATGGCTGATGAGGCTGATGGTGCGGTAATTTTCACATTCCTGAAGGTTAATTTTTTTGGGAAGAGTGATGACAAGCGACTGGGTCCAGGGTGTAGGCCACTCCCCACTCTGCCAGATCTTGTTACAGATAATGGTGAGGGTATCAATCATCGCTTCTCCTCCTGCTTGAAGCAGTTCCGCGGGTATGTTGTCCACTCCCGCTGACGTCCCTTTCTTCAGAGATTGCACTGCTGCCTCAACTTCTTGTCGGAGAATTGGTAGGATTTTTTTCTTCTTCTCTGTTCTCGTGACATGCTAGAATTGATGGGTCTCCGTGCGGTGTATGGTTGTAAAGGTCAGAGCAGTACTCTGTCCATCTGTCCAAGACTTCTTGTTATTCTGTAAGACTTGCTTTGGATCATGGAGACCTTGGGCCCTCGCAAACATCATCTTCCCCATCCCCCCCCCCCCCCCCCCCCCTCCTAAAATCAACGTGTCTGGTGAAAAGGCAAGGCAGAGAAATGAGGAAAAACAAAACAAAAATGCTGTCGACCGTCGATAATGACATCATTGATGACGTCAAGTCTTCGTCCTGTGATGCCAGACCAAAGTCAGGAAATAAACAAGAATGCGGAAATGATTGTCTCATTTTGCATGACTCGATTCTCGGTGGTGTCCAAGAAAAGAGACTCTGGAATTCCTACGGATTTGGTGTGACGAAGCGGGCTGCTTTCACCATCAGCGAGCTTGTCCCTGCCTTTGAAATGACCCAGTGTGAAGATGATGCGCTTCCCAAAGCAATTCTTATCCACTATGGTCTAAACAATCTGAAGAAGCAGGATGCGAAATCTGCCAGCAAGCAACTGATCGCTGCAGCAAAGACCATCTCATCGAAGAGCCCCTCATCCAAGATCATCATCAGTAAGTTGCCATCCGTCCTCATCCCTGAGCTCCAGCAGAAAAGGGACCTTTTCAAAGCCCTTCTGCTGTCTGAGCTGTGCGAGACCAAGAACTTCTCGTTTGTGAGCCACGACAACCTGCTCCCCTTCGCCATCCGCCGTGACCGCATCCACCCCACCAAGAGCGGCTCCTCTGTCCTCGCAGGCAATATTGGGAGGCACGTCCATCGTCAGCTATGGGAAAAGCCGTGCAAGACCGTTCGGCGAAACTACCGTTCGGACCCCCTTCCTAGCTACTATGATTAAAAGGGAAACTTTTTCCCGCATTCTCCCATCCAGTTCCCTGTTATGTGGTACTGACCCATTGCCATCAGGACAGCTAGTTTGTCATCCAGTCCCGCGTAGTTTTAAAGAGCTGAAATAGTGATCACTCTTTTTTGTTTTAGAATTAATATCATACAGTTTTTGATTAAAATCTTGTTATATGTTTGTTAATGAAGAAAGAATTTTTGTCTATTTTTCAATGGAACTGTCGTTCCATCGCCACTAACTCTCAATACCTACAACAATATCTATCTGAAAATGATCATCATGTATTAGCGTTGCAGTCATTACAAGTCAACAGAAGAAAATTGCCCAAATTTAAAGGATTTTATTATCCACCTGTGATAAATATTAACTCAACAAAGATAAAAACTGCTCTTTACATCAGACATGATTTAGAAAATGACATTGTACCTGCGCCTGTTGCTAAGGATTTACCCGATGTTTTGACAGCGTCTATCAAGCTAAAGCTCAACAGTGATCAATGTGTCAATGTGATGAAAGGCACAGACAATGTAAACAGCGACTGGTTGCGTACTTTTGATTTTACTGATGAGTGGATAGTCTGCGGGGATTTTAATAGCCACGCCCCTATGTGGGACAAGGACTGTACCTACATTAGTAATCGTCGCTTTTACGATAATGTCACAGATTCTGATTTATTGTTGTTGAATGATGGTCAGACCACACGCATTCCAGATGTTTCCAACCATCATCCATCTGCCATTGATTTAACCTTTACTACCCAAGATATATTTTTTGCATGTCAATGGGATGTTGGAAGCGATTCTCTTGGCAGTGATCATCTTCCTGTTTTTATTACGTGCTATAATTCTGTTGAACTTGATGAAGCTTCAGTTTCTATGGAAATGTGGCTCTTTGAAACTGTTTTTAAGTGTATGACAATCTTTCTTTTGCGTCGGTCACTACTGTCAGTGCCATATCCCATTTGATTGTAACACTTAAAATCGCGGTATACCGGTACGAAATACCGATACGACCTAAAATTACCGCGGTAATACCGGTACGACTTTGACCCAGAGTACCCAGCTCTAAACATTAGTAGTTTCTTGAGTTAGAAATTCGTCGTTATTCATTTTTAATAGGAACAAAAAATTATAAAAAAATAATAATTAAAATATGGCTGGCGCTTCTATGGTTCTCGGCACTGCTGGTGCCAACACGTTTGCCTTTTCAGGATCAAATTTTGTTTCTTTGAAAACTAGACATTGAAAAAGAATCTAAACATCATAACTCAGCAATAGAAGAATTATCACAAGATCAGGTCGATTTTGAGGAAAACAGACTATTGCAGCTTGAGTTTGTTAATAAAAGAATGAAAGATTAAAGAGGGCATGCTGATAAAACATTTGTATGTTGATGAAGCTTTAAACAAATATTATTTATTTACTGGAACAACATTACCTGGTCAGCCGTTTCACAGTCTGGTAGGCCTTCTTGCTGTTGTTCTTGTTCAGACTGATCTCTATTTCCTGGCATTGATCTTCTATCCCGTTCTCCTTTGCTGTGCGCATGCTTTTTCAGATGTCATTGTTGATTTTTCCCTGTGAGGTGTTCTTTTTATTTTTTCATCTATCTTCGTTTATCACACAGATCCAAAAGTTCAGGTGTGATCCACGGCTTCTTCTTTGTCCGGTGCTTGCCTAGGATCTTAGTGGCGGCATCTGAGTTGAAGGTGGTGGTCATGGTGTTGACATCTACTTCACCAGCTCCCAAAATGAGCAGTGGTGCAAATTTCCCTCCAATTGTGGCCTGAAATATTTCTGCCACCTCCGGGTCTTGCAGTGTGTCCAGGTCGAACTTCAGTCTAGTGCACTTTGCTGTGTTTACTCTCTTCAAGTGGAGCCGGAAGACATCACCACGGGATCATGGTCACTTCCGATGTCTGCCTCTGGAAAAGTGCGTGTCCTGGAAATGTTGATGCTTGATTTGAAGCGTTTCTTGACCATGATGTAATCGATCTGGTTGTGTGGCTCCCCGATGGGATTGTGCTATGTCCATCGTCTTGATTTTTTTTGGAGACCAAGCGTGTTAGCCAGTATCAGATTGTTGTATCTCGCAAACTCCAAGAGTCTCAGACCTCTGTCATTTGTCTCGTTGCAGAGGGGTCCACATGTGTCTCTCCAGTTGTGGTGCGCATCTTGGCCAACCTTTGCATTCCAGTCGCCTTGCACTATGACTATATACTTCTTCGGCACTTGGTCAGGGACGGCCTGTAGATTTTCATATGTAGCCGAGCGGAGTATTTGACTCCCGTCTCTCGGTCACCACCCTGAGAACACGGCCCAACCCGAGCCGCCATTTTCACTTTATCCCTCAAAAGAGGGACATAAAAATATTTGCCCTGCAAGGCGGTGAGGCGTGTTTGGTAGTACCGGGTTGCCGCCTGCATGTACTAGTGCCACGGCACTTCGCTTCAAAGTCGCTGCCACCGACTTGCATAAAATGCCTGCCGACAATGTAGTCCCGCTCACCACCAAAAGCAGAATGCGAATGGTCAGCCTGGGAGAACAAATGTCGTGTCGTCTTGTCCTGCAAAACCCAAGGGCATCCCCAAAGGATTCTGCACTTTAGGAGCCACCCAAGGCTAGTCTAACCAAGAAATTCAAGGTAGACAACTTCTCTCCCAAGCCTCAACCAGTCGCCTTCCTTTCCGCTACAGATCCCACAGCTCAAATCGAACCATGTCCTCATGGTTTCCCCGTTCACAACAGGTATGTCTGGAACCGACACTGACTGCGTCCAGTCAGTCCACATTCACTGACTTAACAGTAAAACAACAAACTACATTCAGCAGTTACCACCATCCAGCATCATCCTGTTCCCAGTCGTTTGCACCACTTGTAGCCGAGCGGAGTATTTGACTCCCGTCTCTCGGCCACCACCCTGAGAACACGGCCCAGCCCGAGTTGTTTTTTCATTTTATCCCTCAAAAGAGGGACATACAAATATTTGCCATGCAAGGCGGTGATGCGTGTTTGGTAGTACCGGGTTGCCGGCTACTAGTGCCACGACACTTCGCTTCAAAGTCGCTGCCACGGACTTGCATAAAATGCCTTCCGACAATGTAGTCCTGCTCACCACCAAAAGCAGAAAGCGAATGGTCAGCCGGGGAGAACAAATGTCGTGTCGCCTTGTCCTGCATAACCCAGTGGCATCCCCAAAGGATTCTGCACAGCAGAAGCCACCCAAGGCTAGTCTAACCAAGAAATTCAAGGTAGACAACTTCTCTCCCAAACCTCAACCAGTCGCTTCCCTTTACGCTACATATAGAAATCCTCCACTTCGCTGTCGTCATAGACTGATGTTGGAGCATAGACCTGGATGATGGTGATGTTGAAAAGGGCTGCTCTCAGACGGCTGGTAATGAGTATACTGGAGACTGGGCGGCAACCCATGACAGTAGCTAGAATGTTCTTGTGGACCAAGAATCCAACGCCATGTTTCGTGCCTGTCATCTCTACCGCTGAAATAAAGCTTGTGGCGTTTGTCGGTCGTTGTTTCACCTAGGCCTTTCCAGCGCAGTGTGCTGATCCCTAAAACGTTCCATCGATGGTGTTCCAGCTCGTGGGCCAGTTCTTCTAATTTTCCTTCCGCAGTTAGGGTCCTAAAATTCCAGGATCCTACGACAATGTTATTTCTGGTGCGGATCTTGCAAAGTTGTCCATCAGTAACACACTTATCACTGTGATGATATCCTGGAGAAGATACGATAATCTTACAAGGGGATTAAGATCTGTATATAGATGAGGCGTTTAGCTATCTCTATCAGTCGTTCTTTACCAAGATTCCTAAGCGATGTAAGAGACTAAATCGCGGTGCTTGCTCAAATAAAAATTTATATTTGTTCAAAGTATCATTGGCTCACTTTAAGAAATGATTTTTGCTAGTCAAATGACTAGTTTAATTGGTCTCAAGAGAAGAAGAGCTAGTGGACACACAACAATACAAATAGAATGACACCAGTCGTATTTATTTGATTTCAACTTTTATATCTTCAACACAAATTTTAACATGACTTTAATTAAATGTAATTAATAACTATAAACTGTTCAGTGTGCTGGTAAAGTACTTTAGCAAGACTTCTTTAACACGTGCTAAGTAGTTCTATGCGTTTGATGGTCTAATATTCCGAGTATTTTTGACATCATTTGCAGTTGGGAGGGGATTTAGCTCTCAGTTTCTGTGAGTGCTTGAGTCGGGTGGTGACTCGAAGGGAGTCTGGTCACTCTCAGGATGATCGGGCGAGTCTGGTAGCTACGGGGCCGGACGTGGTGAGGTAGATTCTAGTTCTTCTTCTTCTTCTTCTTAATACTGTGGATACCCCGTATTCGAGGAAAATGATTCCACAACTTTTGGCGTGCGCACCCAAGGTGCATGCTGAGTGTGTTCTTGTCACCGGCACTCACCCGTCTATGACCTTAGCGTCAGGATCTTTAAAGACCGTTATGATGGAATGTATGCGACACAGACTACTCGGTTTATACTCTCATCCGCAGGAGTAGGAAACTGGAGTAAAGTGTCTTTCTCAAGAACACAACACAATGCCCCGGCCTGGGCTTGAACCCGGGACCTTCAGATCCGCAAGCCAAAACTCTATCATTAGGCCACCGTGCCATGCTTATAGTTGATCTCCTTCTTTCCACAAGAGCAAGCGTTAGGCGTTAACTCCACAAACCGTCCCAGAGCTGAGCTGGAAAATCCAGAACTCTGGCTACAATATTCTATTAAGATATAATTATTGGTATGTGGTGCCCTCTGCAAGGAGTCTATAACATCAGACACCTGCCGAGTTTCCCATAAGCACACTACGATATCTGCATCTTAAGGCTAAGATATATCGAGCAGTATGCACACCATGTCAGAAACATTAATCGGTTTCTGCAAATACATATAACATGAACATACTAATTGCAATCAATATAATATATAAACATGTAAGTACTACAAATCTACTAGTGTTAACTTCTAGTCTCTGGGAACCGTGAAACCATCTCTAGTCTATCACTCTGTTGGTGATGGCTGAGGATTTTTTTTTCACTTCAGTTTGCTCCTTGACCCTTGTGGTTCTACGCTTTCGTATATGACTGCCTGGTTAATGCGGGGTGTACGGAGGATATAAAGAATATCTACGTCATCTCTGACCAATCATCTCGTTCTCGCTAATACATGAATCTTTTCTCGGACGTCTTTGTTCTCTTGTCCTGCCTCTGGGACACTATCTGTTACGTTTCAACTTCGAGTGTCAAGGGAGGTATGCAGGGTGCAGGGTACATCTAAGAGTGATATGATTCGCGTGGCTACTTAGCGGTCCAGTGACACACCGGTCACATGTCCAAGTGGGCTAAGTTACATTCTTTCTAGCAAGTTCTGCTTGACTGTATCGCTATCGGGAGTGAACGTCTCAAGGATGTTAATTTAATAACTGCGAACATTCTCTTAGAGAGCTGGTAAATTAAAGTCACATTTTGTTCAATACTATCTGTTTATATCTAAGCTGAGTTACAACAACTTGCAACATCAATATTTCTGATATTACATAGGCCACCAAAAAGCTATTCTTTTACAGGGATGAGAATTGGTATGGAATGGTTGGAGCAAATATGTATGTGCATTATTTACATAGAGTACTAGGTATCAAGTCACTGGGGCATAAAGCTGGGTGCATCCACCCGCAACTGTGAGGGGTTGGACACGAGGTTAGTTTTGTCTTCAGTTGACACGGGGTACCGGCTGAAGTAATCAGCTCCATGGTTACTCTTCCCTGGTATGTACTCTACATGAAACGAGTTGGCCAGTTGCAAGAGAGACCAACGCATGAGTCTAGCGTTGAGTTTCTGTGGTGACGCAAGGAATGTTAAGGATTGCTGATCGCACTGCTTTTTTAAGTGGGCGCCATACAAGTACAATTGAAATTTCTGGATGGCCCAGCCAATGCATAGCATTCTTTTTCTACTGTTGCGTATTTGTGTTTGGCTTTATTCAGCTTACAGCTGGTATACGCGACTGGCAGGAGGAGTACAGAGTCATTGAGGTCAGCTTGTAGCAGTGTAGCTCCTAATCCTTTATTGCTTGCATCTGTGCACAATACAAATGGTTGGATTGCATCGGGCAACTTTAAAATTGGTTGTTCAAGAATACTTTATTATCTCAACAGAGAAATTATGAAATACAATTGCTGATCTTTATAAAACATTAAAACAATACATACAAAGATAAAACAAGTACACGGTAGGCTTGTTTTATCTATGTATGTATTTATTTATGTATGTATGTATTGTGAGGTGAGTTTGGCTTTTAGTGTTTGGAACGCATCCTCGCACTCAGCAGTCCATTCTACTTTCTCAGGTGCTTTCTTCTTGGTTAGATCGGACAATGGCGCGGTGATGGAATTAAAGTTTGCGACGAATTTCTGGTAATATCCACATAAACCTAGAAATGATTGCACATCCATTTTGTTTGTCGGGCGCGGTGCATTGTTCATTTTCGCGACGTTCTTGTCTTCAGGAAAAAGACAGCCGTTTCTGAGCGTGTGACTGAGAAATTTAATCTCTTCGAATCCTAACAGGCACTTTGTTGGGCGGGCGGTGAGTGTGGTTTCGCTAGAAGTCGTCAGTGGTTCTCCCAAGTGTGGGTCGTCCATATCGACCATAAAGTGATGGAGCTCTTCATCTTGGATGGGTGCGAGAAGCTGTCTCATCATGCATGAGAAAATGCTAGATGCGTTGTTGTGTCCAAACGGTAAGACATTAAACTTGCCCATCAGCTGTACTGAAAGCGAGATAAGGTCGAAGGTGCTCCGGCACTGGTATCTGGTAATACCCTTTACTTAAATCGATTCGCGAAAGGTATTTTGTGTAATGCAGTTTCGCGAACAGTTGTGCTGTATCCGCCAGTGGTTCAGCTTGGAACTCGGTGATGGCGTTAAGTCGCCGATAATCGATGCATAGTTGATATTCTCCGCTCGGCTTACATAACAAAACTATTCCAGCGCTGTATGGTGAGGTAGAGAGGAAGATGATTCCGGCCTCTAAGAGGGTTGCTATCTTCTGTTTGACCGCGGATTGCTTCGCGAGAGGGATAGGGTACGGTTTTATCCTAACAAGGGTAGTGTCAGTCAAGGTCATTGTCACTTCAAATAACGGTGTCTGTCCAGGTAGGTCCGTCAACACTGATTGGTGTTGTGCAACTTCGAGTGTCAAGGGAGATATGCAGGATACATCTAAGAGTGATATGATTCGCGTGGCTACTTAGAGGTCCAGTGACACTGGTCAGATGTTCAACTGGGCTGTTGTATTCTTTCTAGCGATTTCTGCTTGATTGTATCGGGAGTGAACGTCTCAAGGATGTTAATTTAATAACTGCGAACATTCTCCTAGAGAGCTGGTAAATTAACGTCAAGTTTTGTTCAATACTATCTGTGTATCTCTAAGCTTAGTTACAACATCTTTGTCGTCAACATTTCTGATATTACAATCACCTCTGTCCTGGTGGCCAACGGAAGGCTGTCGCGGCACCCGAGTGGGTTCCGCGACGTTCAGCGCAAAACAAGTGGAAGGATAGAAACTCAAACAAAAGAGTGGAAGGATAGAAACTCAAACAAAAGAACTAACACAAAATACCAGATGAACAATCACACTCTTTTATTCAACAACAAACACGCACACACAGGACAATGGGATGCTAAACCACCCTCAACCCCTATCAAGACCCCCAACCCAACATTTACTGAACAATTACCTCCCTTGTCTAACCTGAAAACCCCCGAACTGTGCACAAACAAAATGCCCGCAACGATATGCAACAATCAATTAAACTTCAGAGAAATACGATTCTCGACTGAATAAACAAAACAGCAAATCTTAGAAATTCAATTGCACTGCATAAACTAACTTATAGTTCAGTCTCGCTGTTCGTAATTTAATTGTTTCTAGCTGAGCTCAGAATAACCATAGACGATAACCACACATAGTTGAAGCAATTCACATGAAGTGCCGAAGATAGGGGTAGGTTTTATGTGCGTGACTGCGGATCTGTATGTATGTCGATGTGGTGCAACTGGGATCCTGAGACCCTGATGGAAAACGCCCAGTCGACCGAAGTAGCAGGTAAGTCCCAGCGATGATGGGGGACAACACCCAGCAGCGGCGCCAACGACGACACAAAGACGTGGCGGTGGTAGTGGCGGCCTGGTAACGTCCACACCCATGGTGGCAAAGGCGGAAGTAGCAACAGTAGAGAAAGCAAAGGTAGAAAAAGAACAAGGTAGAAATCGAAGCCCAATCTGTGGACTAATAAAGGGTCTCACTAGTTCGTCCACAAAAACTTAAACACGTCATAACAGAATACGCCTTCCGCCGTCCGCCATCTTGGCCTGTGTATACATTCATCTTAATAATACAATGCAGTTCTTACTTCTAATAATATATATCACGTCCATAAAACACAGTTGTTTATATAAATATACATAATTATTACAATTGCACTTCCAGTCACACAATCCCGATTCATCTCATCCACACTTCCATCTTCATCGCCCCTCTCTACGTTATAGTACATTATCTCCCTTCATGCACAATTATCTATATCACGCTATAATACAAACACGCTTCCATCATATTCATCACCTTCATCACCCCTCTCCAACACAGTACATTGTCTCCCTTCCTTCACATTCATCCCCCCACTCTCTCTCTCTTGCTTCAACATGCATACTTTATTGTCACCCTTTGTAACCCACTTTGGCAACAACATCAACATTTTCCGTTTACATATACAACAAGAAAATCATATGAAGATCATATAAAAATCAATAAATTACTATTTATCAAAATACACCCCTTTCCCCCCATTCACCATAATTCAATCATGTACGCAGACTCGAAATGCTTAGCCACTAAGGAAATGAATTATAGAGTTCACACTCACCTTTTCAGTCCTCGGCTTGTGACACATGTACATACACAATACAAAACGGCACACCACAATACAGCACCACACTTGTTAGTTGAGAGTATCAAGTTCGTTACTGGGCTATTTGCTATGCTATTGCTGGAGCATCTCAATATCAACGAAATACTGAGCCTTGGACGGTGCCTAAGCATAGGCCACACAACCTTAGAAAACAGCCCTACACTTATTTCTTCCTGCATATAATGGCGGCTAGAATTCTTCCACTACCTCTTTTGGTCATTCCTGTCCGACGAGGCACAGGACATTGGGTGGTTCGAAACAACGTAACTCTACCCTTCAGAAGGACCTAACTCTAAGCTGACACACAGTAAAAAAGTCACTTCTGTCCAAAAGAATGACTGCTCGCAAACGCAACCAAATTGACTCTGCCAACTAAATCTTCTACCAGTACACAGGACAGCAACGAGTCGAGCTCAGTAACCCAATTTCCCCTATTACGCATTATGCTACTTGCGATAAACACGTGAAACCCACACATACGTATCTTTCATGTGCAATAAAAGAAACTGCCGAATCGACTATGTACACTGTATCACGAGAGATGTGCAACTCTGCACGATAGGTAACTATTTCTAGTTCGTGCTGAAAACTCGTGTCGTCACAAAGGCACTTTCCATGATGACCCGGGCGACGACCGATCCGGTATGGAGTGAATAGTTTTATTCATCATGCAGTGTGTCTTGGGCAAGAAAAGCCTGGCCAATCCCTCAACACAGTGCATAGCTTAAAATATTTAGGAGCCATTGTATTAGACAATGGGTCCCGAGAGGATGTCCTCTCCAGGATCGCGCAAACAACTGCTGCCCTGGCGAGGTTGAAGCCAATTTGGAAAGACAGGACCATCAGCCTACATTCCAAGGTAAGACTGCTGCGCTCCCTTGTCATCTCCATCTTCCTTTATGCTTGCGAAACATGGACCCTCCAGGAGATCTACAACGAAGAATACAAAGCATGGAGATGAGGTGCTACAGAAGACTTCTGGGCATTTCCTATACCCAGCACATCACCAACGACGAAGTCCGACCGACCATCACACAAGCCATTGGACAACACGATGACCTGCTCACAGTGGTGAAGAAACGGAAACTCCGATGGTATGGCCACGTCACCAGATCATCAGTTCTTAAAAAGATCATCCTGCAAGGCACAGTGCAAGGAGGTAGAAGAAGATGGAGACCGAAATAGATGTAGGAGGACAACATTCGAGAAGGGACTGGTTTGACACTGAGCGAAACCATCAGGGTTGATGAGGACAGGGAAAGATGGAGTACGCTGGGTAAATGATCATCTGTGATCATCACCCTACGAACTCCGAGTTATAGGATAGGATAGGATAGGTACGTTTTACATTTTTCTTCCGTCTCGGCAATACATGACACTTTGTATGCGTTCGTCACGGCTTACATAATTATTTGAGAGTCGTAGTTACAGAGATTATGAATAAATATTGGAAGAGTAAAATGTTTTGATTCCATAGTCTAAGTTACACTTCTGATGTTAGAGATCTTTCACCCTAATGTCAGACTTTTATGAATGGTTTAGTGCAAATGTGGCAGTGTGTGGCTGCTTCAAAGACTACTGAATCACATTCAGTAAAGATCAGAGGCACAGGATTTTGTAATTGTAATAAACACAGTTTATATAATTTATTCATTTCTTCTATAAACTTCTTAGCTGCTTCTGGGCCCCTGTAAATCACAGGTTTGTGTGTGTTGTCCGTCAGCCCTAACAAGGATGTATCCAAAACTACAGAATTCGTGCACGTGAGTAAGAAAAGAATTACCACATTGAGGCCCTTGATATTTTAAAATCAATGATTAAAAGTCTGTGTAAACAACATAAGGTTGTTTAAACTGTTTGTTGATATGTTAAAATTCTATTTTAGAACCTGGGTGGGGTAAAATGAGCCGGGTTTGAATGTCAATCATAGACTTGTATATCTTACTATGCTTGTCAGCCACTTCGAGACTAGTTACTCTGATTAAACAATGTCTGAACAAATACTTCTGTCCGTCATGTTTTGTAGCATGCCCTATCAGCCTAGTCATGTTTTGAATTAAAGTGTAGTGTTGAATGCTGGAATCTTGAATTATTAACAGATCATGTTTTAAATCTGAAAACCTTGGGTCATTAGAAGAGATTCATAAAGAGACAAGTTTTGATTCAGGGTCCCAAGAATATACATTGATTGGTATAGGGGAGTTTTGTAATTCAAATGTATCAATGGTTTCCAGGGTAACAGGAAAGTTGATGTCCTTAAAATTAAATTTTATTACATGTTGCTTATACTGTGCCACTCTCCCTGGATGTGCCTTAGAAGTTATAGGAAATAATTTAGCCAATACCCACCACATAAAACACATGTCGTCTGTCTTTTTAATATTTAATAAAGCCGTCTTGTCTAAAATTTCTTTAGAGAGAGGGATATAAGACTTTCCTTGAATCGGTTTGTATTTTGTAATGTGTAGTTCTAGCGATTCTAAAGTTCTTTATGGAATGGAAATAAGTGCAGAGAAGACCAAAATGATGACCAACAACACCAATGGCATCAACACGGACATCAAAGTACAAGGCCAATCCCTCAACACAGTGCACAGCTTCAAATATTTAGGAGCCATTGTGTCAGACAATGGGTCTCGACAGGAAGTCCTCTCCAGGATCGCACAAACAACTGCTGCCCTGACAAGGTTGAAGCCCATTTGGAAAGACAGAACCATCAGTCTACATTCCAAAGTAAGACTGCTGCGCTCTCTGGTCATCTCCATCTTCCTATATGCTTGCGAAGCATGGACCCTCACAGCAGATCTCCAACGAAGAATACAAAGCATGGAGATGAGGTGCTACAGAAGACTTCTGGGCATTTCCTATACCCAACACATCACCAACGACGAAGTCCGACAGACCATCACACAAGCCATTGGACAACACGATGACCTGCTCACAGTGGTGAAGAAACGGAAACTCCGATGGTATGGCCACGTCACCAGATCATCAGGTCTTGCAAAGACCATTCTGCAAGGCACAGTGCAAGGAGGTAGAAGAAGGGGGAGACCGAAAAAGAGGTGGGAGGACAACATTCGAGAATGGACTGGTTTGACACTGAGCGAAGCCATGAGGGCTGCTGAGGACAGAGAAAGATGGAGTATGCTGGTTAAACGATCATCTGTGGTGCCCCTACGACCTTCGGGTTATGGGATAGGATAGGATAGGATAGGATTGTGTCAATCCAGAACTCTTGAGTGGGGCTCGTTCTACACTATCTTGAAACTTTGGAAATAAAATAACATTGTAAGAATTATTTAACACATTTTTAACACTTCGATTTGAGGAGATGAAACCCAGCAGTCAAAGATTGTCAGAATTTTCTGGTTTATCAAAAATCACCTGAACTTGTGTATGGATTTTCATGGGTGGTTTAATAGAAATAAAACTATCCTCCACAAACGTGTAGTTATCCTTAAAAGATTTTAAAACATTTTGACTTTCAAACCTTCTAAGAGTTAAGGTCTTGAAAACATCGTCAATCATAAGTGTATGACTTTTTGCGTCCCTCATTTTTTTTATTGATTTCAAAATCCTAAATAGAATTTTAACTAAACCAAACTCCAAGCTTCATAACCATCCCAATTGCAAAAACAGCTGCAGTCAACTGCACAGTCATGATCACAGTTGCAGTCATCCTCACCATCACAAACGGTTTGCTTGACTACATGTGTGTTTATTTTACGGACTTGCCTAATAAATCTTGCCCATAAACAATCAAAGTATTATGTGTATGAGTTCAAGTCACATCCTTTATACTCATCTTCTGTAAGTTTCTTAAAAACTATTGTGAAGGCTCTTTTGCATATAAATTTATAAATTTCATATTGTTCAGTGCAGATATTATAAATATAAATATCTGCTTCATAAAGCATGCATTCGATAAAGATTTTCAGCGTTCATCTTCTAACATGGTCATGTGTGGGGTAGCAAATATTTCATGAAAATTCTTTCCAAACTCCTTAATGTGTCCGTCATTTTTATTCTTAAGTATTTTCTTAAATAGGAAGTTTTAATGGCTCAGTGCCCTTAGAAACTATTTGTATATCCTCTTTTACAAAGTTTCTTGGCAGTGTTTTGCAACCACTTCTTTCTCTTACATAATTGTAAGAAAAATAAGTGATTGCAAAACACTGCAAAGAAACTTTGTAAAGGAGGATATAAAGATAGTTTCTTGTAACACTGGTTGTTGTAAAGGAAATAATGTTGTGCCAGTAAATAAATAACACTGGTGCAAAGCTTCATCAATATCTTCAAATGTTTTTTACCAGCATGTCCTTCTTCTTTTATTCTTTTATTAATGAATTTAAGCTGCAAATAGTCTGGGTTTTTTTCGTATTTAGCTTGATCTTCTGATAATTTCTCCTTTGCTAAGTTATGACATTTAGATTCTTTTGCTGTTTAGTTTTGAAAACAAATAATTTTATCCTGAAAAGGCAAACACATTGACACCAGGAATGTCAAGAACCATAGCAATGACAGCCATATTTTAATTAGTATTTTTAAAGTTTTGTTTCTATTAAAAATGAATTATGAGGAGTTGCTCACCACAGAAACAATTAATGTTACAGATATGGGGTTGACGGTTATGCAGAGAAAAGAGAGAGGTTGATTGGTTTGATTGCTTCAGGAAAATCGAAATTATATTTAGGTATTGACTTAACACCTGAACAAGCACTAAGACTAAAATCTGAAGAAATCAATACTTTACATAATTAGATACAACAAAGTGCTCAGTGCACAAATGGTCAAAAGTTTGGGAAGGTCTATTATAAAGTTATAAACAAAACGGTATCAGCATTCCTTGTTTTAGATTCTGAAGTTTTTTTCACAATTTGAATCAGGATACTGTTATTAATAATTGCATTACCTAAGTGACAAGAACTCTGTATTGTAAGTTTGGAGATTTGTTGGCACCATTTTATGCTGGGCTAATTACTTTTCAACATTTCAGTATCTCTGCCAAAAAAATGGACTCTTACAATCTGGAGATAAATCAGAACCCAGAGACACAGAAGACTATGTTACAGGAGATGAACACAGTGGAAAGAGTGACTAAAGAAAAAAGTCTAGGATGACTAGCAGCTGGAACAAAAATTAGCAGAATATAAGAAATTACACAGATGGAACACTCAAATAAAAGCAAATATATTAAACAAAGAACAGTCAAAAGAAGAACCAATAGTGCAATATCAACAAAACGTGAAGAATTAGTAGAGCCAAATTCTTCTTCAAGCAAACAAGTTTTTATTTTGTTGCTGAGACTGGTCTGGAGACTTCTGGTTACTTGATGTATAAATATTAGAAAGGTAGCAAGAAAAACAGAAACCTCCAAAACACATAGAGAAAAAGAAACCATTGAATCACCTCTATTATCGAAAGCAAAGCTGTCATTAGATGTATTTTCAATGCAGTCATAATTCTCAAAATTAAATTTTAATATTTAAATATGAGTGTTCCATATGAACAGACCATTGTGAGTGTAACCTACCACAGTGGTATTTTAGTTGTACTGAATACAACCTACTCAATGATCGCAAAATCTCTGTTTAAACCGAAGCCCTTTGAATTAGGGAAAATGGATCTCGCAGACATTGGTAAACTTGTTGGAATTTCAACATTATCTATGACAGCTAAAGACCTTGTTAAGCAAATAATATTTCCAACAAAACCTACCCAATCAAATCTTTGATCTAATATTCTGTACAGTTACTGAACTATGTTGAATAAACATTAAACCAAAAAAAGAAGTAATATTATAAATAAGTATTTCTTTTTTGTTATAGCAGATCTTTTATGCGGATCAGGGGTTGTCCGGTCCTGATTTGGCTTGGAAGAGTCCGCTGGACCTAAAACAATAATCATGTAATGTAATGTAATGTTTAAAATACTACACATAATTTTATTATAAACGCTCTCTCTTGCTCTTTCCTTACCCTCCCCAAACTAACCCCACCAATCCTTAACCACAAAAGGATAATGTCATTCAGGCTAAACTTGTAATTTGAATAGAGCAGTGTCGAACTGGCAATGGATTTATGGTTGGGTATTGAAATGCACTCAAGCATGTAAATGAAAGAGGGCATTATCGGGGTTTTGTATCGTACCGTAGTGGCGCCAGTAGTGCATATACAAATCACTGTTAGTGGGGTGAAGGGATACAAGTGGGAGGTTGGCCTGGAAGTTAGTACAAATGTTATAATGGGTTGTTGTTTTTTTAAATCAGATTAAACATTTGCTTCAAAAATGTACATTTGTTAACTGTGATTACTTTCATCATCTAATGTCAAATCAACATAGTCATTTAATAATTTAAGACTTGAGTCAGTTGTACCAGAATAAGCCATATCTCATGTTGCTTGGTCCTTCCTATAAGAAAATGAATAAAAGATACACAGGGCTCTCAAAAGCGCTTGACTGTAATGTGTTGGCATACAATCTCTTAAGGCCGCTTGCTGCTAATCCCTTTATTCAAATCAAAAGAAGGGTGGGGTCTTGCCTATCCATGAATCAGCGCATTGGGTATATGATTTTCTTTTTTATTGAAAGATTAACTATGAGGGATAGGTGAATGGTTAAGAACGCTTAAGTTGACTCACAATCCTGTCAAGCAGAAGAAGAGGGAGACAGAAAAAGAGGTGGGAAGACAACATTCGAGAATGGACTGGCTTGACACTAAGCGAAACCATAAGGGTTCTTGAGGACAGAGAAAGATGGGGTATGCTGGTTAAACGATCATCTGTGGTGCCCCAACCACCTTCGAGATACTGGATAGGATAGGATATGATAGGAAATGAACGAGAAGTTAATAGAAGAATATGCAGGCTTGCGATCTAAGCAGTACAGTATTAAATAGGGCTGGACGGTTTTACCGATACGTAACTGTATTCAGGTTCCGAAACGCGGCGGTACGGTATACTGGTGCGGGTGTCCAAGATCCGTTTACTGAGAAATCTCGACAACACATAACGCGACAGTGGGCGACATCTTGTCCACCCAGAGAGCGAGCCTAAAGCCCAAAAACGTGGATAGGCAGCTGTTCTTGAAGAAAAACTTATAAAAACAACAGCTTATCCACCTGTTTGAGCATGGTACCAGTCGCCAATTCTTCTGAACTCTTAAAGTTTTTACAGACTTTTCCCGTTGAATGTTTTTGTTTTATTTTGATTTTGTGGTTTAAAGTTTGCTGCTGTTCTAAACAGTGATTTATAATAATTTGTTTTGAAGGCGTTCAAGCAATAATACATCTTTAGTTTCTATGGAAATGTGTTTCTTTGAAACTGTTTTGAAGTGTATGACAATCTTTCTTTTGCGTCGGTCACTACTGTCAGTGCCATATCCCATTTGATTGTAACACTTAAAATCGCGGTATACCGGTACGAAATACCGATACGACCTAAAAAAAATTATGTGGTAATACCGGTACGACTGTGACCCTTGGTAACCAGTTCTAGTATTAAACACGACTCGAATGAAAGTTCAAGAGCAAAATGGATTCAAAAAGTTGCAATAAAAAACAAGAGATATCAGACACGAAAACTACCTTGAAGCCTTAGACGGAAGGATGATAGATTGACCTTTCATAATATAATTATGTTCCGTTGAGTTTTTCCGTTGATCTTGAAGGTCAAGATCACTTTAGGCCTGGCATTAACAAATACAGAAAATAGGTAATCGTACAGTGGTTTTGCTGTATATTTAACCTATAGTATTCAACATTGGGTTATTTGATCATACATGAGCATGAGAGGTCACGTGAAGGTCAAGGTCATCCCAAGGTCAAGGTCACTTAAGGTCAAGGTCATCCTAAGGTAACATTTTTGGCATAAAACAACTTTTGCTGCAGTTTGTTTGATAGTACATGTGTATTTGGAGCCGGAGGTCAAGGTCATCTCAAGGTCAAGAGCATAGAAAGATCAAAGTTGGTATTACTTTGCATTTTAATGCCGTTGATTCAGTTTTTTTTCTTTCTGGGCAGTCGTTTTCAAGTTAAATATTGTAAGTTATGTATCAAGTGAGTCATATGGGTTTTGCCCTTCTAATTATATAGTAACTGTCTTTAACTATAAAACATTATGGGGTCCATCAGCATAATAAATACACACTATGCTTACAAGATTAGAACCTCGAACGTAACAGATAAACCCCAAAATGACCCCAAAGCCATACATGCACTCGAGAGCATCTGTTGGGGTCCAGCACTTTACTGTTGTTGGTTTGTTGTTGTTGTTTGTGTTGGGGGAGAGGTAAGGGTTGAAAGTACATGTGCAAATTTTTACCCTCGGCGTAGTATTTTTGGGCTGTGGGCGGTTTGCTAGTATTTTTTTCTTCTTCTCCAAATGTAGTCTTTTCCGTTGGTCTACGTCAGTTCAGACATTTGAGTATGTGAACATAGTATAAGACTAGTCTATAGCATTGTTCAGTTCATCCAGGTCGAGAGCGCCATCTACAACAGGCCTACATTTTAATTTTTACCTCAATTGCCTAGCACAAACTAATTTGAGGGAAAAGTAACACATTTTGATGAGTTAAATCTTTAGAGCTAAATTGCTGTTTCATGGGAAGATAATTATATTTTACACATTTTGTTTGGATATTTTTTTCTTCTTCAGGTGAGATCTGCAGGTATAGCGTCAATCCTTTATATGCGCTGCCGCGGGACGATCTCGGTTTCTACATCCAGACCGGAAGTAACCCTCAAATGCAGCACATATTCATTCCATATAGACGTCGTGCCCTTGAACACTCTCTTTGGAAAAAGAAACGAATGTGCGGAAATGACTTTGGTACGTCTGTTGATGCGATGCATAATGGGTTGATCATAATGATACACGTGGTTGTTCATGTACATGTAAACATAGACATATCCATAAACATAGCATGCGTGCTACTTGTTCCAGCCTCTGGTGTTTGCTGCCTAATGAACAACTGGTTGCCATATAACTTACATGCATTGATCTTATAGCGAAGCCATAGTACAGTATATATTTATTTTTTCAGGAGTCCACTACTGGTATAACGCCGCGAACATATTTGTAACGAACGCATTTCGTACAGGTTTGCCGGAAGTTTGCGTGTCGAAATAACAATATAGTAGAGTGAACTGTTGTTATTCAGAGAGTACATGCCAGTTGAAGAGGAAAGACGTGTTCTTTGGAGCTCTAGTAAATCAGGATTCTTCTATTGGAATAGTGTAGCTGTATCTAAAATACAGGTATTTATTGTTATATTTATCAGTCTTTATAATAAGCTGTGAAGCTATTCATACGAAAATGGAAAGAATTGCTTTTTATGAATTATTGTGATTAGAGTACAGAAGAATCCATTGTTTGAAGGAAGTACGGTAACTCTTGTAAATACCGTATTTGGTCATGTAATTATTATATGTGATACATTTTATAATTATGATGCCATGTTGTATTCATTCATATGTGAAGATATGGGGCTGAAATAGGAATGTAATTCAGTTGTATAATTTATATTTAATGATGAATGAATGTGCAGTAATATGTTATAAATTGAAAGTGAGCTGTGATTGTAGAGTTTTGCTCATATCCCATTGTGTTATAGGCTAGGCAATGTGCTTAGAGTGTTAAAGTGGCTATAGATATTGTCATAAGAATTGTGACAATAGTGAATGTATCAGTGTGGAGGCATAGCGAAGATATTCTACGAAGGAAATGATCTTCAAGCACTCTGAAATATAATAATGTGTCAAAGACGCATATAGTCTCTTTAAGTATAAGAGCACAAATTTACATTGCATAAATGTTGTATTCAGCGGCCGGTTCAGAGTGGAAACTTCCTGGTGTGTGGCTGATGGACCTGTCCGCATGACATCGTCTACCAGACCGGATGTGGACACCATCAACGCCTTCATCTCTCCTTTGTCCAACCATCACTGGTGCAGACGTGCAGCAACGGTGGCGAAGTAAATCTCCAGACCTGAGCTACGGGATCACCCGCAGTTTTCCCCAAGGGTAGCCTCTGTCTCCTAGCGTCGGCTAAGAACTCCCCGTCTAGTGATGGTCTGAGAATCTGTGAGTAGCGTCATTAATAATTAATACTGAGATGAGGAATCTCCGTCAAGTCGTCGGTGTGCTATTATTGAATTGACTGTGTCAACACTAGAGCAATGTGTAGAGGCGAGTGATGTCTCAAGAAAGACAACGACCTCCGTGTTAGCCACTGACTGAATAAGTGCTGGATTTGCATATTAGCTTATACGCCACTTATTGATTATCGGAAACTTGTGATTGAGATGCTATGAATTGTATGATGTATATGGTTGAATGAGAAATAGCGAAACAGACGGGCAAAGAGAGATAACTGTGTAGTATTTGTCCTTGTCTGTAAGCATGTGTGTGGTGGTGGATGAAAGAGTAGAGTAAACAGAGATAGAACATGCATCCTTATTCTGAGCGTCAGACAGTCACACTCACACACTCATTACATTAGATTATTTATAGTTATATATATAAATATTTAATTTAACGCAAAATCCTTACGTTACAATATTGTACTGCAAGTGCAATAGGTACCCGTTTCTTTACCGAACGTTCGATATTCATGAAGAACCGGACTCTACCAAAGAGGCAATACTCAAATTGGGCGCTTATAGCAGATCTCCCAAAGCAAATTGGTACATAGAGGGATCCGCTACAGGCGCCCAACGTTTCTGCAGCTTTAATTCGAAGTTCACAATGCAGACTTCCCATTTAATTTGCCAGTATCACTCTGCCTGTGAGACTGCCAATTTGTTAATAGATAGTCACTCTGTCTCTCATGAAATATTAGCCGAATATACAAGCTACATAAGCCCTTTCCTATCCTATTCCATAACTCAGAGGTCGTTGGGGCACCACAGATGATCGTTTAACCAGCGTACTCCATCTTTCTCTGTTCTCAGCAACCGTCATGGCTTCGTTCAGTTTCAAACCAGTCCATTCTCGAATGTTGTCCTCCCACCTCTTTTTCTATCTTCCTCTTATTCTGCCTTTTTGCACTGTGCCTTGCAGGATGGTTTTTGCAAGGTCTGGTGCTCTGATGACATGGCCATATCATCGGAGTTTCCGTTTCTTCCCCACTATGAGCAGGTCATCGTGTTGTCCAATGCCTTATGTGATGGTCTGTCGGACTTCGTTGTTTTGTGATGTGCTGGGTATAGGAAATGCCCAGAAGTCTTCTGTAGCACCTCATCTCCATGCTTTGAATTCTTCGTTGTAGCTCCCCCGTGGGGGTGCCGGGGGTTTCAGTATAAATAGTATCCCCACTTTCTGGAAATTTAGTGCTTTAAATTCCCACTGTCGCTGTTCTTTCTCATACCTACTCTGTTCTATCAATCTACTATACTATCTTCTTCTTCGCTAGACCAGTCACCTACCGTTTTTCTTCAAAACTCTTCCGGGACAAAGCTTCTCATTTGTGTTTGAGGTCTGTTGGATCAACTTTCTGCCAAATGGTCACTGGGTCTTCCTATGATGTTATTATTTGGCAATGTAGGCATTTTATATGTATGTTTTGTTGATATTTTTAATGATGCTTATATTCTATTTTGTTTTTGTAAATGGGGATTCGATAAATTAGAGTATAGCCTCAGCGTCCCCTGCGTGGGATGTCTTTATTGTAAAGTGACCGGCTGGTGGAGTGCCTTCAGTGTTACCACTAGGGTTGTTTCGGCAGACCTGTTATGCGGATCAGAGGTGAGTCCTCTTTCAGCGAAGGTGTGGTTTTGATTTTGTGGTCCTGATTCGGCTCTTTGCAGTCCGCTGGACCCTGTAAGCAAAGTATAACTAACTATCTTCGTTGTAGATCTGCTGTGAGTTTCCGTGTTTTGCAATCGTATAGGAAGATGGAGATGACAAGGGAGCACAGCAGCTTTACCTTAGAATGTAGTCTGATGGTCCATCTTTCCAAATGGGCTTCAACCTTGTCAGGGTAGAAGCTGTGTGTGCGATCCTGGAGAGGACTTCCTGTCAGGACCCATTGTCTGATACAATGGCTCCTAAACATTTGAAGCTATGTGCTGTGTTGAGGGATTGGCCTTGGACGTTGATGTCCATTTGATGCTTTTGGTTTTGTTGTCATCATTTTGGTCTTCTCTGCACTTATTTCCATTCGATAGGCTCTGGAGTTGGTGTCAAGCCTTTGTACAAGCTGTTCAAGTTCTTGTTCCTCTCCAGCCAATCGATAAATGTCATCCGCAAAACGGAGGTTGGAGATTGCTCTACCCCATATTCTGACTGTTCCTTTCTGATCTGCAAGGGCATCCGGCATGATGCGTTCTAAGAAGAGTGTTGTAGAGATTAGAAATCCTTAACGCTCACCAGTTGTTGTTCTGAACCAGTTCCCGATGGCGCCACCAGTAGAGGACTGTACTGGTAGTCATGTCATACAGGCTGTTTATTACACAATAATTTTAGGGCTGATGTTGTACCCTCTCATGGTTGCTGTCACGTCACCCTAGTGGGTCCCGTGAGCGGTCAGCTCAAACAGCGAGTGGAAAGAATCGAACTCAAACCAAAAAACTAACACAAAAGCCAGATGAACAATCACACTCTTTTATTCAACAACAACCACACACACAGGACAAGGGGATGTCTGAACCACCCTCATCCCCTATATAGACCCACAACCCAATATTTACTGAACAGTTACCTCCCTTGCTAATCTGAAATCCCTAGAACCTGTACATAAAATGCCCATACAACAATATGTAACAATGACAACAAGTAGCAATAAGCAAATCAAACTGCAAATAAATTCGACTACGAATTTCGGAGTTAAGCCAGCAAAACTTGGAAAAAATCGATTATATTAAATTAACTGGCTTTATCAACACTATGCACTGTCCGTAGCTTTCTTGTCTTTTAATTAATCTCAGAAAACTGTAGTAGTCAACACACAGATAATAAAGTACACTGCACTAAGTGCTGAAACTGGAAATATGTTTTATGTGAGTGAAATGCACGTGTGTGTGTGTGTGTGTGTATGACTGTGGCGTCGAAAGCGTGTAATGTAGACCCCAACGGTAACTCCCGGTCGTCTGAGGTGCAGCGACGAGTCCTGGCGGTGATGGCGAGAACGCTCCAGAGCGGTGCCCACCGTCAAAAGGAAAGGCGTGGCGGTGATGGCAGCGATGTCCGTCTCAGTCACACCCCACGGCAGGTAAAGGCAAAAGTGGTTGAAGTACCAATGGTGGTGACAACCGCAGAGGTCTCAGAGGTGGCAGCAGTAATGCGGTAATACAGGAAGTAAAGGTAGTACAGCACAAGTACAGCTTACAGTTCACATAGGCCCAATCTGGTCAACAAATGAACTGTCTTACAAATCTATTTCCATAAAAGGTAAACAATATATAAGAAATAACTCCTTCCGCCGTCCGCCATCTTGACCTGTTTATGTATGCGTTTCAACCATTCAATGCAATTCTTAGTTCTACTAATTTATATTCCTTGTAATAAACATAGTTGTTTATACACAAATATAAATTACAAATATAATCACACTCCCAGTCAAACAATCCTGATTCAACTTCATTCTCACCTTCATCACCCCTCTCCTGGTTATAGCACATTATCTCCCTTCATTCACAATTATCTCTATCACCCTGTAATACGTCACCTTCCCTCATATTCATCACCCCTCTCTATCTCTCTCTCTCTCTCTCTCATTTTAACATATATACTTTATCATCACCCCTTGTCCCCATGTAGCAACAACATCAACAACATTTCATTTGCATATTTAAACAAGAAAATCATATACAAATTATATACGAAAAATACTATTAGCAAAATCTCTCCCTTTTCACCCTCATCCAACATCATTCATTCACGTACGCAAGCTCGGAGTGCATAGCCACTAAGGAATAGAATTACTTGGTTCACACTCACCTTTAAGTACTTGGCCTGTGAGACACAGATACACGTACACAACACAACAACACAAAACAGTACACCACAATGCACAATGGTTATCCGTTTGAGAGTAGAGGTTCGTTAATGCGCTAATGCTTTGCTAATCAACTGGAACATTTCAGTACCGATGAGGTCACTGAACCTTAGGAGGTTCCTCAAAGAAGAACACACATCCTTAGAAGCCAACCCTACACTTATTATTCCTGAATAAATGGCAGTTATACTCCTTCCACTACAGTCTTTTGGTCATTCTTGTCCCGACAAGGGTACAAGACCTTGGGTGGTTCAAATCAACGACACACTACTACCCTTACAGAACAACTTTACTTTATTCTGACACAACGCTGTCACAAAGTCACTTTCTGTCCAAAAAACGTCTACTTGCAATAGCTACCCACTGGACTCTGCTGGGCTAAAATCTACCTGGCTCACAGTACAAGGTTTCGAGTCTCGCTCAGCGCCCCAATTTCCCTGACTATGCATTATGCGCTAGGCGTAACCCACGTGAAACCCACACATACTTATCTTACATACGCAGTGAAAAATGCTGATACAAAACTTTATACACTGCAGCGCTAGAGATGTGCAACTCTGCACGATTTATAACTCCGGCCTAACTACTTTAGCGTGTGCTGAAAACTCGTGTCGTCACAGTTGCCCACAGAACTGCATGCCAGACTCGGTCAAATGCCGTTTTGAAGTCTACGAACACATAATATAGATGTTGTTGGTGCTGTAGGTATTTCTCGCAGATTATTCTGAGGTTGAATATCTGTTCATGGTACTTCGCCCTGCCCTGAATCCTGCTTGTTCTTCAGCTATGATTTGTTCAGCTTGGGGTTTCAACCTGTTGAGTATTATTTTCAGGAGGACCTTGCTGGGATGACTGATGAGGCTGATGGTGCGGTAATTTTCACATTCCTGAAGGTTATCTTTTTGGGGAAGAGTGATGACAAGCGACTTGGTCCATGATGTGGGCCAGTCCCCACTCTGCCAGATCTTGTTACAGATAATGATGAAGGCGTCAATCATCGCTTCCCCTCCGGCTGGCAACAATTCCTCAGGTAATTTGTCCACTCCCCCTGACTTCCCCTTCGTTAGTGATTGCACTGCTGCTTCAACATCTTCTCTGAGAATTGGGAGAGTTTCTTCCTCTTCTCTGTTCTGGGGACATGCTAGAATTGATGGTTGATGGGTCTCCGTTTGGTGTGTGGTTGTAAAGGTCAGAGCAGTACTTTGTTCATCAATCCAAGATTTCTTGTTCTTCTGTAATGCATATGCCAGACTTGCTTTGGATCGTGGAAACCTTGGGCTGTTTAACACTTGTCAGCCGCTTCACAGTCTGGTAGGCCTTCTTGCTGTTGTTCTTGTTGAGACTGTTCGCTTTTTCCTGTCATTGCTCTTCTATCTAGTTCTCCTTTGCTGTGCGCATGCCTTTTCGGATATCATTGTTGATTTTTCAGTAGGCATCAGCTCTATGTGAGATGTCCTATTTCTTTTTCATCTCTCTTCGTTTATCACACAGGTATAAAGGTTCAGGTGTGATCCACGGTTTCTTCTTTGGGTGGTGCTTGCCAAAGATCTCAGTGGCGGCATCTGTCACAGTTGTGTTGAAGGTGGTGGTCATGGTGTTCACATCTACTTCACCAACAGCCAAATTGAGCAGAGGTGCTCCTTGAGTTCGGGCACTGAATAGAATAGACCCAACGTTTCCCGGCGTGTCGTAGGAGGCGGCTAACAGGGGTGATGTCAGTACGGCATCACTGGACTAAAGTCTTCTATATAGAAGTTACCGGTCAGGTTCAACGACCAAGTGCGCGGGGCCAAGGCGAGCCACACTGTACTCGTGGATTTCGGCTGTGGCCAACAGCCCGGAGAGGATTGGGCCCTGCTAGGTCTTTCTTGCACAAAGCACACTGCATGATGAAAAGAACCACTCACTCCATACCGGATCGGTCGTCGCCAGGGTCACCAAGGACAGCGCCTTCCGTTCGCCACAAGGACGGAGGTGATAAGTGTACTACTGATGGACCACTTAACAGGATCCGCACGAGAGACAACATTTTCAAAGGAACCTGGGATGTCAGGACCCTAACTGTGGAGGGAAAATTAGAAGAACTTGCCCACGATCTGGACCACTATCGATGGAACATCTTAGGTATCAGTGAACTGCGCGGGAAAGGCCTACGTGAACCAACGACCGACAAAGGCCACATGCTTTATTTTGGCGGTAGAGATGATAGGCACGAACACGGCGTTGGATTCTTGGTCCACAAAGACATTCTAGCCAGTGTCATGAGTTGCCGCTCAGTCTCCAGTAGACTCATTACCATCCGTCTGAGAACAGCCCCTTTCAACATCACCATCATCCAGGCCTATGCCCAAACATCAGACTATGACGACAGCGAAGTGGAGGATTTCTATGAACATGTACAGGCTGTCCTTGACCAAGTGCCGAAGAAGGACATGGTCATAGTGCAGTGCGACCGGAATGCCAAGGTTGGCTAAGATGCGCACCACAACTGGGGAGTATGCAACAACGAGACAAATGACAGAGGTCTGAGAATCTTGGAGTTTGCCAGATACAACAGTCTGATACTGTCAAATACGCTTGGTCTCCACACAAAAATCCAGATGGACATGGCACAGTCCCAGTGGGGAGCATCACAGCCAGATTGACTACATTATGGTCAAGAAAACGCTTCAGATCTTCTGCCTTACCGGACTTTTCCTCTTTCTTCCTTTTCCCATATCATTCCTTCTTTGTCTACCCTACTTCTTTATTTACCCTCCTTTTTCTCTGTGGCCTTCTCTAGGTCCCCTGCGTTTGCCGTGCAGGACAACCCGTGTCGGGGGAGAATGGAATCCTGGAGGTTGAGGTCACTGAGGGACTGCGGTCCTTCACACCAGCATACCTCTTTGGCCCGGACTTCTCATAGACGGGAGGCTGGCGTGGCCCGCCTCAGACAAGCGGCTGGTAGTCTATTGCCCTAGCTCTGCTAGAGGCTGCGGCTCATTAGTCAAACTTGAACAAGACCGTAGTAACAGTGTGGGATTGTCTGGGTTCCCCCTTCCCCCTCCCCTTTGTAGCCCTGGTGCGTTTTTTTGCTGGATATTCCGCTTGGACGCCTCCCCTTGTTGGAATCCGTGGTAGGTTGGGAGCAGGGCGGATGAATCAAAAATCTAAAATCATGGCATCCACCAAAAAACTAAAAAGAACTTATGACGGACTTAACAAGGATATCGGACATGACTGACTGTTACGTTGAAACACGAATGGTAGTATGTCTGAAACGCGCACGATAGATCTAATCGTTTCGTTTTGCAAAGTATTCAATAATGGAGTTTATTTACCTTTGATTTGAGTTTGCATTGTTGTTAGGAGAGGCTTTGTATAACGTTGATAATTTTAGTTGGTCGATATTGTTGGAGAATTATCTAGATTTTGAGTATTTACTATCGATGGAAACTTCCCGATGGATATCGAAGTATGAGAATGTTCCCGGAAGGAGAAGAAATAGGTATGACGTAAGACAGTAATGACGAAGTTAGAAGCGATTGGTTAAATTGCGTCATCCGAGATTGATCCAGGGTGTTCGGGAGTATCAAGAGACTATTTAAGTGCCGCAATGTTTCAAAAGAGGAGTGAAAGTTGTTGATAGTGAGTTGGAAAGTAAAAGTGGAAAGTGGAAAGCGATTGTATGCAGTTGTTGATGTGTGCTGAATAAAAGTGGAAAACTTCATACGTCGACTTTGTGACTTGTATGCTGATTGAGCGGGTTGCGTGAATAAACGAATCTGAGCTACACTCATCAGTACTTCAGCATTGGGGCTGAATCCACTACTGATAGAAAACACCAACATCAAACGGAGTGTAACACTGACAGCGACATTCAAACTAGGCATACAGCCAAATGAATCTGGCCTCTTCAAAACATGGCCACGCTTCTTGATCGTTAGAATGACCAACAAAAACCAAAAGATATTCCCTTTTGGCATGGAAAAGTGGTTTGAGAGAGTACCCAGACAGATCAGAGACGTTAAAAGACTACGAGATGGAAGTTTTTAGTGGACTGTCCCACAGAAAGGACATCTAAACAACTGCGTTCTAGAGATGGCTCCAAGCTGGAGCTAGCTAGCCGAGTGTTTGATGTGAGTGTGAGTTGTCACCACACACGCAACTCCTTTAAAGGAGCTGTGCGGTCATCTCAGTTTGATGGTCTGACTGAGACGGAAACAAAAGATGGCTTGACTAAGCAGGGAGTTACTGAGGCACATAGGGTCATGCGAAAAGACAAAGACGGAAACAAAGTACCCACAATACTCTGTTTTTGACCTTTTGCACACATGCCATACCAAAAAGAGTGATTGTTTGTTATTAAAGCATTCCTGTTTCCGTATTTGTACCTTGGCCACTGCGTTGGTTTAAATGCTAAAGGTATGATCACGGTAGCATGGCATGCAAAAACACACCGGCCTGTTTCGAGTGTGTGGGAGATTTCCATGGCGAACAATGCAGCAATGCTCCGGAGTGCTATAATTGCCAGGGAGACCATCCTGCATCGTCAAAGTCTTGCCCTGCTTGGATCAGGGAGGCTGAGGTTTCAATAATCGGCACGTAAGATGCTCATTTCCAGAGGCGAGAAACCGAATTCTCTAAAAGAATTGGCACAAACGCTAGAAAAACGTCTGTTGGATAGTGAAAATAAAGAGAAAGTTACTGCTGCCACTAGTAATCAGCAGAGGTCGAGCCCAAGCGTGCCGACTTTCACTAAGACAATGCCACCTCCTCAGGTGAACGCGCCGGCGGCCGCGTCCAAAGCCGTGACCACACCTCTACACCCTGTTACGCCTCCGGGACAAGGGAGGACGTCTGGTTCACGACCTCCCTCCTTCTCACCCCATAGAGGTCGAACCCCTTCAGCTGGGGCCGTGCAGCGGTCGACGAGCTCGAAGTCCTCTTCAAGGGCTGATAATAGGCCAGGAGCGTTGTCTTCCAAAAAAAAAAACATTCATTCGAATCGTTTCACCTCCCTGGAAGTAGAATCAGTTGACATGGAGGAGTCACCTTCACAGGGGTCCGCACCTCCATCTCCAACTAAAAAACAATCTGTTATAATTAAGGAGAAACTTAAGATTATAAAATTGCTTGAAATAAAACATACTACTTCTATTTATTTCTATCATGTCCTTTTTAATACAATTTAACATTAGAGAGGCATTAAAGCCAACTACGAACAGTTGCTCCTGCTTACTAACAACCGACCAAGTGTAATTTGTGTACAGGAAACTCTTCTGAGTTCTTCAGTTATCTGGATACTCTTGCTTGCAATCCAATGTTTCTCATGGAAACGCTTTACATGTATGTGTTTGGTCAGACATTTTATTTAGCCCAGTTACATTGACCACACCACTGGAGGCGATTGCTGCTCGAGTATCTTTCAAAAAAACTGTAACAGTCTGCTCCTTATATTCATCCCTTTCCAAAACCATATGCAAAGCTGATTTAATAAATTTGATAGACCAACTCCCATCTCCCTTCGTGGTTGTTGGGGATCTGAACGGATCCAATCCATCATCAAGGTCTTCGGATCTGTCTGGGGGCGTTTCGCACTTCACCGAAGGAAAGTCTCTACGCTGAGTCTGGCGAACCTCCCTTGGAGATCCGCAGGCTTCAGCTCGCCATGAATTATTTTCTCAAACTTAACCATGAAAATCTCGCTTACGATTGATTTCTAAACCCGTTATTTAATCTTAAATATTCCAACAAACCGACAGAACTTTCCCCTTTTGGTATCAGAATTCCTCACTTTGACACTGCAGTCTTAGATGTTGACTGGACGGGTCGAAGAAAGGAGACTCAATTTACCTTGATGTTGACTCTGTTAATGATGATCAATTGCTAACTGTACTCCCACCTTGGAACCTCATCAACCCCATTAACAACTTCACTCTCACATTCTTTAAAAAGAACGACACTTCCGAAGCTGTTTATTAGCAACTTTATCTAAAACAATGTTCATTGTATAAAGGATATGAAAAAAGGTGACGCAGTTGCTGCTGCGTCAGTCTCTGGGTGTCACGGACAGGAATTGTTTATTTATTCTAAGCAAACTGAACAATGTATATATATATATATATATATATATATATATATATATATATATATATATATATATATATATATATATATATATATATATATATATATATATACAGGGATCAGTTTACTAGCGCGCCCTGCGCCATTGACGCATAAAAATTAAAAATGACCAATCTACAATTCTTGCCAGGGGCCAAATGGCGCTTCGATTTTTGGTACCAGTGCGCCACCACAATAACAGTGCACTGTATTGGAGGCGACAAACGTGCTTTTGCTAAGGCAAGTTCAGCGATTGGCTATGAGGGCCCGGATGTTGATCTTTCAGCCAATAAGAAGTGTTGTACGATTCTTCCAAATCAGAATTTGCTATCGTCTGCGCGTATGTTGTGTCCGTGCAAGGAGGATTTTGTGTTTTTCTTTGTGCCGCTTTGAAAATGCCCCCTCCCCCACCCTCCACCCCCAAAATACCTAAACTTGAGGTAGGACAGTCTAGACTGTCGTTTGCTGCTGTTAAACCACAGTCTACCGCCGCTAATCCTACGCAAGATGATTGTGTGAGCCCCGAGTCAAGTCAAAATACTGATCCCTGTTCTGGTTATTGTTTTGTTGGTAAACATGCTTCACAACACATGCACACTCACAATAATCTAGTTTGTTTTAATTTCTGTATTAATATCTCCAGGTTATCTTTTACATGTATGTAAATTACTGCTGAAATCATGGCCCATTGAAATTTGATCCGAGGGGCCCAATGGCCCATAGCTTTTTTGTGTCAGGCTGAACCCTGTATATATATATATATACACACACACACAAAGACATACACAACGTTTATATAAACAAACCCCATCAGAGAACAACAAATTAATTTTCAACAAGAATCAACATACAGAATAACAATGAAAATTCGGAATAATTTTACGAAAGAATGAATGAGTGTTGACGTCAATGTAATCCACAACACACAACATAAATCCAATGAAATGAAAGAAAGTAATCCATTAGTGCACTGAATGCCAACACCACTGTCAATGATATCCACACAATATATATAACTACCACAACGATTTAGGTAATCCAATAGCGATCTCAACACAGAGATAATGCACAACCACCTCCGGTAATTAATCCACTTGGAGATCCTTTTCCTCAGAACGTAAGTAATTCAGAATCCATAATCTTCTGGGAGGTTATAGCACTCAGCAGAGGTAGATAGATTAGCACTCAGCAGAGGTAGATAATCTTCTTGGAGATTAATAGGCTATGCACTCAAAACACAGACAATCCTCTTGGAGATTATACATACGTAGTCTCACAGATAATCTTCTTGGAGATTATACACACGAAGATTACAGAAGTAATAATAAGGCACGCTGTGCTCCAAATGCGACGACACAGCTATTGAACCTGAATGAGTATCTTCCCGATTTCATTCTTCTGGAGAAATCCTCTGGGGGACTTTTTCTCCTTCTTCAGTAGGATTCACACCCAAGGTAGGTACACAGGTATGCACACACACAGGTACATACTAACAGCTCTGAAAAATATTGTTCGTGATATTTAGCTACCAATATCAATATAATATTGACTATCAGTCTTCAACATCGCTTCAAAATGGATAATGTCAAAAGATGTGGTTTTTTCAATAAAAATGACCTTATACATTTGTAAACACAAAACAATTTACCTTTATACAAAGAAATGTGCTTACATAATTAAATAATAACATTTACATAGTTAAGCAATATAAATCGAAAACTAACCTGTTGGATTAAAAGTTCACCTCAAGTCACCGAGCCGTGCAGACGTGTTTTGCAAGCGCTCTCACGGGTGACTGATTAGAGCAGGCCTATAACAGACTCTATAGTCTAGCCTGTGTGAACACTGTGAAAAACACGCTGCAGTAATGTAATTATTCTTTCACCTCTTATCTTTGTGTGCGAGCCGTGTATTATTGCAGGAAGAAAAAGAAAGAAGTTAATAAGATGTTAGAGATGTTGTGACTGACTTAGCAGTTCAGTGGATGCAGAAATTGTTAAAATATGATGTGCTTTGACGGTTGGTGTGGAAAGTGACAGAAAGTGCAGTTTTTTCAGTTGTTCGTGCCGTGTAGTATTAGTATTAGCTGACTTGTGATGGAAATAACTGATTATTTTGTCTCATCATCAAGTAAAAGGAAAGACGCTCCATCACCCGCCGAAAGTGACTCCAGCCCGGTTTTGTGTCAAGAAAGAAAACGCCTGAATCAAAGTTTGGGTGAGTCTTTTGAAGATAATACAGCTGCTGCTAAGAAAATGTCGCTACAAGAGACGCTTGAAGCTATGCAGCGTAGTTTGGAAACTTTGGCTACCAAAGATGACATTCATGAGCTGAGAGAGGGGATGAAGGGAGAGATGGATAGAATGAAAGCCAACTTTGAGAAAATAGCTGATAAGATGTCTGAAAGATATGAAATGCTAGAATCAAGATGCCTAGAGATGGAAATAAAAATTGACTCACTGATTAAAGAAAATGAATCAATGAAGAAAATCAAGGACAATTTAAAGGAAGAATTGAACACAACCAGAAATACAATGAAGTCGAAAATGGAGGAAGTCAGAAGTGAGATAAATGATCTTGAACAGTACGGGAGGCGCTGGAACTTAAGGCTGTTCAATGTGGAGGAGAGGAGAGGGGAGAGGGCTGAAGAGACGGCAAAGAAGGCATGCAGAGTTTTCACAGAGCTGATAGGAGTGGACACTAAACCAGATGACCTTGAGGCGTGCCACAGAGTCGGTGCTGAGGGAAGCAGCGGTCAAGCTGGCAGGAGACGGCCCATCATAGCCAGGTTCAAGGATAGAGCGCTGAGGGACTCCATTCTCACAAACAGGAGGAAGTTGAAGGGGCAGAAGATGTCGGTGGGTGAGGACCTCACACCAGAGAATGCCAGACTATGTAAAGAAGCATACAAGCATTCTGCTACACTGTCTTCATGGACAGTGAACGGAAAGGTTTTTGCCAAACTAAAAAACAACAAAAACATTCGAATCAAGTTTGGCACGAACATTGATAAACTATTTACCAAAGAAATGTCTGCTACAGCCAGTGTTGAGGAAGGGACGGTGATGAAGGAAATGGATTAAAACAGTGATAGAGGACACTTGAATTTTCAGCTTCCAGGAGGTTTGTTTGTGGCTTTTAATTTTGGTCTCTGTCAATGATTTGTTGTTTGTTGGTGCTCTTCTATGGTTGTATTCAAATTGTTTAAAACATTATGTACTTACATTTTTGCGTTAAATGTATCCCTTTTTTGTGAGTATTAAAATAATTGGATCCTTTAAATGCTAATAATTGAGTTAATGCTTGATCTAGACTGTTTTTTAAACTTGGATTCATAATCATGATTTTAAAAAATCTTTTTTTTTTTTTTTTTAATGCAAATGGTAAATTACCTAACCACCTTCCAATTGAAGTAGTTGCAACAAATGAACACCTAGTCACGTGACTAAATACATATAGATGATTAATGATGATGCTTTTTGCAATTGATTGATGTGTAATATTTAATAATAACTAACTTTGATGAATATGACCAATTGTGTTTGAATGGAAGCATTGTACAATTAAATAATGTATGTGTAGTTTGCCAGCTACAACAATTTATCGTATATTAATTATTATTGAGACCATTGGAAAATGGGAAATAAGGGCTGGTATGGCACATACATGTAAAAATTTAATTATAATTAGATGTATATATCGCGAGCATTGCATTTTAGACATGTGTTTACGTGTGCCTATGTTTATTTTTGGCGACATGTAATGTGTGATGTGTTTTTGCGATTGGCGTGCCGCGACTTCGAGCTGGCAAGTAGGCTTGCTCCGGCCTTCTGCGTTGTCATCTCTCTCTCTCTCTTGATTTTTGCTTTGTGTCGACTCTCTCTCTCTCTCTCTCTCTCTCTCTCTCTCTCTCTCTCTCTCTCTCTCTCTCCTGTCTTGTGCGTTGTGTCGACTCTCTCTCTCTCTCTCTCTCTCTCTCTCTCTCTCTCTCTCTCTCTCTCTCTCTCTCTCTCTCTCTCTCTCTCTCTCTCTCCTGTCTTTTGCGCTGTGTCGACTCTCTCTCCCTCTCTCTCTTTCTCTCTCTCTCTTGTCTTTTGCGCTGTGTCAACTCTCTCTCTCTCTCTCTCTCTCTCTCTCTCTCTCTTTCTCTCTCTCTTTCTCCCCCACCCCTATTTTCTCTTGGCTCTCTCTTGGCATATACGTAGATTGATTGGTTAATTATTTGTTGAATGTACTTGACCATTAAGTCCAGTAAAACATTTGATTGGCAGTGTCAATCCATTTTCAGTTGATAATGCCATGATAACTTGTTTTTGTATATGTACTTTTAGGCTGGATGAATATCAATTATTGATTAGAAAGTGAAGTCAGAAAAAAAAAGTCTTGAAGCATTATAAATTTATATTGTTATATGAAATTCTGAAATGGTGTGATAGTTGTCTACTGTGTTGCATAAACTTTGTTGTAAATTTATCCATTCTATTAACATTATCATATTACATAATTCAAGAATGTATTGTTTGTATGAAAACTCTATTCAATATGTGATATTATTATTTTTTTTTTTTATTTGTGGGGGAGGAGGGGGGAGGGCTTGAATTTATTTTTTTTTTCAGGTTATGTGCAGCTTAAATAATATTTGTAACCATTGTTATGCGTCGATGGTGGCCGAAATCGGTTTATTTTTCCTATTTTTGTTTTTATTCTTTTGGGTATAAATTTTTAGTTTATTGAGGAGTAAGTTTGTTTTTTTTCTGCAAAATGTTTGTATGTGATGTATATGTTGGGATTTTTTTCCCCATTTTCCCATCTGTCACTGAAAAAAAAATTGTCGAAACACAGTGTTGGATTGTAATTGATGTATATTATTATGTTTACCTATAGAGGCTCAGTTATGCTATATTTCATTATCTGTGTTTATTTGTTTTATGTATATTTATTCTTCTTCTCTCTCTACACTTGCTTTTTCTATCAACATTTCTTCATGGGACCTAAACATATGTATTTGACATTAATTCTGGTTTTAGTCTGCCGCTGCTCTCGATGTCAAATAATTTGAAGAAAAGCATGTTACACTATTATTATATATTTATTCTATTATTGCTCTTTATGTCTCTGGGTTACTGTAATTTTTTTTTTCAATATAATTTGTTATGTGTGATGGTCTAAAGGTTATGTCCATGAACTGTCAGGGTCTTGCTGATTTTAAGAAACGTCGTGATGTTTTCCATTACTTAAGATCAAAGGCTTATAACATTTATTTATTACAGGATACTCACTTTGAAAAAAAATTAGAGAACTATATTAGAGCTGAGTGGGGTCACACTTGTCATTTTGCTTCTTTTAGTTCCAATGCCCGGGGTGTTGCTGTGCTATTTAATAGCAATTTTGAATTTAAAATTAATAAAATGTTTACAAGTCTAGATGGCAATTATATAATTATTTCGGTAAGAATACTGGATAAAGACTTTTTAATCATTAGTTTGTACGGCCCTAACAGAGACGACCCCGAATTCTATTGTAATTTAAAACAACGTATTCTAGAGTTTAGATATGATCAGATAATACTAGGGGGCGACTGGAATCTAGTGCAAAATTTTTCGTTAGACTATTTTAATTATAAACATAACAATAATACCAAAGCACAAGAAAAAGTTCATGAATTGATGATAGATTTAGACTTGATAGATGTTTGGAGAGACTTAAACCCCGAGTTAAAGAGATTTACGTGGCGAAAAAGTAATCCCTTACAGCAAAGTCGTTTGGATTTTTTCTTAGTCTCTGAATCTCTACTAAATTTTTCTGTCGACGCAGACATCCACCCCGGATATAGAACTGACCATTCTATTATTTCTTTATCAGTAAATGTTACTAAGGATGGGAGGAAACGAGGTCTTTGGAAATTTAATAGTTCCTTGCTTAGAGATAAGAAGTATGTAGAGGAAGTTAATCTAGTCATTAAAAATGTTATAGAAGAATACGCTGCTACTCCCTACCTACCTGAATGTTCCCTCAATGTTCCCTTTTCTGAACTGCAATTTGTAATAAGTGATCAGCTATTTCTAGATACTCTGTTAATGAAAATTAGAGCTCAGACAATTTCTTATGCAACAATGAAAAAAAAGACTGATAACGAAAAAGAACTACAATTACTAACGTTAATAGAGAGTTTAGAAAAGAAAGATAATCTAAGTGATATGGAAAAATTGGAACTAGAAAATAGCAAAGCAGACTTAGTTTCGATCAGGGAGAAAAGAATGGAGGGGGTTCTGCTTCGCTCACGGGCTAGGTGGATTACAGAGGGGGAAAAGGTTACTTCATATTTTTGTTCATTAGAAAAAAGGAACTACATTAATAAAAGGATAACAAAACTGGATAAAAATGGTATTATTTTATCGGATGAAAAAGATATCGCAAATGAAGTCAGAGATTTTTATTCTAAATTATATTCTGTTAGAGAAGTTGAAGAAGTTGAAATTGCTAATATTGTAGATGATCTTCCTACTTTAAATCAGGAAGAGCAAACATCTTTGGAGGGAGAAATCACCTTAAAGGAGGCCTCTTTTGCTTTAAAGAATATGCCGAACATGAAAAGTCCAGGTAGTGACGGGTTTACTGTAGAGTTCTTTAAATTTTTCTGGTGTAGTCTAAGGGATTTTGTAGTTAGGTCACTAAATGAAGGGTTTAGGAAGGGAGAATTATCGTCAACACAGAAAGAGGGGGTAATAGTTTGTATACCGAAGGGGGATAGGCCTAAGGAGTTCATAAAAAACTGGAGACCTATTTCCTTATTAAACGTAATATATAAAATTGCTTCATCGTGCATTGCTAACAGACTTAAGTTAGTGTTACCTTCTATTATTAGTGAAGACCAGACTGGTTTTCTGCGGGATAGATATATAGGTGACAACATTCGTTTAATTTATGATATTATTGATTATTTACAAATACATAATAAACCTGGCCTTCTTCTTTGCCTAGACTTCGAAAAAGCCTTTGATTCTTTAAGTTGGAATTTTATGTTTAAAGTGTTAAACGCTTTTGGATGTGGTCCTGACTTCTGTAAATGGATTGCTACCTTCTATTATAACATTAAATCCGCAGTAACGGTGAATGGAGATCTAACGCCATGGTTTCATGTGCAGAGGGGCTGTAGACAAGGAGACCCAATTTCATGTTATTTATTTATTATGTGTGTAGAAATTTTGGCAGTTATGATTAAGCAAAATAAAGAAATAAAAGGGATAAAAATTAATACTAACGAAAGTAAAATTTCGCAATATGCAGATGATACTGAAATAATGTTAGAAGGAGACGAAAATTCATTTAGACATTCTATAAGTACTATTGAACGTTTTGGCTCTTTTTCTGGCTTAGTTTTAAATACAGACAAGAGTAGCGCAATCTGGTTAGGTAGTAATAAGAATTCTCGTATTGTTTACATGCCCCATCTGCGCATGGAATGGAACCCAGAGACATTTAAAATACTTGGAATTATTTTTACAAATGACTTAAAAGACTGTGTTAAATTAAATTTTGAAGCAAAATTTCTAGAAATTAAGATACTATACAAGATATGGTTAAAACGTCAGTTAACGCCAGTTGGTCGGGTTGCTGTGCTAAAATCGTTGATCTTGTCGAAGCTTGTGTATCTATGGCTGTTATTGCCTAATCCACCTAACGATATTGTCAATTCTATTCAAAAAAGTATTTTTACATTTGTTTGGAATAATAAAAATGCTAAGATTTCTAAAAAGTCCTCAATGAAAAGTATCTCTGAAGGAGGTATTGGCATTCCAGATGTACGCCATTATATGAACGCATTAAAAATAACTTGGATCAGAAAGTTGATGAAGACTAAACATAAATGGAAAATTATAATTGAAATTGTAAATGAAAAGGTATTATTAATTAATAAGCTTGGTAACAAATTGTGTATGGAAGAAAATTGTAATCCATTCTGGTATGATGTTCTTAAGGCGTATGAAATTCTGGGAGATAAAATTAGACTTGACTGTGCTGAGGAAATTTTGTCGGAGCCATTATTTTGTAATAATAATATTTTAGTTGAAGATAAAACAATTTACTTTCCAGACTGGATTGAAAAAGATGCATATATAATTGGAAGTTTGTTAAATAACAATGGCAATTTTTTAAGTTTTCAAGTGTTTGTTAACAAATATAATATTACTACTAACTTTTTAGTGTATTATGGCTGTGTAGAGGCTGTTAAGAGATATGTTCGCCGGTGTGGACTGCAACTAGCTAACGCCGAGGTTGCTGATTATAAACATAGTAAATTGTTGAGACTTATTGGTACATCTCCGAGAGGTGCGAGGATATTATATGATACATTAGTCAAAGATGATGTAAAACCTAACTGTTGTAAAAACTGGGACGGGAGAATAGTGCGTACAGTTGAATGGAAAATAATATTTAAGAAAGCACAGGAAATTAGGGAAATCAAATTGAAGTGGCTGCAAATTAGAATAATTCATAGAATAATAGGAACCAATATAGTATTATCTAACATTGGAGTTGAACAGAGTATTAATTGTACTTTTTGTGAACATGAAAGGGAAAATATACAACACCTTTTCTTTAGGTGTCCTTTCGTTCAAACGTTTTGGACTGACTTTGAGAGAGCCCTAAATTCTAAATGTTATAATGCTATTGCTTTCCACTTCAGCGAACATCTCGTAATATTTGGCTGCGAAATAAATATAAGAACGGACACAATATTAGATTTGTTAATTTTATTATCAAAATCATTCATTTATAAATGCAAAATAGAAAAAAAAACACCACTTTACAGGTCCTTTACAGCTGTGCTAAAAAGCCGATACGAAGTAGAAAAATATATGGCCCTTTTACAAATGAGGTATCAAAAATGTGTACAAGAATGGCATCCGTACTTACCACTGTTTGACGATATATAAGCGCTTATATATATTAATTTAAATGTATATGTATTTTTCACTGCGTGCTAATCTTGGTTTTGTACATTTTGTGAAATGATAAGGACCCATGGTTTTCTCTCTTTCTACGTGTAACTCAATCTCTTTCTCTCTCTTTTTCTCTCTCACTTCTCTCTTCCTTCTCCCCACCTTACTTTCTTTTTTAAGTTCTCTAAAATACCAAATATGTATGTAGATATTATTGTGAAAGAAATAGAAATCCAAAGAGTATGGCTTTATACATGTGACATAAAGAACTAATAATTCTTCTTTTTATGTTATAACATTTTCCTCTTATATGTCCATCCTCATTTAGCATTTGAAAATGGAAAATATATTATCTGCATGCATGTTTTGGAGAATAAAAAAGTGTTAAAAAAAAAAAAAAAAAAAAAAAAAAAAACCTGTTGGATTAACCTAACAGAGCACACGAAAAAAACAAAACATGTACGTCTTTCCGAGTTGACAGTTCCGATGTGAGTGCCTACACCATTACATCAAAACATAAAGAAAATTATAAAAGCAACCAATCAAAATTGTTCTTGCATAAATGGTTAGACACTTATTGAGCATAGGCACGAGAAAACCGAGCATCAATAAAACAACTGACTTTTCGTTTTGATGACACTGGGAGACACCTCGAACAGCCTTTGCGTATACCTGATTTTTGTTCTGTTTATACTGTTGAGCTCAAGAAAATTCATTTAGCTCTGAAAAAGGTTTCCAATCCAAAAGATCCTTATTTTTAATCATGTCTGATTCACTGTCAGTACTTCAGGATCTTTCCACGAGAAAGATATCGCACCCTTTTCTGGCAGAGATCCAGCATCACTGGACGAAGGTTTTCTGCACAGAAGTCACCGGTCAAGACGGGGGAACCTCACGTTTTTTCAGGTTCAACGACCACATGCTCGGGGCCAAGGCTAGCCACACTGTACTCGTGGATTTCGGCTGTGGCCAACAGCCTGGAGAGGATTGGGCCCTGCCGGGTCTTTCTTGCCCAAGACACACCGCTTGATGACCTGAACCACTCACTCCATACTGGATCGGTCGTCGCCCGAGTCACCAAGGACCACGCCTTCCTTTGGCCACCAGGACGGAGATGATAAGCGTGCTACTGATGGACAACTTAGCAAGATCCGCACGAGAGACAACATCATTATAGGAACCTGGAATGTCAGGACCCTAACTGGAGAGAAAATTTGAAGAACTGGCCCACAATCTGGACCACTATCGATGGAACATTTTTGGTATCAGCGAACAGCGCTGGAAAGGCCTAGGTGAAGCAACGACTGCCAAAGGCCACAAGCTTTATTTCAGCGGTAGAGATGACAGGCACGAACACGGCGTTGGATTCTTGGTCCACAAAGACATTCTAGCCACTTTCATTGGTTGCCGCCCAGTCTCCAGTAGACTCATTACCATCCATCTGAGAGCAGCCCTTTCAACATCACCATCATACAGGCCTATGCTCCAACATCAGACTATGACGACAGCAATGTCGAGGATTTCTATGAACATGTACAGGCTGTCCTTGACCAAGTGCCGAAGAAGAACACAGTCATAGTGCAAGGCTACTAGAATGCCAAGGGTGGCCAAGAGATGCGCAACACAACTGGGGAGACACATGCGGACCCCACTGCAACAACGAGACAAATGACAGGGGTCTGAGACTCGTGGAGTTTGCTAGATTCAACAATCTGATACTGGCAAACACGCTTGGTCTCCACAAAGATACCGATATGAAAGGCATCGAAACCCTCAACAAGCGAATGGAAACATTTGAAACAAATCAAGTGCAACAGTACCAGGCAATGACAACCGGAATGCAAGAGTTGAGAGATACTTTCAGTGATAGACTTGCACAGATCAACGAAAACCAAGAACTTCTTGAAAACAGAGTTGTTGACCTAGAATCGCAATGTACTGACCTACATAATGAAAACAGCCATCTACGTGCAGAGATAGACACCCTATGCAGCAAGTGTGACTCTCTAGAAAATCATAGCAGAAGGAATAATCTGGTGTTCTCTGGGATCAAAAGAGAAACGGGCAGTGAAAGCTGGGATTTTTGTGAAAGAAAAGTGAGAGAAGTTATCCAGAAAGGCCTAGGCATCACAGAAAACATCAACATTGAAAGAGCCCATAGGGCAGGAAAAGGAGACATAATGGTTGTGAAGTTTCTGTCCTACAAAGACAAGATGCTTATATTATCAAAGGCCAGATTGTTGAAGACGACCAATCAGTTCCAGAAAGTGTTTATTAACGAGGATTTCTCTGGAACCGTACGTGAGAAACGCAAGGTCTTAAGAGAAAAGGCGAGAACATTACGATCACGTGGGGAAATGGCTAAGCTGCAGTTCGACAAACTCGTAACGAAAGAGGGGGTCTTCACCTACAAACCTGACACAGATCAAATAGTGAGACTACATAGGGAGGACAGAAGTAACAACAACAGACAGTACGAACAGACACACAGTCAAGGCAGAAACGAGAGTCTGGCATCGCACAGTCAACAACCTTTTGCAGCCTCTGACGTAGGACTAGACTTTCCACCCCTGCCGCAAGAAAACATACACGTTCGAATAAACGTCAACAACGAAGGTCAATCTGACACGGAGAATGTGACACTAGCAGAGACAGAGAACAGTATGAGGCCTACGAGTGATGTAGCGAGTGACACTTTGGCTGCCACAGCGTCGCGACCTAGCTCTGAACTGCAAAGGCAGGGTATAAATAGAAACATAAACAATAGACGTCACACAAATAGTGGAAAGGTCTCCTCTCTGAAAATCCTTCTCGGGAAGAGAGGGGACCATAAACTGATTTATAAAAAAAAAAAAAAAAGACGTCACAGCAACCTAGCAGCACGTGACGCAGCCAAGAGCAGTGATAGGCCTAGTCCAGTCCTGACTCGCAATATGACGCGCTCTATATCAGGCAGTAGGCCTGAGCAGGACAATGTTTACAAAACAAAACAAGCGGGTGCAGGCACTGTACGCAACGACAGGAACTCTATAAACTCTTTCCAGCAATGGGCGGCGACCAGCAGCAAAACACAACAGTCTGGGGGGAAAGGAGTTGGTGTTGAGAGAGGAGGGGGCGGTACGGGAAGAGAAGGGGAAGCTAGCAGAGGGGGCAGGGACAAAGACGGGGCGAAGTTACGGGGTAATGATAGTATATAGGGGGATGGCCGAGGCCCAGGTTTTGAATTGTCCATCTGTACTTGGAATTGTGAAGGGTGGTTAACCAAACAGCATGCTACGGATGTGGTTAATTCATTAAGTTGTTTCGATATTTTTTCTTTAAATGAAACTTTTGTTGATAAAGATAACTTGACTTATGCCCAGTTTGCAGGTTATGATGTGTATTGCTCTAAGGCAGTCAAGTTAAGTGATATTGGAAGAAGGTCTGGGGGTGTTTTGGTGTTTGTCCGTAAAACTCTCTCTGACTATGTCCATGTTGTTGAGACTACGTATGATCATGTGATTGTTCTAAAACTAAATAGAGAATTGTTTGGTGTAGCAAATGATGTGATAATGATTTGCATATACATACATCCTTATGATAGCGGTTATTGGCATGTAACCGATCAAGGTTATGGTATGGATATTCTAGAACAATGTATGATTGATTTATATGAAAGGTTTGAACATTTTTTGATAATTATTTGTGGAGATTTGAACGCCAGAACAAGTTGTTTAAATGCTTCGTCTTATGATGTAGATGGACTGTGGACGAATGATGATGATGATGTTGATGTTGATGATGATGAGAGAGAGTGGAAGAGACAGTCGGATGACGAGGTCACGAATGCGTTTGGCAGAGAGCTGTTGGATTTGTGTTCCATGTTTGAGTGTGTGATTGTGAATGGGTTGTGCAAGTTGGACTGTGATGATGCGTTAACTTTTGTAAGTGTCAATGGTGGGAGCGTGGTGGATTATTTTGTTATGTCAAGAGAGCTGTGTGTACGAGAATTTGTTTCTTCTTTATGTGTTGAATCTTTTATTGAATCTCCTCACTTCCCTGTTATGATAAAATTGTTTTGTGAAAATGTAAATGCTAAACAGGATAATGAATATAAGGGTAAATGGATAAATAAGACAATCTGGGACAAAAGCAAAGAAGAAGAATTTTTGATAAGTTTTAGCTCTGACACCATCCAGACTATGTTGGACAATGCTACTGTTACCTTAGATGACAATGTTGATGTAGCCATACAGATTTTCACAGAGGCGCTACGCGCGGCGGGCAAATGCATGGTAAGAAGAGTGAGAGTAGGGGGTGAGAAGAGAGAGGCGCAGTGGTTTGATGTGGAATGTGCTGTTGCCCGACGCGCGGCGCGGCGCTTGTTAGCTGTTTTTAGGAACACGAAACAGGCGACAGATAGGCAGAACTACGTAACAGCTCGGAAAGAATATAAAACCTTGATTGAGAGAAAGAAAACATCCTTTGAACATAATAAAGCAGATTATCTAGCATCACTAGGAAAAAATGGACAACTGTTTTGGAGGGAGGTTAGGAAAATAACGGGCAAAAGGAAGAACACAGCTTGCAGAGATATCACAGATGCAGAATGGTATGATCATTTCCAAAAACTCTTTAACGGAAGTAGAGTAGTAGATAAAGATGAGACGTTCATAAATCAGACTAAAGACACACCAAATGTAGAAAGTGATGTATGCTATGAACTGAACAAGCCTATAACAGAGCAAGAAGTAAAAGAAGATGTCAGGAAATTAAAAACAGGCAAAGCGTGTGGCATTGATGAAGTACTTGCTGAGATGTTGAAGCTGACAGGGGAAAGAACCGTGTTATTTCTAGTGAAACTGTTTAATATGTTGTTTGATAGCGGGACTTACCCTGACGAGTGGGCTAAAGCTATTATAGTGCCAATCTTTAAAAAGGGAGATATTAAGATAACGGATAACTACAGGGGGGTGTCTTTATTAAGCTTAATAAGTAAATGTTACACCTCGGTGCTGAACAGAAGACTTGTCAATTGGGTAGAAGAGCATAATAAGTTAACAGAAACACAGGCAGGATTCAGAAAGGGTTACTCAACTACAGACCACATTTTTACCTTAAATGCAATTGTTGAAAAATGTTTATCCAGAAGAGGTGGCAAATTATACGCATGTTTCGTGGACCTAAAGAAGGCGTTCGACTCTGTACAGCATCAACCTCTGTTTGAAGTACTGCTACACAAAAATAATATCGATGGAAAATACATTAAGGCGATTATGTCCATTTACAAGAAAGTGTTGTCATGTGTCAGAGTCGAAGACAGACTCACAGAATTTTTTGAATGTCCAGTAGGCCTGAGACAAGGTTGCATTTTGAGCCCGGAAATTTTTTCTTTGTTCATTAACGAGGTTGCAACAGCTGTAGATAATGAAGGTATGCATGGCATACAAATACTGCCAAATTTGATTGACCTATTTTTGTTGTTATTTGCAGATGACATTGTTCTTTTGTCTATTACCCCCAGAGGGTTGCAGAACCAAATCAATATTCTGAATGATGCATGTAAAAGATTATTTTTGAGTATTAACACTGATAAAACGAAGGTCATTGTTTTTCGTAAAGGGGGTTTTTTGGGAAAATATGAGAATTGGAATTTAGATGGGAACAAATTGGAAGTTGTAAATGAATACAATTACCTAGGTTTTATGTTCACGACAAAAATGAGCATCAATAAGGGTGTACATGCACTAGCGTTAAAGGGAAGAAAAGCTTGTTTTGAATGCGTGAAAACGATCTCCAAAGTAAGAGATATCTCCAGAAACTGCTACTTTAAAATTTTTGATACCCAAGTTCAGCCAGTATTGTTGTATGCCTCTGAGGTTTGGGGTCTCCACAGACTAGACAACATTGAAAAGGTCCATACTTTTGCTTGTAAACGTTTTTTAAATATTCCAATAGGTGTGCCAAATAAACTTGTGTATGGAGAAACAGGGAGATATCCTTTATATATAAACAGTGCTGTGCGATGCATACGCTATTGGCTTAAACTTCTGAAGTTAGATTCATCTAGATTACCAAGGCAGGCCTATTCTATGCTCTTCAACCTACATGAGAAGGGAAAGAAATGTTGGGTGTCGAGGTTGGAAAATACTTTGTTCACTCTGGGCTTTGGTTACGCATGATTACAGCAGGGAGTGGGTTGTGAAAAAACCTTTATTGCTGTGCTCAAACAAAGGATGAAAGATGTTTATATCCAGGAATGGGGCAGTTCAGTTTTGATAAAAGACACATACCAACGATATCGAATATTCAAGAATGTTTTTGAAACAGAAGCGTACTTTGAAAGCGTTCATGTAAAATGTTTTAGAGATTGTCTGATTAAGCTACGGCTTGGTGTTTTGCCTGTGAGAGCTTCATTTTTTAGACTGACTTTTGATACAACGGGAGATATTATGTGTAAATGTTGCAAAGTACCAGAAGACGAAGATCATTTCCTAACTGCATGTACATTATACAATGATTTAAGAGCTAAGTATATAACTTTCCATGTTCAATCATGTGTCCATCTACTAAAATACGGAACAAAATTTCATCTGTGGAGAATTTGTTTGTTTATGTTCCATGCCCTAAAAGTACGAACAGAATTCTACGAGCATGTTACTTCATCCTAAATTTAAATGTCATTATATTAAGTTTACAGAACTATGCAATATTTATGAATCACGTGATCCGCAACTTTACCTTTCTATGGGCTGGTGGCCCGAAGATTGTGTGAAATGTATGTATGTAATATTTTTGGGGAAGTAAAAGGACGATGTCCAAATGTCAAATGTCAAATGTCACAAAGATACCGTGGATCACAATTGAACTTTTAAACCTGTGTGATAAACGAAGAGAAAGAAAATGGAAAAGAACACCTCACAGGAAGCTGATGCCTACCAAAAAATCAGCAATGTCATCCGAAAAGGTATGCACACAGCAAAGGAGAACTGGCGGCTGCTCTGGTAGTTCAGGGAGACCTTTCCAGTAGTCGCTTCACTGCACCAGGTTCCAACCACTCTGCCAGAGCTCAGTACAGGTTCTCCCTCGTGCCAAGGCCTTCTCGACCTCGTTCGTCTGCACAGTGAGTTCACCGAACTCAACCCCAACTAACCTAAATCCTATCCTATCCTATTCCGTGAATCGAAAGTCGTTGTGGCAAAACAGATGATCGTTTAACCAGCGTACTCATTTTTTTTTCTGTCCTCTGCAACTCTCATGGTTTCGCTCAGTGTCAAGCCAGTCCATTCTCTTTTTCGTTCTCCCTCTTCTTCTGCATCCGTGTACCGTGCCTTCCAGGATGGTCTTTCAAGGCCTGATGCTCTGGTGACGAGGCCCTACCATTGGAGTCCCCGTTTCTTCACCACTGTGAGCATGTCATCGTGTTGTGCAATGGCTTTTGTGATGGCCTGTTGGACTTCCTCGTTGGTGATGTGCTGGGTATAGGAAATACCCAGAAGTCTTCTGTAACACCTCATCTCCATGTTTTGCATTCTGCGTTGTATGTCTGCTGTGAGGGTCTATGTTTCGCAAGAAGATGACAAGGGAGCGCAGAGGTCTTACCTTAGAGTGTAGACTGATGGCCCTGTCTTTCCAAATGGGCTTCAACCTTGCCAGGGTAGCAGTTTTTGCGATCGTGGAGAGGACTTCTTGTCGGGATCATTTGTCTGATACTATCCTATCCTATCCTATACCGTAACTCGGAGGTCGTAGGGGCACTACAGATGATCGTTTAACCAGCGTACTCCATCTTTTTCTGTCCTCACTCTTGTCTGAGACAAAGGCTCCTAGATATTTGAAGCTATGCACCGTGTTGAGGGATTGGCCTTCGACACTGGTGTCCGTGTTGATGCCATTGGTGTTGTTGGTCCACATTATGGTCTTCTCTGCACTTACTTCATTCCATAGGCTCTGGAGGTGGTGTCAAGCTTCTGTACCAGTTATTCAAGTTCTTGTTCCTCTCCAGCCAATCTATCAATGTCATCCGCAAAACGGAGGTTGGAGATTGCTCTTCCCCCTATGCTGACTGTACCTTCGTGATTTGCTAGGGCATCTGACATGATGTGCTCTAGGAAGAAGTTGAAGAGTGTTAGAGAGAGTAGGTATCCTTGATGCACGCCGATTGTTGTTCTGAACCAGTTCCCGATGGCGCTGTTGTGGAGGACTGCACTCGTAGCCTTGTTATACAGGTTTTTAATGATATCAATACTGTTAGGGCTGAGGTTGTACATTCTCATGGTTGCCCACCGCGCAGCATGCCAGACTAGGTCAAACGCTTTCTTAAAGTCTACAAACACATAATATAGATGTCGTTGGTGCTGTAGGTATTTCTCTGCCCTGAATCCTGCTTGTTCTTCAGCTATGATTTGTTCAGCTTGGGGTTTATTATTTGTAGGAGAACATTGCTGGGATAGATGATGAGGCTGATGGTGCGGTTATTTTCACATTCCTGAAGATTACCCTTTTTGTGAAGAGTGATGACAAGCGACGGGGTCCATGTAGGCCACTCTGCCAGATCTTGTTACAGCTAATAGTGAGGGCGTCAATCATCGCTTCTCCTCCTGCTTGAAGCTATTCTGTGAGTATTATGTCCACTCCCGCTGACTTCCCCTTCTTCAGCGATTGCACTGCTGCCTCAACTTCTTCTCGGAGAATGGGAAGATTTCCTCTTCTTCTTTGTTGTGTGGACACAGAACATGCTAGAACTGATGGGTCTCACTCTCCGTTTGGTGTGTGGCTGTAAAGGTCAGGCCAGTACTCTTTCCAACTATTCAAGATTTCTAGTTCTTGTGTAAGGCATATATGCCAGACTTGCTTTGAATCGTGGAGACCTTGGTCTGTTTAATACTTGTCAGTCACTTCACAGTCTGGTAGGCTTTCTTGCTGTTGTTCTTGTTCAGACTGTTCTCTATTTCCTGGCATTGATCTTCTGTCCAGTTCTCCTTTGCTGTGCGCGTGCCTTTTCCGATGTTATAGTTGTTTGTTCAGTAGGCATCAGTTCCCTGTGAGGTGTTCTTTTTCTTTTCCATCTCTCTTCGTTTGTCACACAGATCCAAACGTTCAGGTGTGATCCACGGTTTCTTCTTAGGGGGTGGGGGAGGGGGAGGTGTTGAGTGGCGGCATCTGTCACAACTGAGTTGTAGGTGGTGGTCATGGTGTTTACATCTACTTCCCGAGCTCCCAAAATGAGCAACGGTGCAAATTTCCCTCCAAACCTAAATCCTACCTAACTAAAGATAAAACTAAATTTCCTCCGATTCAAAGCCCAACTTAATTTTTAATTGGTGATTCGAATTCACTTGGATCACTGGAAGTCTTTTATCCTGCTCGCAGCTCCAAAAATGTAGCCGAGCGACGTGCAGTTCCCACTATTCCCTCACACAGCACTCATACTAACATTAATTTCAAATCATACCACACGTAGATTCGCCCACACGCCCACAAGATTTTCGGAGAGATGTAAATAGTAAAAGAAATAAAAACAAGGAAAATATGCTAAATTTGATTTTATGCAAAGGTGTTAAGCTCTCTTACAGGTACCCGAGGGTGGGAAGACTTGAAAAATACAAAGGTGTTAAGCTCTCTTACAGGGACCCGAGGGTGGGAAGACTTGAAAAATACAAAGGTGTTAAGCTCTCTTACAGGGACCCGAGGGTGGGAAGACTTGAAAAATACAATTACAACTCAACTATTACACGTATTCCACAGCCATTCAATATTCACCAAACACTCAAAATGTCAACTTCAAACTATACTCTAAAACTATTCCTACTGGTACTGCCTTACCCTCCTCCTATAATTAAAATCCTCTAAAAAAAAAAAAAAAAGACTTATGATTCGCAAAATAATTTTAATACCGACCACTAATATACTACTACTAATAATTAATGACTCCCTTTAAACCATCTACTAAACGAAGACCATCTAAGTAAAGAACCCACTGTGTAAATAGTTTCCACCACTGCAATCAGAACAGCTTACAAAATCCATAAATAACTATATTTATCTTTTAAAAATACACCATAATTAAAATAAACATTCCAAATCTAACAACAATAATCTCATATAGCAACATTCTAAATTTCACAGTATTAACAAAAACACTGTCAAAATTAATCCGTTCACCGGTTACATTATCATCCAATATCTGCACAATATTGCTTATGAATCACTCCATCTGGTATTAAAACATCATTGCATTACAAGAACAAACAGTTGTGTTTTAACTTTTACTATACTTATTACTCAAATATTAATACACAACTTAACACTTATATTTTTCCCCGAGACGAATGTACAACGTGTGCTACTCCTTGAAGTGGAATAATGAAGTGGCAAATCGAAAATACCTATTCCGCATTTCAACTGCAAATTGCAAAATATATTTATAGTAAAATCAAAACACAAAACAAAAGGCCTGAAAATCTAAACATGTTATTTAAAACTATAACATTATTTTTTTTAAATGCTGTATTTTTATTACTGAAAGATTTTCAACCTCAGAATAATCTGCGAGAGATACCTACAGCGCCAACAACATCTATATCATGTGTTTTTAGACTTCAAGAAAGCGTTTGACCGAGACTGCCATGCAGCTTTGTATGCAACCATGAGAGTGTACAACATTCTCCCTAAAATTATTGAAGTCACCAGAAGACAAGGCTACCAGTGCAGTACAGTCCTCCAGAACAGTAGCATCGGAAACTAGTTCAGAACAACAATCGGTGTGTGCATGCGACAAGGATGTCAACTTTCTCCAACACTCTTTAACATCTTCCTAGAGCGCATCATGTCAGATGCCCTTGCAGATCACAAAGGCACAGTCAACATAGGAGGTAGAGCAATCTCCAACTTCCGTTTTGCGAATGACATTGATTGATTGGCTGGAGAGGAACAAGAACTTGAACAGCTAGTACAGAAGCTTGACACCACCTCTAGAGCCTATGGAATGGAAATAAGTGCAGAGAATCCCAAAATGTCGACCTGCAACACCAATGGCATCATCATGGACATCAAAGTCCAAGCCCAATCTCTCAACACAGTGTATAGCTACAAATGTTTTGGAGCCATTGTATCAGACAATGGGTCCCGACAGGAAGTCCTCTCCACGATCGCAAAAAACAATTTCTGCCCTGACAAGGTTCAAGCCCATTTGGAAAGACAGGACAAGAAGTCTACATTCCAAAGTAAGGCTGCTGCGCTTCCTTGTCATCTCCATCTTCCTTTAAGCTTGCAAAACATGGACCCTCACAGCAGATCTACGACGAAGAATACAAAGCATGGAGATGAGGTGCTACAGAAGACTTCTGAGCATTTCCTATACCCAGCACATCACCAACAACGAAATCCGACGTACCAGCACAACCCCCGTTGGGGTGCCGGGGGTTTCAGTATAAATAGTATCCCCACTTTCTGGAAATTTAGTGCTTTAAATTTCCACTGTCGCTTTCTTTCTCATTTGTTCTTTCTCATTCTTGCTTTGTTCTATCAATCTGCTATACTAACTTCTTCTTCGCTAGACCAGTCACCTACCTTTTTTCTTGAAAACTCTTCCGGGACAAGACTCCTTGTTTGTGTGTGAGGTCTGTTGGATCAGCTTGGGAATATTGGACGCTTTCTGCTAGTTGGTCACTAGGGCTTCCTATGATGTTATTATTTAGCAATGTATGCATTTTATATGTATGTGTTTGTTGATAATTTATAATGATGTTTGTATTCTATTTTGGTTTTGTAAACGGGGGTTCGATAAATTAGGAGTATAGCCTCAGCGTCTCCTGCTTGGGATGTCTTTATTGTAAAGTGACTGGCTGGTGGAGAGTATTCAGTTTTACCACTAGGGTTGTTTCAGCAGATCTTTTATGCGGATCAGGGGTTGTCCGGTCCTGATTTAGCTCGGAAGAGTCCGCTGGACCTAAGGCAATAATCATGTAATGTACCAGCACACAAGCTATTGGACAACGCGATGACATGCTCACAGTGGTAAAGAAACGGAAACTCCAATGGTATGGCAACATCACCAGAGCATCAGGCCTTGCAAAGGCCATCCTGCAATGCACTGTGCAAGGAGGCAGAAGAAGAGGGAGACCGAAAAAGAGATGGGAGGACAACGTTTTATTTTATTTTTTTATTTTATTTTAACAACTTTATTATCACCGAGGTGAAATTCGGGCACTTTCATTTTTGAAAGTACAGCAGCCCAAAGTGAAGCGCTTTACCCAAAGTACATGCTGGGTGTGTTCTTGTCACCGACACTCACCCGTCTAGGACATGAACGTCAGGATCTTTAAAGTCCGTTATGATGGAATGCATGCGACACAGACTAGACCTCGGTTTATACTCTCATACGAAGGAGTAGGAAACGGGAGTAAAGTGTCTTTCCTAAGGACACAACACAATGCCCCAGCCTGGGCTTGAACTCGGGACCTTCAGATCCGCAAGCCAACGCTCTAACCACTCGGCCACCGCGCCTCCCTTCGTTCGAGAATGGACTGGTTTGACACTGAGCGAAACCATCAGGAAAAAGAGGTGGGAGGACAGAATTCGAGAATGGACTGTCTTACATTACATTACATGGTTGTTGCTTTAGGTCCAGCAGACTCTTCCGAGCCAAATCAGGACCAGAGATACGTTATCTTAAAATATTATAAAATGGTTCAAATCTTAAAAAAACAAGCCTGTTACTCTTAAATACTCGAACAAACTTTCACATGACACCTCTTGAAAAGTCTTCTTTAAAACTGATGTATTAAAAATACGTTCTCTTTTTTCAATCAAATCATTAAATTCAGTCTTACCAATAAAATCCAACGAACACAAAACAAGACGACACGATTTATATGCGATAAAACAAACCAACATCATGTAAAAATTGAAACAGGTGTTGACCAGCAGCAACTGTGTCTCCTTTCTTTGACCCGTCTGTAAAACGTTTTTTATATCCTGGGTATAAAGCACACTGTTCTAAATAAAGTTGGACTGGCTTGACACTGAGCGAAGCCATGAGGGTTGCTGAGGACAGAGAAAAATGGAGTACGTTGGTTAAATGATCATCTGTGGTGCACCTACGACCTTTGAGTTGCGGAATAGGATAGGATAGGATAGGATAGATATTTTTATTGAAGTCCCAAGTCGCCTCTCCAAGGGGAACAACTTCAGAATTTTTGTCACAAGACTAACAAAGTTATTGCTTCCCTTTTATAATGCCCCCACGGGCTCGGCCAAGCGTGTCGGGGAGAGACTCCAGACTCTCTCTGGCTGGGTGACTAAGCTAGCCCAACCCTTTTTCTCCCCGTTTGTCTTGTTTCTGCCTTTTCGGTCCTTTCACCTGTATTCTATTTCACCCTAAATCCCCCTTTCCACTAGCTTTTCCCTTTTTTTCTTCTGTCTTACTGGTTCTTTCTATCCCTTTTTTTCCCTCCAAAATTCTTCCCAATTCAGGCAAACATGCGTTGGTCCTGCATGGCCAGAGGCTGGATGGTTGTGGCCTGTCTAAAAATTCACAATCGCGAATGCGGGGAATCTGGCATGGGGGGCGGCCCCAGGCCTACGGGCGTCAGTGACCATCCATTGTCCCTTTCCTAGCACGGTAGCTCTCCTAGGGTGACCGTTAATTTCTGCCATCGTTGAACCTACGCTTTAATGACCACACAAATAAAAATCTAAAAACAAAATAACTTATGACGGACTGGACATCAACAAGGATATTGAACACGACTCTGACAGCGACACTGAAACTAGACGCACAGTCTAGGAATCTGGAATCTTCAAAACATGGCCGCTCTTCTTGATAGTTAGGATTGTCGCAAGAGGACCAGTTTAACCCAGCATTACGGCTTCTCTCCTTAAATAGTTCAGCCAGCCAGCCTTTGTAAATTAAAGAGATGTACAACAGACGACGCAAGTCAATGGTGGACTAAGCTTGTGTATGCTGAAGTTGGCTCAGGTAGGCAGTGACCTCATTCAGCTGACGTAGGGCCAGAGACACCCGACAGAGGGCGCCTCTTGTAGTCTAGTTTTCGCGGGCTTTGGCTGGCCACACAGCTAGAAAGGGACATTTTTTTGTCTGAACCGCACGCAAAAAGGAGCTAAGCTCTGAAAGATCTCTCTAACTGAAGACTTAAGTAGGGACTGGTGAAATTCAATTCAACCTAGTTAGCCACAGCCTGACATTGTCAAAAAGGTAAATGATCTATCTTTTGTTTCACCGCGATTTATTGATAATATTGCTGTATTATGTTTGTGAAGTTTTGCCATGTTTAGAATTGTGACTGTTAGTCAAACTTTGCTTGACCACGTGGCGGACACACGACCGGTTTCGCCACCATGAAGTATCCCCTACAGACCCACTATTGTTTCTCCTATTTGTATTATTGCAGACCAGTGGCTGTACCGCAGAATAATGTATATTGTTAATTACTTCTTCATGTGTTTAGTTTAGCCATGATGTGTATATAATGTATAGGAATTAGAGTGGAGATTCAAGTAAACCACGGACATAGAAGGTTGTTCATCGCTTATATATGTGGAGCTATCACTGAGGGCTGTATCAGTGAGACGCTCTGCACACCTTTTGTGAACACGGTGTTGCAGAAATTCGCCTCATATTTTGCAGACGAGCAGGCATCGTTGGCCCGAAGCAGAAGGAAGACCATTAAAAGTCCACCCTGCCATTAGGCCTGCATCAAGCACTGAGCTACGATAACCCAACAGTCTGCCAACCAGGAGAAGACACCACCACAACACCGCTCATCGACTAGAAAGCTAAGTCCATAGAAACCGTGCACCAAAACTGCTCTAGACGGACTGTGCGATAGTCCACTCTTCCAGAAAACTGAACAGTTGGACAGGAAGCACTATTAGCCCAATGATGAGACAGTAGCAGCATAGATCCATCAAGGAGCAAACTATTCGAAGAAGTTAGTATTATGATTAGAAGATTTTGTATAGAGTAGAGGAAATAAATGTGTGATAGTTACTGTTAACAAGTGGCTGGACTACCTATGTTTCATAGCCGTTTGAGAGCTAGTGTGTCACTGTCAGTGAATCTTTTACCATTTTCTCCCTATCTTTGTAATCCCCTCCTAACACAAACCGAGCCATTTCAAATGTGGTGGAGATTTCCATGGCGAACAAGGCAATAATGCTCCGAAGTGCTATAATTGCAAGGGAGATCATCATGCATCGTCAAAGTCTTGCCCTGCTTGGATCAGGAATTCTGAGATTTAAATAAATCAGAGCAAGAAAAAGATGCTCCTTCCCAGAAGCGAGAAAACGGTATGAGACTCTCAACCCGTGTGATCCGAACAAACCGAGTTTTGCTGAAGTGGCCTCAACAAACACTTTGCCAAACATGCTCAAATCTATCTCATCCATGATCTCTGTTTCTGACAAATCTGCTTTAGGATCGCTTCTGAATTCTCTGAAAGAATTAACACAAACGCTAGAAAAACGTCTGTTGGATAGTGAAAATAAAGAGAAAGTTAGTGTTGTCTCTAGTAGGTCGAGCCCAAGCGGGCCGACTACCACTAAGACCATGCCACCTCCTCAGGTGAACGCGCCGGCGGCCGCGTCAAAAGCCGTCACCACACCTTTACACCCTGTTACGTCTCCGGGACAAAGGAGGACGTCTGATCCACGACCTTCATCCTCCTCACCCCATCGAGGTCGGACCCCTTCGGCTGGGGCCGTGCATCGGTCGACGAGCTCGAAGTCCTCTTCAAGGACTAACAATAATAGGCTAGGACCGTTGCCTTCTAAAATAATACATTACGTCGAATCGTTTCACCTCCCTGGAGGTAGAATCAGTTGACATGGAGTCAGCTTCTCCATCTCCAACTAAAAAATAGTCTGTTATAATTAAGGAGAAACGTATGAGTATAAAATTGCTTGAAATAAAACATTTTATTTTTATTTTTTCCTATAATGTCCTTTTTAAAACAATGGAACATTAGAGGCCTTAAAGCCAACTACGAACAGTTGCTCCGCCAACTAAAACCCGACCACGTTTATTTTCTTTAATAGAAAACTCTTCTGAGTCCTAATAATATACTTCAGTTGTCTGGATACTCTTGCTGGCAATCCAATGTTTTCGTTTCGTTTAAATAAATTAAAATCCCGCGTCACAATAGCGAATAGGGGACTGCTAATCCAATGTTTCTCGTTATTTACATTTAAATACTCCAACAAACCGACAGAAATGTTGATTCTGTTAATGATGATCAATTGCTAACTGTATTCCCACCTTGGAACCTCATCAACCCCATTATCAACTTCACTCTCACATCCTTCAAAAAGACCGAAGCTTCCGAAGCTGTTTATAAGCAACTTTATCTCGAACAATGTTCATTGTTAAAAGGATATGAAAACCTTTTTACAAACGGGTAAAAAAAAAAAAAGATTCGGTTGCTGCTGCGTCGGTCTTTGGGAGACACCTAGACCAGCCTTACCCACAGCGTATACCTGATTTTTGTTCTGTTTATACAGCTGAGCTCAAGGCAATTCATCTAGCTCTGAAACAGGTTTATTAATTCAAAAGAACCTCGGTTTTAATCATGCATGGTTCACTGTCAGCACTTCAGGCTCTTTCCACGAGAAAGATATCGCACCCTTTTCTGGCAGAGATCCATGAACTTCACACACAACTTGTTTCTGAGGGTAAAAAGATAGTTTTTATATGGGTACCTAGTCACATGGGCATCCGCGCCCAATATTGCAGTGGACAAAGCGGCAAAAGAAGCTCTGCATCTAGATTTCCCTTCAGAGATTTTTAAGATTGTTCCATACTCTGATCTGGTTTGTATGACTGGATCTTATTGTAAACGGCTGTGGCAGACCGAAATGGTCTATTCAAATCAATAACAAATTATTTCAAATTCTTCCAGATTTGTCTGCTTCTTTGCCTAACTTTGCGTCCACCTGCAAAGAAGAAACTGTTTTGGCTCGCCTTCATATTAGGCATACTGATGTTACCCAAAGTTTCCTTTTAAAAGGAGAAGAACCGCCATAGTGCTTTGCATGTTACAAATCCTTTTCCGTTCGCCATTTTATGTCTGAATGTGCTGATCTGGTTGATGAAAGAGAAAGATATTTTGGTTCAATACCTTTTAATGAGATTTTTATAGTATGCAATAGTCAACACCTGTTTTAATTTTTACATGTTGCTGGTTTGTTTTATCGCATATAAATCATGTCGTTTTGTTTTGTATTCTTGGTTGGATTTTATTGGTGGGACTGATTTTATTTACATCCTTTCTTATACTTAAATGTTAACAGTTTAGTCTGATTTTACTTAATTTTGTGTGGTCCTGATTCGACTCTTGGCAGTCCGCTGGACCCCATGGACCTTTATACTTTATAAGCAATGAGTATCTATCTATCTATCCATTTTATAATCTAAAAGGCCCTTTATATATATATATATATATATATATATATATATATATATATATATATATATATATATATATATATATATATATATATATATATATATATATATATATATATAACAGAAAGAACCCGTAACCAGGGATTACGCGTAATCTCTGAGCCTATCCTATCCTATCCTGTCCCGTAACCCGAAGGTCGTAGGGGCACCACAGATGATCGTTTAACCAGCATACTCCATCTTTCTCTGTCCTCAGCAGCCCTGATGGCTTCGCTCAGTGTCAAACCAGTCCATTCTCGAATGTTGTCCTCCCACCTCCTTTTCGGTCTCCCTCTTCTTCTACCTCCTTGCACTGTGCCTTGCAGAATAGTCTTTGCAAGGCCTGATGATCTGGTGACGTGGCCATACCACCGAAGTTTCCGTTTCTTCACCACTGTTAGCAGGTCATCGTGTTGTCCAATGGCTTGTGTGATGGTCTGTCGGACTTCGTCGTTGGTGATGTGTTGGGTATAGGAAATGCCCAGAAGTCTTCTGTAGCACCTCATCTCCATGCTTTGTATTCTTCGTTGGAGATCTGCTGTGAGGGTCCATGCTTCGCAAGCATATAGGAAGATGGAGATGACAAGGGAGCGCAGCAGTCTTACTTTGGAATGTAGACTGATGGTCCTGTCTTTCCAAATGGGCTTCAACCTTGTCAGGGCAGCAGTTGTTTGTGCGATCCTGGAGAGGACTTCCTGTCGGGACCCATTGTCTGATACAATGGCTCCTAAATATTTGAAGCTATGCACTGTGTCGAGGGATTGGCCTTGGACTTTGATGTCCGTATTGATGCCATTGGTGTTGTTGGTCATCATTTTGGTCTTCTCTGCACTTATTTCCATTCCATAGGCTTTGGAGGTGGTGTCAAGCCTCTGTACCAGCTGTTCAAGTTCTTGTTCCTCTCCAGCCAATCCATCAATGTCATCTGCAAAACGAAGATTGGAGATTGCTCTACCCCCTATGCTGACTGTGCCTTCATGGTCTGCAAGAGCATCCGACATGATGCGCTCTAGGAAGATGTTGAAGAGTGTTGGAGAGAGTAGGCATCCTTGACGCACACCGATTGTTGTTCTGAACCAATTCCCGATGGCTCTGTTGTGGAGGACTGCACTGGTAGCCTGGTCATACAGGCTTTTGATGACTTCAATAATTTTAGGGCTGATGTTGTACACTTTCATTGTTGCCCATAGAGCTGCATGCCAGACTCGGTCAAACGCCTTCTTGAAGTCTATGAACACATGATATAGATGTTGTTGGTGCTGTAGGTATTTCTCACAGATTATTCTGAGGTTGAAAATCTGCTCAGTGGTACTTCGCCCTGCCCTGAATCCTGCTTGTTCTTCAGCTATGATTTGTTCAGCTTGGGGTTTCAACCTGTTGAGTATTATTTTCAGGAGGACCTTGCTGGGATGGCTGATGAGGCTGATGGTCCGGTAATTTTCACACTCCTGAAGGTTACCTTTTTTGGGAAGAGTGATGACAAGCGACTGGGTCCATGGTATAGGCCACTCCCCACTCTGCCAGATCTTGTTACAGATAATGGTGAGGGCATCAATCATCGCTTCTCCTCCTGCTTGTAGCAGTTCCGCGGGTATGTTGTCCACTCCCGCTGACTTCCCTTTCTTTAGCGCTTGCACTGCTGCCTCAACTTCTTCCCGGAGGATTGGGAGGATTTCTTCTTCTTCTCTGTTCTCGGGACATGCTAGAACTGATGGGTCTCCATTTGGTGTATGGTTGTAAAGGTCAGAGCAGTACTCTGTCCATCTGTCCAAGACTTCTTGTTCTTCTGTAAGGCATATGCCAGACTTGCTTTGGATAGTGGAGACTTTGGGCTGTTTGACACTTGTCAGCCGCTTCACAGTCTGGTAGGCCTTCTTGCTGTTGTTCTTGTTCAGACTGTTCTCTATTTCCTGGCATTGATCTTCTATCCAGTTCTCCTTTGCTGTGAGCATGCCTTTTCGGATGTCATTGTTGATTTTTCGGTAGACATCAGCTCCCTGTGAGGTGTTCTTTTTCTTTTTCATCTCTCTTCGTTTATCACACAGATCCAAAAGTTCAGGTGTGATCCACAGCTTCTTCTTTGGTCGGTGCTTGCCAAGGATCTCAGTGGCGACATCTGTCACAGCTGAGTTGAAGGTGGTGGTCATGGTGTTGACATCTACTTCACCAGCCCCCAAAATGAGCAGTGGTGCAAATTTCCCTCCAATTGTGGCCTGAAATAGTTCTGCCACCTCCGGGTCTTGCAGTTTGTCCAGGTCGAACTTCAGTCTAGTGCACTTTGCTGTATTTACTCTCTTCAAGTGGAGCCGGAAAGACATCATCACGAGATCGTGGTCACTTCCGATGTCTGCTCCTGGAAAAGTACGTGTCCTGCCAATGTTGATGCTTGATCTGAAGCGTTTCTTGACCATGATGTAGTCTATTTGGTTGTGATGCTCCCCGCCAGGACTGTGCCATGTCCATCGTCGGGAGTTTTTGTGGAGACCAAGCGTGTTTGCCAGTACCAGATTGTTGTATCTGGCAAACTCCAAGAGTCTCAGACCCCTGTCATTTGTCTCGTTGTTGCAGTGGGGTCCACATGTGTCTCCCCAGTTGTGGTGCGCATCTTGGCCAACCTTGGCATTCCAGTCGCCTTGCACTATGACTATGTCCTTCTTCGGCACTTGGTCAAGGACCGCCTGTAGATTTTCATAAAAATCCTCCACTTCGCTGTCGTCATAGTCTGATGTTGGGGCGTAGGCCTGGATGATGGTGATGTTGAAAGGGGCTGCTCTCAGGCGGATGGTAATGAGTCTACTGGAGACTGGGCGGCAACCCATGACAGTGGCTAGAATGTTCTTGTGGACCAAGAATCCAACGCCGTGTTCGTGCCTGTCATCCCTACCGCTGAAATAGAGCTTGTGGCCTTTGTCGGTCGTTGTTTCCCCTAGGCCTTTCCAGCGCAGTTCGCTGATACCTAGAACATTCCATCGATAGTGGTCCAACTCGTGGGCCAGTTCTTCTAATTTTCCTTCCGCAGTTAGGGTCCTGACATTCCAGGTTCCTATGACGATGTTGTTTCTCGTGCGGATCTTGCTAAATTGTCCATCAGTAGCATACTTAACACCTCCGTCCTGGTGGCCAACGGAAGGCGCGGTCCTTGTGCCGTGTGACGACCCGGGCGACGACCGATCCGGTATGGAATTAGTGGGTTGTGTCATCATGTAGTGTGTCTTGGGCAAAAAAGACCTGGCGGTGCCCAATCCTCTCCAGGCTGTTGGCCACAGCCGAAATCCATGAATACAGTGTGGCTCGCCTTGGCCCTGAGCACATGGTCGTTGAACCTGTAGTAACGTGAGGTTCCTCCGCCCTGGCCGGTGACTTCTGTGTAGAAGACTTTCGCCCAGTGATGCCGTGCTAACATCACCCCTGTTAGTCGCCTCTTACGACACGCCGGGAAACGTTGGGTCTATTCTATTTAATGCCCGAACCCACAGAGCAAAATCTGTAATCCCTGAGCATTTTAGTGAATACGTGTAATCTCTGTTTCAATCAGAGTACAAGTATTCACTAAAATGTCCAGGGAATACGCGTTATCCCTGGTTACGGGTTCTTCTTGTAACATATTTCTTCTTAAAGAAGCTTGAATATATGATTGTGTGTTAATTTCAATGAATGCAATTGGTTTTCTTTTGTCCTAGATCTAGAGCTTTTGGGAAGGCACAGAAAAGTGTCCATTTATTATATTATTATATTGTTATAAAGAAATGGGGAAGTTGGTGTAGGGAATCTACATTCAGAGCTCTACAGTCTTAAGTCTGATTTTTTTGTTAACAGAAATAGTTCTACATTTACAGTCAAAGATCTGTTTGCTCTTTCAGTGACCTACCACTCGTACAACATGAATACAAACATGAGTTGCGACGATTTGCTGCCTGTGTTCTTGATATATGAAAATTATAACCTCTATGGCTTCGGATTGGCCTTGGGCGTTCATCAGACCTCTGCTCACTTTGAACACCCTCCAACCTTCAGAGTCTCGGTATATTCATCATTATCATCGATAACGTCGTCGCCATCAATCTCATCCAGATCATTGTTGTCGAAGTTATTAATTATTACCATTAAAGAAATTGATCTGATGCAGTAGGAACAGTATTTTTATCGGCATCGTCATTCACGTTAGCGGTAGCTAGTTATCGTCATCATCATCTTATTCATCATTATCATTGGTGGCGTCCTTGTCATTATTGTTGTCGTTCAGATTTTCGTCATCCACATCTATCGTTGCTGTCTTTGCAAAATTCATGTTATAATATTTATCATCATCATCACAAAGTGTGTCGTCATCGCATATCGTCATCGTCACTATAAATATAAATAATGTATATATAAAATAATAAAACACTTTTGAACGCGACAAATTTATTTTATTTTACACCCTTGGGACCATGAGCAATCTTGCCACTGTAGTTTGTTCTAACCTATAAAGGGAAAAGTGAAAGCCCCAGTTGAAAACCTGTCTTTCCTTTATAGGCATGGCCGATTCACTGCGGCAACAGTAACCCCGTTGGAGTGCCGGGGGTTTCAGTATAAATAGTATCCCCACTTTCTGGAAATTTAGTGCTTTAAATTCCCACTGTCGCTGTCTTCCTCATTTGCTCTTTCCCATTCCTGCTCTGTCCTATCACTCTGCTATACTATCTTCTTCTTCGCTAGATCAATGACCAACCTTTTTTCTTGAAAACTCTTCCTGGACAAGACTCCTTGTTTGTGTATGAGGTCTGTTGGATCAGCTTGGGAGTATTGGACGCTTTCTGCCGGGTGGTCACTAGGGCTTCCTATGATGTTATTATTTAGCAATATAGGCATTTTATATGTATGCGTTTTGTTGATAATTAATTTTATAACTATGTTTGTATTCTATTTTGTTTTTGTAACCGGGGGTTCGATTAGTTGGGGTAAAGCCTCAGCCGTCCCCTGCGTGGGATGTCTTTTTTGTAAAGTGACTGGCCGGTGGAGGGCAGTCAGTTTTCCCACTAGGGTTGTTTCAGCAGATCTTTTATGCGGATCGGGGGTTGTCCGGTCCTGATTTGGCTCGGAAGAGTCCGCTGGACCTAAAGCAACAATCAATCAATCAATCAATTTTATTTTACATATACAGATATTTAGGAATTCGGTAGAAAGAGAATCATTCCTATCCTATCCTATTCTATCCCATACCTCGAAAGTCGTAGGGGCACCATATGATCGTTTATCCGGCGTACTCCATCTTTCTATGTCCCCAGCAACTCTCGTGGCTTCGCTCAGTGTCAAGCCAGTCCTTTCTTGAATGTTGTCCTCCCACCTCTTTTTCTATTTCCCCCTTCTTCTGCCTCATTGCACCGTGCCTTGCAGGATGGTCTTTGCAAGGCCTGGTGCTCTGATGACGCGGCCATACCATCGGAGTTTTCCTTTCTTCACCACTGTGAGCGGACACTGAATAGAATAGACCTAACGTTTCCCGACCTGTCGTTAGAGGCTACTAACAAGGCTGATGTCAGCACGCCATCACTGGAACCTCACGTTACTACAGGTTCAACGACCAAGTGCTCGGGGCCAAGGCGAGCCACGCTGTATTTGTGGATTTCGGCTGTGGCCAACAGCCTGGAGAGGTTTGGGCTCTGCCACATCTTTCTTGCCCAAGACATCCCGTATGTTGAAAGGAGCCACTCACTGCATACTGAATCGGTCATCGCCGGGGTCACCAAGGACCGCGCCTTCTGTTGACCACTGGGACGGAGGTGATAAGTGTGCTACTGACTTTGCAAGATCCGCACGATAGACAACATCGTCATAGGAACCTGGAATATCAGGATCTTAACTGCGGATCGAAAAGTAGAAGAGCTTGCCCACGAGCTGGACCACTATCGATAGAACATTTTATGTATCAGCGAACAGCGCTGGAAAGGCCTAGGAGAAACAACGACCGACAAAGGCCAAAAGCTTTATTTCAGCGGGAGAGATGACAGGCACGAACACGGCGTTGGATTCGTGTCCACAAAGACATTCTAGCCCCTGTCATGGGTTGCCGCCCAGTCTCCAGTAGACTCATTGCCATCCGTCGGAGAGCAGCTCATTTTAACATCGCCATCATCCAGGCCTATGCCCCAATATCAGACTATTATGACGTGGTCAGCTCATCGCCTTCACGTCCGGGGAACAACTAGCATTCTACGGAGACAACATTTTACACAGACAGCTTGAGAGACAGTTTTGAGAGATTTTATTTGCTAACACACAACTCTTTCATTTTGCTTTTCTGTTTATTTCTTGGAAAACATACATCAAAATATTAAAATACAAAATCTTCATCCTAACTTTCTAGTACAATTCCATCACTTAATGCGGAGGCAGAGAACAAAGATACCTGAGAGCAGAGACAGAGAGTGGTGGCTAGCTCCCTTCGCTCGTGCATAATCTTATATATATATATCAAATCTCAACATCTCTGTGACTGCCACAAAAGATACCTAGTCGTGTGACGTCATATCTTACGCAAAGACGTGTATGATGACGCAATCATAAGCTGACGTTGTTCAGAAATAGTCCTTAAAAAAAATATATTAAAAAATAAAATATTAAAAAAATGGTTGAGCAGCAGCCCACTAGACGTTTTACAGCCAATGTTCCACTACCCTCCAAACTTGATTTTTCCACGAAGTGTTTGGAGAAAAAACTGGGAACGGTTTCAGCGTCAGTGGCAGCACTATAAAAAAAAGCCACTAGGCTTGACAAAGAGGTTCCAGACTACCAATGTGCGATGTTTCATGCCTGCATCGGCGAAGAAGGTCAAGAGATTTTCGAAGGGTTACCCTTTGCTGATGATGAAAACAAGAATGATATCGCTACTGTAGAAGATAAGTTCAAGGAATTCTGTGCCGGCACTACCAATGAAGTATACGAATCGTACAAGTTGTATGCCAGACAACAAGCAGAAGGTGAGAACATTGATACATATGTAGCCGCTCTACGGAAGATGTCCAAGTCCTGCAACTTTCATGATGTTGACAGGATGATCCGTGACCGCGTAGTGATCGGGATCTAATCCGCGATGACAGCGTAAGGGAGAAGTTGCTTGAACATAAGAGAGTATCACTGCATCAAGCAGTAGACATCATTCTGTCGTGCCAGTGAAATGTCTAAAGCACAGACAAAAAAAACAAACAATGACAGCAAGCGTTGAAACAAGTAACACGGCCAACGTCAGCAAGGTCAAGAAATATGAGCGTGACAGCAAGGCTGCACATGAACGACATCTCAACAGTAAGGCTGACAGGAAGCCCCAAAACAATCGGCGGCCAAATCCAAAGCGCTACAACAAGCCCAATGACGATTGCAAATGTTTCCGTTGTGGAAGAGCTCCACGACATCAACGTAAAGACTGTCCAGCATGATACACTGAATGTAACAAATGTTACAAATTAGGGCACTATGCTTCTGTCTGCAGGTCTTTAGTAAATGAAAGGACAGATGAACCTGAAGAAATTAACTTCCACGAAGAAAATTTTTACGAAGACGATCATGGAAGCGATGACGTCGGTATTCTTATCAGCATTGAGAGCGTGTCCGTCGCTCCTTGGAAAATCCCCATACAAGTAGAAGGCAAGCTATGCACCTTCAAGATAGACACCGGTGCGGATGTAACAGTCATGCCCAATAAGGTGGTTCCAAAGTCAAAGCGTCCACTACAGAAAAACATCTAAGAGACTGCTCGGGCCTGGACTTTCGGAAATCAAAGTTGTTGGCAAATTCACTGCTAAGGTTGCCTACAAGGGAAGATCGTCAATCCAAGACATCTTTGTCGAAAACTTGGAGGAGCCGCTGTTAGGCCAACCCGCCATTGCCGACCTAAAGCTGATAGAAAATATCAGCGAAGTAAACGATCCCCAGTTGACTACCTTGTTCAGTGGCCTTGGACGATTACAGTACTCAGAGTACACAATCCGCATCAAGAGCAATAGCAAGCCAGATGCAGTATCCGCACCACGTCGACTTGCTTTGCCGTTGAAGAGCAAAGTGAAGAAAGAACTTGATACACTAGAAAAGCTTGGCGTGATCAGACCAGTAACACAGCCCTACGAGTGGTGTGCGCCAATCGTGGTCGTACCAAAGGCAAACGAAAAGATCAGACTGTGCGTCGACTATACAAAGTTAAATGAAGCAGTCAAAAGGGAACATTTTCCACTTCCGTCAACCGATCAACTCTTGGCTCAGCTTGGTGGCGCCATTCAGTTCTCAAAAAATGACTGCAACAGTGGATTTCATCAAATCCCACTTGCAAAAGAGTCACAAGAACTCACCACATTCATTTCTTCCTTCGGAAGATATTGCTACACTCGCTTACCTTTCGATATCAGCTCAGGACCAGAAATATTTCAACGCACCATGTCGCAGTTACTTGGAGATCAGCATTATTATCTGCGACATGGATGACATCATGATTTTTGGCAAAACCAAAGAAGAACACGAGAAAACACTTCAGGCAATGCTGACCAAGCTCAAAGACGCTGGCCTCACACTCAATGCCGAGAAGTGCGAGTTCAGGAAGACCTCTATCAAATTTCTTGGGCACATCATATCACCTAAAGGCATTGCTATTGACCCTGCTAAGGTAACAGCTATCACCAACTACCCAAGACCGACAAACGTTACGGAGTTGAGACGCCTGTTAGGCATGGTAAATCATGTTGCCAAATTTGCTGGAGTGAGCTTGGCAGATAAGATCAAGCCCCTCCGTGATCTCCTAAAAAAAGAAAACGACTGGATGTGGAGCAGTCCACAGGAAGAAGCGTTCAAACACATTAAAACTAAGCTATTGTCCGCCCCATTCTTGGCTCACTATAGCCCAAACAGAAAAACACGTCTATCCGCTGACGCATCATCGTACGGGCTAGGAGCAGTCCTGTTACAAAGACAGAATGATGGAAACTTCAAACAAGTGTTCTATACATCAAGATCACTGACTCCGACCGAGCAGCGCTACGCTCAGGTAGAGAAAGAAGCACTGGGAGTCACATCCATGGGCATGTTAGAAGTTTTCAGAGTACATCACAGAGCTGAAAGATCTGACTATATAAACAAATCACAAACCACTACTCGCTCTTCTGAAGACAAAGAGCATAGTTGAACTGTCGCCTTGCATCCAAAGTTCAAAATGAGGCTCATGCGCTATCAGTTTGACATTGAGTATACACGTGGCAAAAACCTTATCACCGCCGATGCATTGTCCCGAGCACACTGCAGTACAGCCAATGAAGACGACCACATGTTCGAAGAAAACGTCAACCTCATGATACATCAGGTCATCGCCAATGTCCGAGCCCGAGAGCCGAGACTTGAACTGATAAAGAAGCACCAAAAGGAAGACCAGGTCTGTCAACAGATCGCTATGTACTGCAAAACCGAATGGCCAGAAACCTGCCCCAAAGATTTCAGACTCAAACCATACTGGTCTGCGCGCTTCGATATCACGCTGGACAACGACCTACTTCTGTATGGGCCAAGACTGATCGATCCAGAGAGGCTGAGGGCCGACAACCTAAAGAACATTCACAATGGGCATCAGGGCATTGTGAAGTGTAGGGCGCTAGCAAGAGAAAGTTCCTGGTGGCCAGGTATGTCTACACAGATAGAAGCAATGGTGGAGAAGTGTCCTTCCTGTGTTAGAGAAAGAAAAGTGCCGCCTGAACCACTGGTCCCGACAGAAACACCAGACTATCCATGGCAGAAAGTGGCCATGGATCTATTTCAACTGAACAAACAGCAGTATCTGATCGTCATCGACTACTATTCCAGGTACATTGAGCTGGCCTGTCTTACCACCACTTCCGCTTCTACCGTCATTGACCAGCTGGAAGGCATATTTGGACGTCACGGCATCCCTGAGGTCGCCGTATCTGATAATGGTCTCCAGTTTTTAAGTCGGCAGTTCAAAGACTTTGCGGAGAAGTATGGATTTACACACCAAACTAGCAGCCCTTACTACCCACAAGCAGACGGGGAAGCAGAGAGAGCAGTGCAAACGATCAAGGCGCTGTTGAAGAAACCAGAAGATCCCTTCCTTGCCTTGCTCACTTACAGCTCAACACTGCTGCAGAATGGCTGGAGTTCTGCTGAACTGCTCATGGGTCGTAAACTGCGAACTATTCTTCCGGCACTGAAAACCCATTACATTCCCAGAGCTGAGAGGAAAAACTTTATTAAGAAAGACAGTATCATCAAAGCCAAGCAGAAGATAGTCTTTGATCGAGCTCATCGTGCCAGACCTGCAAGGGAAGGTCCATCCGGGATAGCCAGTCATTGTCAGTCCAGGCCGGAGAGAAGGGATAATCATAAGAGCCCTAGGCAACAGGTCCTATGAAGTCAACATCAACGGTGACCGGCAGCGCAGAAACCGCCGACAGCTCATCCAAAACAACGAGAGACCAAGAACCAGAGCTCCGGTTCCCGGATCAGATGGCAACATCCTCCCAAGATCAGTGACTTGTGAACAAGATCCGCCAGAAAAACAGTCACTGGCAGATGAATCTGGTACATCCACTCAGAACACCAATTATGTGACCAGAAGTTGCAGAGTAGTCAAAAAGCCTAAAAGACTTGATTTGTAAAATAGGATCACATAGACATGTTGATTCAAATTCTGACTTCTATGTTTTATAAAGTTTATTAGTTTTAAAAGTGCAATTTGTGTTGTACATCTTAAGAAAAGGGGATGTGGTGTTTAGACATTCCCATAATGTGTTATTCCTATTTGGTTAGATTGGAATACAGTTTCACTGTTTGAGAACTCAACCCTAACTGGTCTAGTGTTCAGGCTGTCTGGATCTTCCTCTTATTCAACATACTACACAACGTCCATAATACAGACCTGTGCACACTCAAAATGCTCATCAGTAGCAAAAAACCAAATTTCAGTAGTTTTTAAAAATTTTCAGTAGCAAGCTGTAAGGACAGTTCAAGTAAAAAAAAATAAATCTGAATTTCGGAATTTTAATAGAATTTTAATAAGTAATCCGCATTCTGCTCATGAAAATCGAAGAAAATACGGAAAATCCGTAGATGTGCACAGGTCTGATAATATGACTAACCAATCTTATACAATGCAACTGCAAAGTAAGGAACAGGTAGTCTCATCTCACTGCATGAGTGGTAAGCAAATTTGCAATAGATCTCGGTTTACATATAGCCGGACGATTCGATTGAACTGAATATAATTACCTCCGTGCTAGGTCGAAGTTGCCAACTTAATCAGCTTGGTCAGTAGCTTGGTACGACACAGGAACCGTCGCAATAGTCGGTGGGACCTGCTTCTTCTAAGCTCGTCGGCGAAAACTGCAGTCCGTTCACATCTGACAGTTTCAGTACTCAAATTCCCGAATCTATTATTCGCATGTTCTTTTTATCGCGCTCTCTGCCCACTAACCAATGAGAATGCGTGTGACGTTATTACTGTGTTCCTGATCGGTTGTTCTCAAACAACGAGTGACGTAGGTATATCCTTATATCATACAGTTACTTTGGCTACTGAGGGAAACTCAGTACAGGCGCTTGCTATACAGTGAATGTTACTGAATTTTTAAACAAGAGCCGAATCAGGACCACAAAATCAAGACCACATCGTGGCTGAAAGAGGACTCGCCCTTAATCCGCATAAAAGATCTGCCGAAACAACCCTAATGGTAACACTGAAGGCACTCCACTAGCCGGTCATTTTACAATAAAGACATCCCACGCATGGGATGCTGAGGCTATACTCTAATTTATTGAACCTCCGTTTACAAAAACAAAATAGAATACAAACATAATATCAACAAAACGCATACATATAAAATGTCTACATTGCCAAATAATAACATCATAGGAAGCCCCAGGGACCATTTGGCAGAAAAGCGTCCAATATTCCCAAGCTGATCCAACAGACCTCACACACAAATGGGGAGTTTTGTCCCGGAAGAGTTTTCAAGAAAAAAGGTGGGTGGCTGGTCTAGCGAAGAAGAAGATAGTATAGTAGATTGATAGAGCAGAGTAGGAATGAGAAAGAACAAAGGAGAAAGACAGCGACAGTGGGAATTTAAAGCACTAAATTTCCAGAAAGTGGGGATAATATTTATACTGAAACCCCCGGCACCCTCACGGAGGGTGTAGGTATTTGCGGCAGAGTATTCTAAGGTTGAAAATCTGCTCAGTAGTACTTGTCCCTACACTGAATCCTGCTTGTTCTTCAGCTATGATTTGTTCAGCTTGTGGGTTTCAATCTGTTAGAGTATTTTTTTAGGACGACCTTGCTGGGATGGATGATGGGGCTGATGGTGTGGTAGTTTTCACACTCCTGGAAATTACCCCTTTTGGATGATGATAAGCGATTGGGTCCATGGTGTAGCCCACTTCCCACTCTGCCAGATCATAATACAGCTAATGGTGATAACGTCAATCATCGCTTCTCCTCTTGCTTGAAGCAATTCTGCTGGTATGTTGTCCACTGCCGCTGACTTCCCCTTCTTCAGCGATTTCACTGCTGCCTCAACTTTTTCTCGGAGAATTGGGAGGATTACTTTTGTGTTGTGGGGACATGCTAGAACTGATGGGTCTCAGTTTGGTGTGTGGTTATAAAGGTCAGAGCAGCATTCTGTCCATCCATCCAGGACTTCTTGTTCTTCTGTAAGGCACATGCCAGACGTGCTTGGAATCTTGGAGACCTTGGGCTGTTTAACACTTGTCAGCCGCTTCACAGCCTATAGACCCTCTTCCTGTTGTTCCTGTTCAGACTGTTCTCATTTCGAGGCATTGATCTTTTAACCAGTTCTCCTTTGCGGTGCGCGTGCCTTTTCGGATGTCATTGTTGATTTTTAGGTAGACATCAGCTCCCTGTGCGGTGTTCTTTTTCTTTTTCTTTCTTCGTTTCTCACATAGATCCAAAAGTTCAGGTGTGATCCACGGTTTCTTGTTTGGGTAGTGCTTGCCAAAGATCTCAGTGGCGGCATCTGTCACAGCTGAGTTGAAGGTGGTGGTCAATGTGTTGACATCTACTTAGCCAGCTCCCAAAATGAGCAGTGGTGCAAATGTCCATATAATTGTGGCTTGGAATATTTCTCCTCCCGGTTTTGCAGTTTGTCCAGGTTGGACTTAAGTCTGGTGCACTTTACTTTGTTTACTCTTTTCAAATGGAGCCGGAAAGACATCATCTCGAAATCGTGGTCACTTCCGATGTCTGCTCCTGGAGACGTGCGCGTCCTGCCAACGTTGACACTTGATATGAAGCGTTTCTTGACCATGATGTAGTCAATCTTCTTTTGATGCTCCCCACTGGGACTGTGCCAGGCCCATCGTCTGGATTTTTTGAGTGGACCAAGCGTGTTTGCCAGTATCTGATTGTTGTATCTGGCAAACTCCAAGAGTTCCAGACCTCTGTCATTTGTCTCGTTGTTGCAGTGGGGTCCACCTGTGTGTCCTTCCTCGGCCCTTGGTCAAGGACATCATGCAGATGTTCATAAAAATTCACGACTTGACTTTGGTCATTGTCTGATAGTTTGGTCATATGCCTGGATGATGGTGATGTTGAAAGTGGCTGCTCTCAAATAGTAATGAGTCTAATGGAAACTGGGCGGCAACCCATGAAAGTGGCAAATATGTCTTTGTTGACCAAGAATCTAACGCCGTGCTCGTGCCAAAGCTTGTGGCATTTATCTGGCGTTATTTCACTCCGGACTTTTCCAGCGCAGTTCCCTGATATCTAAAATGTCCGTCGATAGTGTTCCAGCTCGTGGGCCAGTACTTCTACTTTTGCATCCGCAGTTAGAATCCTGACATTCCAGGTTCCTATGACGATGTTGTATCTTGTGCGGATCTTGCTAAGTTGTCCATCAGTAATCCACTTATCACCTCTGTCCTGGTGGCCAACGGAAGGCGCGGACCTTGGTGATCCGGCCGATGACCGATCCGGCCGGCGACCGATCCGGTATGGAGTGAGTGGTTTTTATCATATCGTGTTTCTTGGTACGTGGTCGTTGAACCTATAGTGAGCCATGTAAGACCTATAGTAAGTACAGCTCTGGCCGGTAACGTCTGTATAGACTTTTGCCCAGTGATGCCATGCTGACATTAACACTGTTAGCCGCCTCTTGCGACACGTCGGGAAACGTTGGGTCTATTCTATTCAGTGCCCAAACTTACATCACAGAGTGGATGGGTGGAAGAGAATCAGCCTTGTGCATATCACTATATACAGCCAGTACAGCTGTACAGCCATGATAATGGTGCTGGTGATTGTGTTGTTGTTGTTGTCGATGATGGTTGTGATTTTGTTGTTCTTATTGTTCTTATTGTTGTTGTTGTTGATGATGATAATGACGATGACGATGATTTGTTTTAATTGTTATGTGTACAGAATGCTATCAAACCAAAACCCGACTGTTGGGATGCCAGCTACCCTAATCAGTCCACAATGCACATCTTCATGACCGATCAACCACGCTGCTTTAACGTTGATAACTAAGTTCTGCAGACCATCATCTTTTATTGTTATACTCAAAAGAAAAACATGGTTTTCCATTTCATTTAAATATATATGTATAAAAAAAGGAAAAATGAGCAGTCTTTATTTAATTTTGTAATACACAGATCCTCAATTGTTGAAAACTAAATAATAATAAGAATAACATCAAGATATGATTATAATAATAAATGTAAATAATGCGAATTGAGTAGTGTTAAATAGTTATAAGTTTGTATATGGGCGTTCATATACATGTTTATGTATATAATCTGCGACGTTCGGGTTCTAAAGCACTTTTCTTTTTTTAGATTGTAGGAAATTATAGTTATAGATTGGGACATGAAGTCGTGAACTATGCAACAGAAGACTAAACAGGATTGGACTGCTATTTATAGTGTTTAGAGTTACAACATTGAATGAGTGAGCGTGCTGTAAAACTACATCACAGAGCATGTAGAGACTGTTCATAACTTGACAAAGCATTATTATAGTATGCGTCCGGTAATAACGTTGTTCGGTTGTACGATTTTCTTGTGCGTTATATATATAAAGTATTATTTTGGCAAAGTGTGTTAAAATGTGTTGTTATTTATTTGTCCGTGAAAAAAGAAGGGTGGAAAGGTGAATAAGACAATTTTTGTTCTTTAGTATTTATCATCAACATTGCAAATGAATTCTCTCTTTACACACACACACACACACACACACACACACACACACACACACACACACACACACACACACACACACACACACACCTACACACACCTACACACACACACACACACACACACACACACACACACACATATACTTTTTCGAGAACCATTTGCTCTTCCTGCTCTGACTCTTGCTCTTCACTCTCATTGTTTATTCAGTTTAACAAACAATAGCTCTCTTCTTCTTCTTCTTCTTCTTAGTCGTCGTCTTCGTCTTCTTATTCTTCTTCTTCGTCTCTCCCTCTCTCTTTCTTCCCATGAACTTGACCTTTGCAACAGAGCACCTACGATGGCACAGGAGGCTGCAATCACTAACCTAGGTAATGTTCCTATAAAGTTTGGTCAAAATCATTTCATTGCACCAAGAGACAGACCTTTGGCTCGTTCTGATTCCAAACAATTTGAAAGTAAGCTTATGTTGAGATTTTATCTGGAAATACTAAAATGTGACTTCATAATCACTTTAATTGAAGGTCAGAAATATTGATTTGAAAAATTAGTTATCAAAGGTATATATGTTTAATATTCTAATTCCAAATACATGGCACAGATCTTCTGGGTTAAAACTAATTACAATGATATACCCAAACAGGGTTTAATTAATATAAAAAAATATATATATACAAATCAATAATTATAATCACTTCTTTAACATTTCTTCAGCATAAAAGTTACAACGAATTGTTGCAAAAAAACACCAGTTTCTGAAGGTTACTTATAAATGTTCGACTTATAAACATCCACTCGATGTTTTATCGAGTGCATGTACTTATATGTAATGACTATGTAAAGCGTGGTGAGTCTGGTCATAGGCTGGAGTATCCGCTATATAAAAATCCGTTATTATTATTATTATTATTATTATTATTATTATTATTATTAAATAACATTACATTAACTTGGAAAAAAAAACAGCGTTTATTATTCCTAATAAATGCTTGAAATATGGCACAATGGAAAGCAAATTAGCATGAAATTAAATACAACAAGAAATCTAATCTAAGTTTATTACCGTAAAAATATAAAAGATTTAAAAACATTTAAAAGTTTACCCTAGAAAAAATACAGGCTTACATATATGTACACGCTTTAAAAGTTTGCAAAGAGCGCAGTTATTATAAAACATAATCGGCAAACATTTAAAACAAACCGCCCTGGCACTTCTACAAATTTGCAGTCGGCCATGAGCGTCCATTTGGAATTGCCAGTAAACTTCTCCTTAGGCACAAGATCTTCTGTGACGATGACCCACTGCAGCTTAAGTCTCTTAGGGCAGTTACTTCGTGCTTTCCGACCCATCTCTTGGAAACAGGCATGTTCTGGATGGCCACAGCTGCGCAGGAGACGACGGCAATGGATTTCTCGAGAAGAAGCTGGCCCTTGGTCAGCCGCTCTTGCACGCCCGCAGGAGTAGCTGTGCGCTAGACATCGCTCGGAAGAATTACGCACTAGCTGCACACTTGATGATCAGACCCTATGGTTTTCCGCCAGTTTCCAGCCGCTGCACTGGCCGTGTTGTTCTGCTGTTCACGTACCTTTGTTTTAAGGACAGTTAGCACACTGCGGTCTGTGGCTTTGCAGGTAAAACAGCCTTTTGTCAAGAAATGTTAGTATACAACACACACACACACAAACGCCAAAGAAAAAAAATGAAATTTTTTCACAAAATTTCAGTTTTTTCTTATTTATTTAAAATGATTCTTTGAGGCATGATAGATATCACTTAGACACACATAGTATGCACATTTGGTCAAGCTCCCTCCAAGGTCACGGTTACTGGAGCTGTCCAAAGTCAATCAGTATAAGTACTTTAAAGTTATATTGATTTTACAGTACGAGTTATACAATTCAAATTTGTTGTATTTATAGATGATAGTTTGATCCACAGGCGCTTGAATCTGGACACGCAAGCGCCTATGCATGTGACGCGTCTCCCTTTGATTACTGGTTTGATCTTTCATGTGTCCCATTTTTAATTGACCTTAACAGTTAGTGTCATTTTAAACCTTGCAAAACCTGTTTTTTTTTAATTATAAAAAAGGGTCATCGTACATTACATTACATTACATGATTATTGCTTTAGGTCCAGCGGACTCTTTAGAGCCAAATCAGGACCAAAAAATCAAGACCACAACTTCGCTGAAAGAGGACTCGCCCCTGATCCGCATAAAAGATCTGCCGAAACAACCCTAATGGTAACACTGAATGCACTCCACCAGCCGGTCAATTTACAATAAAGACATCCCACGCAGGGGACGCTGAGGCTATACTCTAATTTATCGAACCCCCGTTTACAAAAACAAATTAGAATACCAACATCATTATAAAATATCAACAAAACCCATACATACAAAATACCTATGTCCCGTCACCCGAGTGGGTTCAGCTCAAAACAACGAGTGGAAAGGATAGAAACTCAACAAAAGAGCTAACACAAAATACCAGATGAACAATCACACTCTTTTATTCAACAACAAACACGCACACACAGGACAATGGGATGCTAAACCACCCTCAACCCTTATCAAGACCCCCAACCCAACATTTACTGAACAATTACCTCCCTTGTCTAACCTGAAAACCCCAGAACTATACACAAACAAAATGCCCACAACGATATGCAACAATGCAACAATCAATTAAATTACATTACATATTTGTTGCTTTAGGTCCAGCGGACTCTACCGAGCCAAATCAGGACCGGACAACCCCTGATCCGCATACAAAATCTGCTGAAACAACCCTAGTGGAAAAACTGAATGCCCTCCACCAGCCAGTCACTTTACAATAAAGACATCCCACACAGGGGACGCTGATGCTGCACACTAATTTGTCGAAACCCCATTTACAAAAACAAAATAGAATACAAACATCATTATAAATTATCAACAAAACACATACATATAAAATGCCTACATTGCTAAATAATAACATCATAGGAAGCCCTAGTGACCACCTGGCAGAAAGCGTCCAATATTCCCAAGCTGATCCAACAGACCTCATACACAAACAAGGAGTCTTGTCCCGGAAGAGTTTTCAAGAAAAAATGTAGGAGACTGGTCTAGCGAAGAAGATAATAGTATAGCAGATTGATAGAACAGAGCAGGAATGAGAAAGAGCAAATAAGAAAGACAGCGACAGTGAGAATTTAAAGCACTAAATTTCCAGAAAATGGGGATACTATTTATACTGAAACCCCCGGCACCCCAACGGGGGTGCAACAATCAATTAAACTTCAGATAAATACAATTCTGAACTGAATAAACAAAACAGCAAATCTTAGAAATTCAATTGCACTGCATAAACTAACTTATATTCCAGTGTCACTGTACGTACTTCACAGCCTCTTAACTGAGCTAAGAATAACTATAGTAGTTGTTCACTGAAGAGTTGGTATATGTTTAGGTGCGTGAATGCGAATCTGTATGTGTCGGTGTGGTGTAACTGGGATCCTGAGACCCTGGTGGAAAAAGCCCGGTCGTCCGAAATAGCAGGTAGGTCCCAGCGATGACGGGGGACCACACCCAGCAGTGGCGCCAACGACAACACAAAGACGTGGCAGAGGTGGTGGCGGCCTGGTAACGTCCACATCCACGGTGGCAAAGCGGAAGTAGCAACAGTAGAGAATGTAACGGTAGAAATAGAACAAGGTAGAAATCGAAGCCCAATCTGTGGACAAATAAAGGGTCTCACTAGTTCGTCCACAAAACGTAAACATTACATAACAGATACGCCTTCCGCCATCTTGACCTGTTTATACATGCATCTCAATAATACAATGCAGTTCTTAATTCTATAATATACATCTCTTCCATAAAACATAGTTGTTTATATAAATATACATAATTATTACAATTGCACTTCCAGTCACACAAACCCGATTCATCTCATCCACATCTCCATCCTCATCACCCCTCCCCACGGTATAATGCATTATCTCACTTCATTTATAATTATCTCCATCCGCTCTAACACAAACGCACTTCCCTCGTATTCATCACCTTCATCACCCCGCTCCAACATGGTATATTGTCTCCCTTCCTTCACATTCATCACCTCTCTCTCTCTTTAACGTGCATACTTCATCATCACCCCTAGTAACCCCATTTGGCAACAACATCAACAACATTTTCCATTTACATATGTAAACAAGAAACTCATGAAAATCAATAAACTACTTAATCAAAATGTATCCCTTTCCCCCTCATTCACCATCATTCATTCACGTACGCAGACTCGGAATGCACGGCCACTAGGGAAAAGAATTACAGGGTTTACACTCACCTTTTAGTCCTCGGCTTGTGGCACACAGATACACGTACTCTGCACGACACAACACTATACAACACTGGTTAGTTGAGAGTGTCAATTAAGTTCGTTTTCTGGCTATTTGCTATGCTATCGCTGGAGCATCTCAATACTGATGAAGTACTTGAGCCTTGGAGGGTGCCTAAGAATAGGCCACACAACCTTAGGAAACAACCCTACACCTATTCTTTCCTAAATAAATGGCGATTAGAATCCTGCTATTAACATCTTTTGGCCATTCCTGTCCCGACGAGGGCACAAGACCTTGGGTGGTTCGAAACAACGCAACTCTACCCTTCCAGAAGGACCTAACTCTAATCTGACACAACTGTCACAAAGTCACTTCTGTCCAAAAGAATGACTGCTCGCAAAAGCAACCAAATTGACTCTGCCAACTAAATCATATACCAGCACACAGGACAAGCATCGAGTCGAGCTCAGTAACCCAATTTTCCCTACTATGTATTATGCTACTTGCGTTAAACACGTGAAACCCACACATACGTATCTTTCAAGCGCAAGAAAAGAAAATGCCTATACAGACTGGCACACTGTATCACTAGAGATGTGCAACTCTGCACGATATCTAACTATCTTTAGTATGTGCTGAAAACTCGTGTCGTCACAACCTACATTGCCAAATAATAACATCATAGGAAGCCCCATTGACCACCTGGCAAGCGTCCAATATTCCCAAGCTGATTCAACAGATCGCACAAACAATTGAGGAGTTTTCGAAGAGTTTTCAAGAAAAAAGGTAGGTGACTGGTCTGGCGAAGGAGAAGATAATACAGTAGATTGATAGAACAGAGTAGGAATGAGAAAGAACTAAGGAGAAAGACAGCGACATTGGGAATTTAAAGCACTAGATTTCCAAAATGTGGGGATACTATTTATACTGAAACCCCCGGCACGCACACGGGGGGAGGTCATCCTACTGTGGAATGGATGTAAGTTCCACAAGGAGCATGTGCTCCTCTGCATTTGTAGCTATTTATTAATAATTATGTGAATTGTTATATTGCCGTAAAAAATGCAAATGGTGATGTTTAAGTGCAAGCTTTCTTTATTAATAATTATGTAGCTATATCATGTGTTTGTAGACTTCAGGAAAGCGTTTGACTGAGTCTGGCATGCAGCTCTGTGGGCAACCCTGAGAGTTTACAACATCAGCCCTAACATTATTGAAGTCATTAAAAGCCTGTATGACAAGGCTACCAGTGCAGTCCTCAACAACAGCACCATCGAGAACTGGTTCACAACAACAATCGGCGTGTGTCAAGGATGCCTACTTTCTCCAACACTCTTCAACATATTCCTAGAGCGCATCATGTCAGATGCACTTGCAGATCACGAAGGCACACTCAGCATAGGGGGTAGAGCAATTTCCAACCTCCATTTTGCGGATGACATTGACGGATTGGCTGGAAAGGAACAAGAACTTGAACAGCTGGTACAGAGGCTTGGAAATGCCCAAAAGTCTTCTGTAGCACCTCATCTCCATGCTTTGTATTATTCGCTGTAGTTCTGCTGTGAGGATCCATGTTTCGCAAGCGTATAGGAAGATGGAGATGACAAGGAAGCGCAGCAATCTTACCTGGGAACGTAGGCTGATGGTCCTGTCTATCCAAATTGGCTTCAACCTTGCCAGGGCAGCAGTATTTTGTGCGATCCTGGAGAGGACAACTGGTCGGGACCCACTTTCTGATACAATGGCTCCTAAATATTTGAAGCTATGCACTGTGTTGAGGGATTGGCCTTGGACTTTGATGTCCGTGTTGATGCTATTGGTGTTGTTGGTCATCATTTTTGTCTTCTCTGCACATATTTGCATTCCATAGGCTCTGGAGGTGGTGTCAAGCCTCTGTACCAGCTGTTCAAGTTCTTGTTCCTCTCCAGCCAGTCCATCAAAGTCATCCGCAAAACGAAGGTTGGAGATTGCTCTACCCCCTATGCTTACTAGGCCTTCGTGATCTGCAAGGGCATCTGACATGATGCGCTCTAGGAAGATGTTAAAGAGTGTTGGAGAGAGTAGGCATTTTTGACGCACAAATATTGTTGTTCTGAAACAGTTTCTGATGGCGCTGTTATGCGGGACTGCACTGGTAGCCTTGCTATACAGGCTTTTGATGACTTCAATAATTTTAGGGCTGATGTTGTACACTCTCATGGTTGACCACAGAGCTGCATGCCAGACTCGACCAAATGCTTTCTTGAAGTCTACGAACACATTATATAGATGTTGGTGCTGTAGGTATTTCTCGCAGATTATTCTGAGATTGAAAATCTGTTCAATGGTACTTCGCCCTGCCCTGAATCCTGCTTGTTCTTCAGCTATGATTTGTTCAGCTTGGGGCTTCAACCTGTTGAGCATTATTTTCAGGAGGACCTTGCTGGGATGGCTGATGAGGCTGATGGTGGGGTAATTTTCACACTCATGAAGGTTACCTTTCTTTGGAATAGTGATGACAAGCGACTGGGTCCATGGTGTAGGCCACTCCCAACTCTGCCAGATCTTGTTACAAATAAATTATGGTGAGGGCTTCAATCATCACTTCTCCTCCTGCCGATGAACATGCTATATTTTTTAATTCGAGCAAGGCTATACAAGACAAAATTTGACCTGACCTGAGTTTAACAAGATGCGAAGCAGCAGTGCAAGAGAGGTAGGCCTATTTTATTGTCAAGTGACCAACATTCGTGCCGAGTTCGATCAGGTGCCGGCGCCATCCATGTCTGGTGACGAGGTCAGTTGTTCCTTTTCTGCATTTTGTCACATTTCTGAGCATGATCTTCGAAAGATCATCTTGCAGTCAAAACCCACCAGCTGCCCCCTTGATCCCCTACCCACCCCCCTTCTCCGTGAATGCCTAGATGTCCTGCTTCCTACTTCCACATCCATCATCAACACGAGCCTACAATCTGGCACCGTCCCTTCTATTTTTTTTCAAATCTGCTGTGGTAAAGCCCTTGCTCAAGAAACCATCTTTAGATCAAAACAATCTCAAAAACTACAGACCTGTGTCCAACTTGTCTTTTCTTTCTAAAGTCTTGGAAAAAGTAGTCCTTCAGCAACTCTTTTCTTACCTCACTGAAAACAACCTCCTTCCTCCATCACAGTCTGCTTACCGCCCCAACCATAGCACAGAAACCGCCCTCATCAAAGTGACAAATGACATACTGCGTGGCCTGGACGTGGGCGATGTGTCCCTCCTCACTCTCTTAGACCTATCTTCTGCTTTCGACACTATTGACCACAATATTCTCCTTCAAAGACTCTCCACTCTCTATGGAATCTCTGGAACTTGTCTCTCCTGGTTTCAATCCTACCTCTCTCACAGGTCTCAGTCTGTTGTCATTGGTGAACACTCTTCCTCGTCTGTCCCACTCTCCTTTGGTGTCCCTCAAGGTTCTGTCCTCGGTCCTGTCCTCTTCATTCTGTACACTAAGCCTCTCTCTGATCTCATCTATTCTCACTCTGTCAATAGTCAGTCATTTGCAGACGACACACAACTCCACACCTCTTTCAGCTCTTCACAGGCACACGCCTCCGTCCAGTCCATGCAGGCATGCATCACTGACGTCAAACAATGGATGTCCGAAAACCGTCTAAAGCTCAATGATGACAAAACTGAAGCGCTCTTGATCAAAAAGAAATCAGACAAATCTGATTTACCAAATAGCATCACAGTAGGAACCTCATCCATTTCATTTTCTGACCATGCCCGCAACTTAGGTTTCATTCTGTCTTCTGACATGTCACTTGACCAACACATTTCCAACATATGCCGCTCTGCCTATTTCGAAATTCACCGCATTAGCTCCATCCGACAATATCTTACAACCGAAACAACCAACACTCTTGTCTGTGCATTTGTTCTATCCAAACTTGACTACTGCAACTCTCTCCTCTCTGGCTCCCCTCTCTACCTTCTTGAAAAACTTCAGAAAGTCCAAAACTCTGCCGCCCGCCTTGTTCTTAAAGCCAAAAAACGAGACCATGCCACCCCTCTACTCCGATCTCTTCATTGGCTCCCTGTTCGAGCTCGCATCTTGTACAAGCTCTCAACTATTGTTTTCAAATTCTTCACTGGTTCTGCCCCTTCATACTTTACTGACCTTCTCTCTGTCTACTCTCCTGCAAGACAACTCCGCTCTTCTTCTGAAACAAGACTGCTTTCTATCCCCCGTGTTCACTCAAAGACCTATGGTGAACGATCTTTCTCTTTCTCTGCTGCAACTGCCTGGAACTCACTACCGATGCAACTCCGACATGCTCCATCACTTTCTTCCTTCAAGCGCCAATTAAAGACCCACCTTTTTAACACGCAAACTCAGTAATTTTCACTCCCCCTCCCTTCCATCCCCATATGTAATCTTGTACCAAGTCACGTCATCTGTTCATGGATGGTGGCGGCACCGGCTCGGTTCTTGGTATTCATATTATCTTTTGCTTTGCATGGCTATGTTTTTACTGTAATTATTTAACCATTCGATAAGTGTATACCTGTTCTGTGTGTGTGTGTGTGTCTGTGTGTGTGTGTAGGTGTAGGTGTGTAGGTGTGTGTGTGTGTGTGTGTGTGTGTGATTGCACGTGTGTTGTCAAGCGCGGCGAGCTCGCATTCCTTACAGTTTGCGAGGTACCGCGCGATACAAATGTACTGTATTATTATTATTATTATTATTATTATTATTATTATTATTATTATTATTATTATTATTATTATTATTAAGTTCAAAAACAGTATTAGCTTTAATGTTATCGACACTACAGTGTATACAATGTACGTTGGTTTCCAGAAACAGTATTATTATTATTATTATTATTATTATTATTATTATTATTATTATTATTATTATTATTATTATTATTATTATTATTATTATTATTATTGCGGAAGAATTATGTCACGTAGGCCTACACAGTGTGATGGCAAAACGGCCAGTTTATCTACAAATAGGCAGTTTTCAATCATTTTTGATACCTTGTTTCATCTTTCTGAAAGTTGAAGAATGTCACGTGGAGAGTTTTTGTGAAGTGACTCGCCTACGTCTCGTTCCAAGAACAAGTTAAGTATAGATCAAAAGTAGTATTGGAAGATAAACTCGAAACAACGAAGTAAAATTTCCCTTCTGTTATTATTTACACCACTGGACCTCGATCCACAAAATCTTCCGAAATGTTTTCAGTTAATCTGTACAACAACCCCGAAATATTCTAAAAATAACAGTCTTGTTTGGTATCCCCAAATTCTCTCAAGGTTCGGTCAGTACGATAGTTTTCATCATCTGGTGGGGATGTCGGAACTACTGCTGGCTCCAGCAATGTTATGACCACTTAGCTGTGTTCCGCGGTGGAGTGGTCGCCCCTGTAGAGGACGATGATGCAGAGGCAAAGTTCACACCATCAGAAAAAATATTCAGTGCATCGTTTATTACGGGTAATAAACGCCCCTGCGTCCAGCACTGCTTATTCATCATGCCCTGCAAGGAATATTGGGGACAAACAAACACTTGTCTGCATTAATAATGATAAAAGGAAAATAATAAATTCTCACCTCAAAAGATTATGTTGTTTTATAAAAGAGTATCCAAATGAACGCATGTGACACTGATAGTCTAGGCCTACTATAATTCCAAAAGTTTAGACCTGCTTTATTATATTTTATTCTATTCTGACACAACTGTCATTTGCCACTGACATGACCCTGCTGTAATGTCCACAGGTTCACAAACACTTTGCTTTGATAACTGAAAACTGCACACGCTGTTAATATAATTTCTGCCACAGAAATAATATAATTATCACTTTCAACAGCGCTCCGTTATTTATGCCTAAATAACGAACGTAAATCGCCAGTTTCCACAGACACAGATATTCGCTACCCTAAGCGAAAAACACCAACGTATTACAACGTGCTTCTACTCTAGTAGATGGCAAAGAAGTGACGATTCGTAGCGATGAGCACGTCATCAATGAAGTTAGAAACTTCCTCGCAGTTCAAAGGATCGAGGAGTTTTCTCATCATCCTCGTAAAAACGGCGCCTGCGTTTTGAAGTCCGAAAGGCATGACTGTCCATTGATACTGACCGGTAGGCGTGGAAAAAGCGGTGATGGGTCGATCCTCTTCTCGCACCGGGATTTGCCAATAACCCTTCGCCAGGTCGATCTTGGAGATATACCGTACTCTGGCCAATTTACCGAACAGCATGTCTACGTCCGGCATGGGTTCACCATCAAATGCAGTAATGCGATTGACGCGGCGATAGTCGACACAAGTACAAAATCGTACTGCGCCGTCCTTCTTCTTTACTAGCACCACTGGAGAATTGTATGGCGAACTTGCCGACTCGATGACTCCAAGCTTGAGCATCTTTTCCACTTCTTCTTTAACAATTTGAACTGTAGCATGAGGTAGTGGGTACTGTTTGGTTCTGATTGGTTCTTGCTGCGTAAGGTTGAATAAGATTTCCTCCAACTCAGTTTTGAGAGGTAAATCTGTCAAGATGCGCTGGCTTTCCCGAGCCAGCTAGGCTAGCTCTTCTTTCTTGTCTGATTCTAAGCTAGGATTTATGTTGACATCTACATGGCTCTCTTTCGCTGTCAAGATGCACGTAGGTACCTGCTCTGACTCAAGCTCAACCTCTGTCTCGTCGATGACGACAGCGACGTTGTCAACCCTCTGCTCCTCCGACGAGTTATTTTCCCCCTCATCGGCGCCGACTTCTTCCTCTCGTTCGATGTATCGCCGCAAGAGATTCGCGTGGTACATCCGGACTTTCCCCTTGACTTGAATTTTGTAGTCAGGTGAACCTCGCCAGTCCCCGACGCGTTCAATGACCTTGTACGGACCTTGCCACTGCAGCTGCAGTTTGTTATGCTGCTGCGGAAGTAGCAGAAGCACCTTGTCTCCAGACTTGAATGTACGTGGTGCGGCCTTCTTGTCGAACTCTTTCCCATATATTTCCGAAGACTTCTTGAGATTTTGCTGGGCACGTTCGCAGGTTTCTTTAATCCTGTTTCTAAGTTCCACGATGTACGTAGCGGTGGTGTGGATTTCGTCAGGTGACTGCTCATCTGTCCAACTCTGACGAAGAATAGCCATAGGACCCCGAACTCGACGTCCGTATAGCAGTTCGAACGGTGCAAAACCTATACACTCTTGAGGTGACTCTCTGTACGCGAACAGTACCGCTGGCAGATAGCGATCCCACACACTTGGTTTTTCCTGGCACAACTTGCGCAACATGGACTTGAGTGTGCCGTTGAATCTCTCCATCAAACCACTGCACTGGGCATGATACGGTATGGTACACATTTGACGGATGCCCAAGAGACGACTGACCTCTCGCATAATGTCGCTTGTGAAATGGGTTCCGCGATCTGTTAGGATTTCCGCTGGAATGCCCAGTCTTGACCACAGCTCTAACAATGCCTCGGCTACACGGGTAGCTTCAATGGATTTCAATGGCATCGCCTCTGGATAGCGAGTAGCGTAGTCCACCATGGTCAATATGTACCTGTTGCCATTGTCAGAAGCGGGCTTGATAGGACCGATGATGTCAACTGCGATGCGTCGGAATGGTTCGTCAATTAGCGGCATTGGTTACCAAAGGAACCTTCTTGACCCTACCTCACGGCGACATCTTCTGACACTGATCACAAGATGAACAGAAACGGCGCAAATCTCCGACTATGCCTGGCCAATAGAATTGGCGCCATATGCGGTCTAGTGCATCCTCGTGGTTGCCAGATGACCCCCGAACGCTGAATCGTGTGCCACTGACATCACCCCTCTTCTTAGACTCTTTGGAAGAACAACTTGCTGATACTGGTCTTGTTGAGTCCGGAATTTCCTGTAGAGAATTCCTTTAGCCCATAGGTAAGATGCGAACCCTTGTTTACCAGCTTTCTTCTCTTGTCTTGACTCGGCGGCGGTCCTCAGACTTGCAAGAGTCTGATCCTGCATCGGTAGAGCAATCAAGTCCCTCGGCTTGATATTTCCAGATCAGGTATCTACTGCTGGAAGCGGCGGAAGTGGACGCTGCTGGCGCTCTGCTTGTTGCCTGGTAAGTACAGCCACTTGCTTGGGTACGCGGTAGACTGGAATGCTCACCAAAGTTCTATCAGCCAACACAACTTTGTTGCCAATGATGAGATCTGCGGGCGGATTCTGCATAACGACGGCCTCAACCTCAGCCTCGATCCAAGGAGTATTCACCGTAATGCGAGCTATCGGTAGATCCTTGCACAAACTGGTTTCGGCTAGAGTGATTGGCACTTTACGACCAGTGTAAGCGCATGGCGGCATGAACGATGCTCTAACCACCATCACATCGGCTCCTGTATCGCGTAGTCATTCAGCTTGGTGTCCGTCGATGCTGACCTTGCATTTTAGGTTGAAATGTTTCTGCGAACATGGAACGCACAGTTCAGGTATTCCATCCTCCTCTGTGTTCGCTTGCGCACCATGCGTACCTTGCTGGACTGCTGCTCGCTTGGGACAGTCCTTGAAGTGTCCTGTGCGGTGACAGTAGTGACAGGTTACACGAGCTGTAGTTGTCTGCCCAGCTGATCGTGCCTGACTCGATCCCTTTTCCTCTTCCTTCGCTGGCTTGACATCCTCCCTAGATTGAGTGTTACCCCTGGAAGATCCGTTCCTCGGCGATCGTTTACGGTGTTGCTGTGGATGTGCCTCCTTGTGTACTTGAGCGAAGTCTGCAGCGCTTGCCAATGTGTCGGGCTCGAGCTCCAGAACAAACGACGCCGTGTCAACGGGCAGACTTTCCAAAAACTGTTCCAGAAGCATCAGCTCCATTAGATCTCCGTACTTCTGTCTCTTGCCGGCCATCTCCACCCAGCGATCGGCAAAAAGTCATAAACGGGCAATAAACTGTGCGTACGTTTCGCCTTCTCTCACCTTAGCGCTACGCAATCGCTGACGGTAGACATTGCTGTAAGCTGAAATCTTTCCAACAATGCTTTCTTCAGCTTCGGGTAGTTGAGTGCGATATCCTCGTCTACTGAGTTGTAGAGTTGCAAAGCTTTGCCTTTAAGTGCTGTACTCAATTTCACCGACCACACAGTTTCAGGCCATTCGTGTGCACGAGCAAGACGCTCGAAACGCCGCAATTAGTCGTCGAGATCATCCTTGGACTCCTCAAACTCTGGAATAGAAGCGTTTTCGACAACTATGCGACTCGTTGATGCTACCGGTTGATGACTGGCATTCTGCAGTTTCGCCATATTCTCTGCATGAGATAGTCTCATAGATTCCAATTTTTACTCCAAGTCTCTCTTCTGTTTGGTAGTTTGCTCTTTCAGTGACGCTCTTCACGCTCCCTTTGCTCCCTGGCTAGCTTCTCCTCTTTATCATCTTTTGCCTGGTCAGCTAAAGTGTGACGCACAAAATCAGCTAACTCTTGTCAAACCAAATTGAGACGTTGACCAAGAGTAAACCCGAACCTGAAATATCGCCAACAGATTTATACTTCGCATCTATGTTACCATACTGTCGCGCGTTCTGAACTGCAGGAGAACTTAACGCTACATTCTGTGTTTTGCGCAACCGTGCGGAAATTGGAGAGTCAGTAGTGGCTTCGGCCATGACTACAACCGAACAAAACAGTATCTTAAGATGTCAAATCAACCTACAACATATGCTAAACAATTAATAGTGTCAGCAACCTTGACCGTTACAGCAACTGCTGAAAACAAGTATCCAAGTACTCAAATGAATGAATATATAATTCTTACTCTAAAACAAGAACAACGATCAACATATTTACATGCACTACTTTTAACAATCTAACTTAAGAACAACAAACTTTGTGAAGCCACAAGGTAATTCCTAACCTATACCCAGGATAATGAAATATCTTGTTATCTCAGCAGATGCTGATCTCAGCGGATGCTGATCTCAGTGGATGCTGATCTCTGCGGGACCCTCATATCCTACCCCCATATCCTTTAAGGTTCAGTTCAGATCAACAGTAGTATTGGAAGATAAACAAACTCGAAACATGATGTAGTGCGAATGTTGTGACGATGCGTACGAACGATGTGTGTAAACGCATTGAGTTGTTATTCTAATGAAAAATGCGTTGTATAAATGCAATTTATTATTATCATTATTATTATTATTATTATTATTATTATTATTATTATTATTATTATTATTATTATTATTATTATTATTTGTCCGGAGACGAGCTGGAACACCCACTCCCGAGGGGAAGTTCTCTGCCTCCATTGATGCAAGTGTTAATCGCATTACGTTTTTTTTCTATCAGGAGCATTTCAACAAACTATTGGAGACCTGTTCAATGTGGACCGACGAACAGTAGGTAGAATTATTGCCCGATTCTCCTCAATTCTGTCTCGAAGGCTGGGGGAATACGTTAAGCTTCCAGCCACCCAAAGGGAAGCAGATGTTGTGGTTGAGAGTTTTTACCAGTTAGCAGGTTTCCCAAACGTACTGGGCTGCATTGATTGCACACATGTTCAGATAATTGCACATGTCATCAACGAATTTGAATATGTCAACTGCAAAGGCAATCAATGTACAACTCATCTGCAATGCAGAAATGCTCATCACAAACTGTGTTGTCCGCTGGCCGGGTTCAGTACATGACTCACGCATGTGTGTGTGTGTGTGTGTGTGTGTGTGTGTGTGTGTGTATGTGTGTGTGAAAGAGAGAGAGAGAGAGAGAGAGAGAGAGAGAGAGAGAGAGAGAGAGAGAGAGAGAGAGAGAGAGAGAGAGAGAGAGAGAGAGAGAGAGAGAGAAGCATGCCTGTAATTCCTTCCAGAAGGCATGTTTCTTGTCCCAGAATATCCAACGCAAAATCATGCCACCATGGTATCGCGGGAGGAGGTCCTCCACCTGTCGGAGGGTGTTTTATTTTGTTCTGAAGGTGCTTCACAGCCTGCATCAAATCTGACCATTTCTTTTTCACTTGGGGAGTTTTTCTCTGTGTTGTCCCATATGCGTTAACACGCATGGTTATTTCATTCCACAGGGTTTGCTTTGTTTTTGCCGTAATTTTGTTGTTGAGCTTGCTGAACAAGTCATCTGAGTGTTGCTTGATCAGGTCAAGCAAGCAGTGAACTTCTCCTTATGTAAAATTGGCGGATCTTGGCTGGGATACTTTAGTTTTTCCTTCCATCTTTGTCGTCTTCTATTTTTCTCGTGACGTCACGACAGAAGGAGAATACCGTGTTTTACCGTGTTTTCCCCAATTTGCGCCAAAAATATCCCAACTTTACTCTCAACGTAAGGCCAAACGTAATACGTTACTCCGCATGCGACAAAGCATGCGTGGTGACCACCAACACTGGTACGGAAAGGTGTCCGAACCAAGTGCAGTGGGGATGTCATGTGAGGTTTCGTTGTTGCTGGGCTCTGCACAATGGAATGCTGTAACCCTCACGCTTTATTCTATGGGAACTGCTAGTTAGTCACCCGGTGAATTACTTCAATACATTTATTGATTTAGCTTGGTCTGTGTTAAGGTTGGGATACAGAGATAGATAGAAAAATGGTAAAAGATCACTGTCACACTAGCTTTCACACGGCTATGAATCATATGTAGTCCAGCCACTTGATAACAGTTAAGATCACACATTTATTTCCTCTACTCTATACAAGATCTTTGATGTACTAATCTACTTAAAAAGTCATAGGCAATGCAAATAATTCGATCGCTGATAGTCTTGGCAGCTATTGTGTCTTCATAGGGCACTGGCTACTAGAGTTCATGAGGATTGGACTACTGTGGTCCGTTTTACAGTTTTCTGAAGAGTGGACTACTGTGGTCCGTTTTACTATCAGTTTTAGTGCACTTTTTCCTATGCACTTAACTCAAGGGTGGTGTGTTTGAAGCCCTTCGTTGAGGTAGCTTCTGGTACACGCTGGGTCGTCATGTAGTTTGGTTCCTTGACAAGCTGTGTTGTCTTGGCGAGTGTTTTCCAGGGGAGCTCTCTCAGTCCTGTGCTGTAGAGGCTAAACAGCCAACTAGTCTTTTCTGTGGAGTTGGGCGCACGTTATATCTCGCCTGTTCGTCTGTTTGACAAAGACAGGCCCGTGGCTACTTGATCGAATTCTAAGATTCTCAAGTCCTGCTTCCTGGTCTATGAGTGGAGAGATTTCTGCTAACTGTGAAGCTGTTTACTGCTCCTCGTTTTCCTCTCGACTCCCGTTCTATCTCTCTATTTGAATCAACCAGACCTGGTTGATTCCCTTATAAACTGTGTTCCCATAGGCTGGCAATCGACTCGCCTAACGTAGCTACGATGATGTCATTGCCTGCGCTACTGCTGTTAAGCTACCACTGTGTGTACACGGCATCATACCATTGCTACGCCTGATTACTTCCATCGTCTGCTGCAGCCTAACATTAACATTCTAAGATTACAATGACTAAACAAGCAAAATAGTAAAGTAAGCAGGGTAAACTGGTCCGTCTGTCACAGGGGACCGTCTCAGGAGAATGCATACCAGATTGTGCGAGACCTCCTTTCGAAGGATCCGGTGCTACGACTGCCCGATACTTCCAAGGAATTCGTCTTAAGAACAGACGCAGCGGACGAAGGCATCGGCGCCATTCTGATGCAAGAACACGAAGGGAAACTATTTCCGGTCAGTTACGCCAGCAAAAAACTGTCGAGGGCCGAGAAGAATTATTCGACCATGGAGAAAGAGTGCCTCGCTATCATATGGGGAATCCGGAAGTTCGAACTATACCTTCAAGGAGTGAAGTTCGTGCTGCAGACTGATCACAAGCCGCTAACCTACTTGAAATCTGCCAAGTTTGTGAACAGTCGCATCATCAGATGGGCTATGTACTTGCAGAACTTTAACATGCGAGTAGAATCTATTAAAGGATCAGACAATGTTGGTGCGGACTTCCTCAGCAGAGTGTGTGAGTAAAGAACATTGACTATGTGGATGAACTGAGAACATTGGCAATATCCAGACAGACCTGAAGATGAAAGCATTGACTCTGTGTGGATGGACTGGGCACATTGACAGTGTTCAGACAGACTGAAATAAGTTTTAATCTCGCCGAAGCAATTAGCGATGATGTGAAGTCTATGTGTTATAGGCCTAAACGCAATGCAAGTTTTTTAAACAATGAAGTTTTAATGTGAATCTTAATGGAGGACAGTCTCTCTGAATCTCCTGCAGTTGTGTTTGGTAAAAGGAAGGCAGAGTCAACCTCTTCGTCGTCTGAAGAAAGCCCTGCTGTAAAACCGGCGTGTAAAAAACAGTTTGTGGTTGGTGACAGTGAGCTCAAAATGGCGCCTCCCAGTGTTGAAGAAACTCTAGCATCTATGCAGCGCTGTATGCAAAATTTGCCGACGAAAGAAGACTTTACAGAGATTCAAAATGGTGTGAGGTTAGAAATTGGCAAAGTGAGACAAGAAATAGAAACAATGAATCAGGCTTTTCACGATAGGCTAGAACAGTTGGAGAGTAGAATTTTTGATTTGGAGGGAAACGCTGAAAAACTCAAACAAGAGAACGGGGAGTTGAAGGAGAGACTGAGGGAGGTGGAGGGGAATCTTAACGATCAACAGCAATACGGTAGGCGCTGTAATGTTCGAATTTACAACATCAGAGAACACGCCAACGAAAACAGCGCCGGACTGTCACAGTCAGTGTGCAAGCTGTTCACTGACCAGCTTGGTGTACCAGTGACCTGCGATGACCTGGAAGCGTGCCACAGGGTGGGGGCTGTCAGCAGTGGTGGTGGCGTCGGGGGTGTCAGACCACGTACGACCATTGTGAGATTCAAGTTTAGAGATCTGCGTGACAAAGTGATTACTCAGAGAAAGAAACTCAAAGGTAACAAGGACAAAATCTCCATCGGAGAAGACTTGACCCCAGTGAATGCTAAACTTGCTAAAGATGCATACAAACACTCGGCCACAATGTCGTCATGGACTGTTAATGGCAAGGTATTTGCAAAGTTGAAGAATGGCAAGACTGTCAAAATCAAGTATGGGGACAATGTTGACTCCCTCCTAAAGAGTGTGATGAATTCATAAAAACACTGATGCTGACTTTTCACATTCATGTGTGCAGGTATTGTTGACAACTAGTTCTTGCTATGTTTTCTTCTTGCTTATTGATGTAACTGCTTCGCAGTAAAATTATACTATCAATGAGCTGAACTTTTCATGACCTACGCCCCTCTCTCTCCAATAACATGTAATTACTATACTACTACGACCGATGCGCTAGCCGTGTGACTGTCGCGATGCGCAAATCAGTGTTTATTTTCCCACACTGCGATGTCCAATGTTTGCTACTACAGTGACCCGATGAAATGCTTTGAGTCACACTGCCTTTACTAGTGTTTGTTGACAAAAGCCCAAAAGGCGTAAAGGAGTCAATTATTTGATTTTCCTTCTCACATATTTGGTTCAAATTATAAAAGTCTATTAGACGCTTACTTATCCACCTTTATTTTATTAGATATTTATACCATGATAACATTATTCTAACGGTATGCACAAATACTGACATGCCTAATGCATGAGAATATTCGACTTGGGCTGCAGTATCATGTCGCAAGCAAGCAAGGAAAAACGATATGTTATCTGCCTATGTATTCTTATGTTTTGAAAGATGATATTCAGTGCATACATGTTCTATGTAATTTTTTACAACGTTTAAGATGTATCTTATAATTTCATGCTTACAGTGTGTATGTTTCATTATATTATAAAAGGATATAAAGTGTATTGTTTTGCTTTCCTTTAAAGGCTACATGAACCTGCTGTTTAATATTTAATCTCCGGAAAACTTGTAATCAATGTATACATACTTAATAACCATTTGCAGTGTTTATGGTGCTAGTTTACACTGCATTTGAATTATTTTTATTTATTTCTCTGCTCCATTATAATTCACTTGAAATGTTTAGTTAAAAGCTCATTTAATTTGTTTTTCAATTTACAATTTTTGCTTGCAAAGCGATTTGCCTGTAGTTCTTGCATTATGCATGGTGTAACGTTTTGTGTTTTGGGGATGAATGTAGGTATGAGTGTTGGTATGGATGGGTATTGGGGGATTGTGATTTTGATGCTGTATTGTGCTGGTTTCATCCTCTTGAGCGTACTTACGTCTCTGGTGTTTTTCCTGTTAGAAGAAAATATTGTTCATGCTAAATGTATGTTGATGCCTGTTGTTGTAATGCCTTGTATTCCTGACCATGGTTGATAATCAGGTGCGCCTTGTGTCCATGAACTGTAGGGGCCTGGGGGACTCGCAGAAGAGAAGGGACGTTTTTCATTATTTAAGAGAAAAGAAGTACTCAATTTGTTTGTTGCAAGACACCCATTTCCACCCAAGTCAAGAAACCAGAATTAAAATGAATGGGGAGCCCATGCTTGTTTTGCCTCCTTTACCTCCAATGCAAGGGGTGTTGCTATCTTGTTTGATAACAATTTTGAACATAAAGTTAAAGCTGTTCATAAGGATGTTGCGGGTAATTGGCTCATAGTGCAAGTAACATTTAATGAAACAGAATTTTTACTTGTGAACGTTTATGGCCCAAATAATGATGACCCAAATTTTTATCAAAATTTGGAAGAGAAGGTGAAACAGTTTGAAGAATGTTCATGTGACAATATTATTTTCAGCGGCGACTGGAATGTTGTATTAGATTATGAGTTAGATTGTGCACACTATACCCAAAGGAATAATCTTAAAGCACATGAACAGGTAAAGCAAATGATGGATAATTTATCATTATGTGATGTGTGGAGACAATAATCCTGATGTAAGAAAGTACTCCTGGTTCAAACCAAATCCACTCAGAATGTCGCGCCTTGACTATTATTTAGTGAATGACATAGCTTCTCAATATATTGCAGATGTCGATATAAAACCTGGATATAGGACTGACCATTCTGCAATAACTATAACCTTGCAATTTGGTGATAAGGGGAACAGACACTCTTTTTGGAAATTCAACTCCTCACTGTTATCCGATAAAAAATATTTAGTCGAAGTTAACAATGAAATTAAATGTGTAGTTGCAGAATATGCAGCCTTCCCTTATAACAGAGAAACCCTAGATAACCTCCCCTTATCTGAAATTCAATTTACTATCTCTGATCAATTATTTTTAGAAGTACTCTTGATGAAGATTCGTAGTAAGACTATTTCCTATGCCAGCAACAAAAATAGAGAATTAAATAAGAAAGAGAAACAGTTGCAGGATCATATAGAGCAGTTAGAAAATGAAGAAACATTAAGTGGAGAAGACAGGGGGATTCTAAAAAAAGATAAAGAAGAGCTGGAAAAGATTCGCGAGCACAGAATGAAAGGGGTACTACTGAGGTCTAGAGCGAGATGGGAAGAAGACGGAGAAAAAGTCTCTAAATATTTTTGCAATTTGGAAAAAAGAAATTACGTAAATAAACACATTTCTAAACTAGTCCTAAATGATGGTTCGACAACAACGGACACTGAAGTAATTGTTAAGGAAGTTAAACAGTTTTATGAGAACCTTTATGCAGCACGAGAACTAGACAAATGCGAAATAAGTGACTTAGTAAAAAATATGCCTGTATTAAATCCACTGGAGGCGGGACAGCTTGAGGGGGAAATCTCGTTGGAGGAGGCAGGCTACGCGCTTAAACAAATGAAGAATAACCGTAGTCTTGGTACAGACGGATACACTTCTGAGTTCTTTAAAGTCTTTTGGAAGCAAATAGGAACTTATGTAGTCAGGTCTCTCAATGAAGGATTTAACAAGGGGGAGTTATCTAGTTCACAAAAGGGGGGAATTATTATTTGTATTCCCAAGGAAGATAAGCCTAAAGATCAGATAACAAACTGGAGACCAATCTCGCTATTAAATGTTGTCTACAAGATAGGATCTGCTTGTATTTCTAACAGAATTAAAACTGTATTACCAAAGCTAATTTCTCAAGATCAGACAGGTTTTATTAGAAACCGATTTATAGGAGATAATATTAGACTTATTTACGATATTATAGACCATTTAACTTCTACGGATGTCCCTGGCCTACTCTTATGCTGCGACTTTCAGAAGGCTTTCGACAGTTTGGACTGGGAATTATTGTTTAAGACTTTAAAAAGCTTTGGATTTGGAGAGGACTTGTGTCGATGGGTGAAAACGTTTTACAACGGTGGAAAATCTTGTATATCTGTAAATGGGCATGCCTCTGACTGGTTCCCTGTGTCTCGCGGCTGTCGTCAGGGGGATTCCATTTCGGCCTACTGCTTCGTTCTCTGTGCAGAAATTTTAGCGCTTATGATACGAGAAAATGAAAATATTCGGGGGATAAAAGTTTTGGATACAGAATATAAATTATCTCAGTACGCAGATGATACTGAGGTATTCTTAGAAGGGGATGAACTATCCTTTGAAGAAACGATTATCACTATTTCAAAATTTGGCAGTTTTTCGGGTCTTTTCTTAAATGCAGAGAAAACCTGCGCCATATGGTTGGGTAGCAGGCAAAACTCTACAGTTAGGTACATGCAACATCTCAACATCCGTTGGAATCCTGGGCAATTTAAAATTCTAGGCATCATATTTACAAATAATTTAAAAGACGTGGTAGAAATAAACTTCCGTAAAAAATTTGCAGAAATGAGGGCTCTGTATTCTGTTTGGTTGAAAAGACAAATTACACCCTTGGGTAGAGTAGCTATTTTAAAATCGCTTATTCTCTCTAAGCTAACTTACCTTTGGCTACTTTTGCCGAACCCTCCTGACGATGAAATACAATCTTTACAATGTACTATATTTCAGTTTGTGTGGGGAAGGAAGAAGGATAGGATCAGTCGAAAGGCGACAATCAAAAGTATTGAAGACGGTGGCTTGGGTATCCCTGACATCTCAAAATATATCACCAGTTTAAAATTAACATGGGTCAAAAAGCTCATGTCGTCTACACACGGCTGGAAGTCAATAATTGCTGCAAAATTGCCTTTAGTGCAAAATCTACCAGTACTTGGGTCTGAATTACCTCTTGACAATGTAAATCTGAACCCTTTTTGGAAAAATGTGTTTGAGGCATATAAAATATTTGGTAGTCACGTTAAGGCGACAACAACTGAGCAATTTCTTTCTGAGCCTCTGTTTTATAACATTAACATTAAAATTGGCAAGGAATGTCCTTTTTTGACAAATTGGTTTGGTCGAGATGTGAAACAAATAAAGGATTTTGTAGACCAGAATGGTCAATTTTTGTCTCACCGTTTATTTGTTAATAAGTACAAAGTTGTGAATTGTAATTTTTTGTCATATTATGGATATGTTAGTGCAATTAAAAATTACGCACGAAGCTGCGACATTGTGATTGTTGACAACAAAGCTTGTGAAAGCACGCTTCTGTACAAGATACTTTTTGCTGTATCTAAAGGTGCCAAATTTTATTGCAATTCGTTAGTGTATAACAATACAAAACCTAACTGTTGTGATAAATGGGATGCCAAATTTCAATGTGATTTTGACTGGAAAAATATTTTTCTAAACATAAGAAATATAAAAGAAATAAAATTAAGGTGGTTTCAGATTAGAATTGTGCATCGAATCATTGCCACAAAAATTGTTCTCAAAAGCATGGGTATCGAGCCTAACGAGGATTGTACTTTTTGCGAGAAAGAGAAAGAAAGTATTGAACATCTATTTTTGCAATGTCCACAAGTTAGATCATTTTGGAATGCTTTAAAAGAGTTGTTGATTGACATGGGATTAGTAAATGATGAGTTTGTTTTTAATGAGCATATTGTTCTGTTTGGAATTTCAAACGTCGGTAGAATGTCTAAAGAATTGCAATATGTTGTTTTGGTGGCCAAATTCTTTATTTACAAATGTAAATTTGATGGTATTGCCCCACAGGTTGGAGCATTCAGAAATTACATGAAATTCAAGTTGGAAATTGAAAGATGCTGCGCATGCTGTAAACTCGAGTTGGATAAATTTAATAACTCGTGGACGGAATGGTTTATGTTTTGCGGCATTGTGGAAGAACATTGAATATTTGTCCATATATGTAATACCTTTTCCCCTCATAGTGAATTGTAAATCCTATATAATTTTACTTCCCCACGAACAAACATGAATATTGGTTATTACTGTTAAAATAATAATAATAATAATAATAAAACAATTTTTAAAAAAAAAATAATAGAATACACGAACAGACGGTTTTAGGTAGAAATTCTAGAATTAAGAGACGAACACAGATGTAGACGCAGACAATGCACAGAGTACTGTATGTGTGTGTGTGTGTGTGTGTGCGTGTGCGTGAGAGAGAGTGAGAGAGCGAGAATGTTGTCTACTTAACTTTTGCTGTTATATTGAAGAAAAGGGAAAGGGGTGGGTGTAGGGGTGGGAACTGACAGAGGTGATGGGTGCAAAAATATTCATTTTGTTGTTGCTGTTGTTATTGTGGTTCTCTTTTACCATGTATTCAGTGACACTGTGACGCAGCAAATTTTTCCTTGTTTTGTGGAATTAAAAAAAAAAAGAAAAAAAAAAAAAAAAAAAGAAATAAGTTTTAATTCTGGACTTTGTTTGTGTATTACGTTTCAATTTTGTTGAAAGAAATTGGGTAAATTTCTTCTTGAGTGGGGGGTTATGTTACGTTGAAACGCGAACGATAGTATGTCTGAAACGCGCACGATAGATCTAATCGTTTTGCTTTGCAAAGTATTCAATAATAGAGTGTATTTACCTTTGATTTAAGTTTGCATTGTTGTTAGGAGAGGCTTTGTATAACGTTGATAATTTTCGTTAGTCGATATTATTGGAAAATTTTCTAGATTTACTTGTTTACTGTAGATCGAAGTTTCTTGATTGGCGTAGATATTGGAGAACATTCTTTTGACAGACAGGAAGGTTGTATGACGTAAAACAGTGATGACGAAGTTAATTCTGATTGGTTGTAACGCGTCATTCTGGAACGTCCTGAGGTTATCTCGAGATGAGAGAAAAAATATATAATGGACACACTGTGTTGTGAAAGAGAGTGAAAAGGCGATTGTATGCAGTTGTTGATGAACGTTGAATAACGTTTGAAAACTTTATACGACTCCGTGCCTTGTGGCTGTTTGAACGGGTTTACGTGGATAAACGAATCTGGGCTACACTCATCAGTACTTCAGCACTGATAGAAAAACACTAACATCAAACGAGTGTAACACCCCGTCACAACGACACGCCCAGAGGTGTCACCAAGTACGTCGCGGACCTACAGGAAACCCTCAAAGCAACGTGGAAGAAAGCTGGTGAAGCACTGAAGAAGGCAAGAGCCCGGCAGGCGAAGTACTACAACCGCCACGCGAAGGACCGAGAACTGCAAGTCGGCGATCAAGTGCTACTCTTACTTCCAAGTGGAACCAACAAGCTGGACATCGCTTGGAGAGGACCGTACCCAGTGACTGCCAAGAGATCCCAGTCTACTAAGTAGAGGTAAACGGGAGAGCTCGATACCACCACATCAATGTCCTCAAGAAATACACGGACCGACCAGCGACCTCAAGCACTCACAACTTGCTAACCATCGCCATAGCGGAGTAAGGAGACAGCATGGAGACAAATGCAGTATAGTATCCCCTGCATTCCAAAGAGACCCACAAAGATGTGATACTCAACGGAGACCTAGCCGCCAAACAGCAACAGCAAGTACTACAGGTCATCCGACAACATCAGACTGTGCTCACAGACCGACCAGGAAGGACAGACCTCGTCGAAGTAACCCTAACGGTGACCGACCCAACACCCGTCAGCCAGACGCTCTACCCGATGCCACTGTCACAGCAGCGAGCCATCAAGGAAGAGATAGACACCTTCCTGGCAGCCAGAATCATCTCAGCGTCTACTTCACCCTACAGCGCAGGTACGGTATTGTTGCGAAAGCCCAACGGAGAGTATCGACTGTGCATCGACTTCAGACTTCTGAATGCCGTAACGCAGTTTCAGCAAGAACCATCTTGGACCAGACCGACCTATTTGCCAAGCTACAGCGAACGAAGTACTTCTCACGCATCGACCCCAGCAAAGGGTACAATCAGATACCAGTACAACGACAAGTCCGAAAGTACCTAGCGTTTAGCACCATGGAAGGACACTGCGAGTTCAACGTAGGCCTACTTCCCTTCGGACTGCACAACGCACCCAGCATCTTTAGCGCCATGATGCGGAAACTCCTGGCATCCCTGAGAAGCGAGCACCTACACTCGTTTATGGACGACATCCTCATCGCAACACCTACGTGGGAGGAACATGTCACTCTCCTACACCGACTACTCGCCCGCCTCAGAAACACTGGATTGACGGCACAACCCACCAAGTGTCAGATTGGATTCACTGAATTAGAATTTCTGGGACACACCATCAGTCAAGGTAGCCTGCGACCTGTAGAAAAGACCGTGAAACGTCTGCTCGACGCTCCTAGGCCCAAGACCAAAAAGGAAGTGCAGTCGTTTCTGGGGCTTTGTGGCTTCTACCAGAAGTTAATCCCCAGCTGCAACAGCATTGCAGTGCCTCTAAGCAGTGGAACCCGGAAAACCGCCCCGGACAAAGTCGTTTGGACAGCCGAATGCGAGACAGCATTCTAAACCCTCAAGGACAAAATGACATCGGCGCCAGTACTCCACCTACCAGATTTGACGCAGCCTTCGTTCTACGCACCGACGCAAGTGACTTAGGCCTCGGAGCAGTACTGCTACAGTGCGACCCCAAGAACACAAAGACGCTATTCCCTGTCGCCTACGCCAGCAGAAAACTGAGACCCGCCGAGACACATTACGCCACGTCGGAGAAAGAATGCCTTGGACTAGTCTGGGCCATACAGAAGTTTCAACTCTACCTGTATGGGACCCACTTCACAGTTCAGGTGGATCACCAACCAATATCATTCCTGGCAGCCTCCAAATCCTTGAACTCGCGCCTGATGCGAATGGGCACTCAACCTTCAGGCATCCAAATCGAGTACATCCCCGGCAAAGAGAACCACGGAACCGACTACCTTAGTCATCATCTCGTGGAGGACACATCAGCTGTCGCCCACCCAACCCAACTAAGGGCCACAGCACCAGACTTCGTCCCCCGTCCAGTAGAACCCTTGTCACTATTGTCCATAGCTACCTGGCATAGCATTGCAGCTCAGGTAGAGCAGCTTAACTAGTTTGTAAATAGGACCCTAGGATAGTGCAGTGTTAAACTAGGCTCTGTAGTAGAAAAAGGTCGAATCCAGTAGTCATCGCCTTTTTTGAGTTGAGGGAGCCTGTAACAAGAGCCGAGATTTAAACACAGCACATTTATGTTTTTGCACTGTTTAGTCAGTTGTAACACTAAGGTTAATGTTATGCTGAAGCAGATGACATAAGTTAATGATGTGTGCTACACTCTGCTATACGGACGATAGGGCAGTATAGTGACATCATCCAGCTTACGTTAGAGCTCATCGAATTTACAGCCAACCGGGACAGAGAGAGATTAGGTATACCGGTTCTACCTGGTTCAGGCAGACAGCTTAGGAGATTCATTCTGCATTCAAACTGCCTAGAATACACAGCTACACAGAAATCTCTCCATAGAACAGGAAAGCAGGACTTGTTGAAAACTCGATTCAACTAAGTTTGCCACGGCCTGACAATGTCAAAAAGGTAAATGAACATACTTTTGTTTCATCGTGATGTCTTGATATTATTGTTGAATTCTGTTTGTGAAATTTGCCATGATTAGAAATGAATTGTCAGTCCAACGTTGCGTGACCACGTGGCGAACACAACCGGCCGACGCCATGTTGTATACCTTACGGACCCACTGTTGTTTAACCTATATGTATGCTTGCAGACCAGTGGCTGTACTAGAGAATGTGTACAATATTAATTAATTCTCTATGTGTATAGTTAGCCATGATTTATATTTATCTATGTATAGGAAATTAGAGTGGAGATTCCAGTGGACCACGGAATTAGCAGAATGTTCGTAGATGTGGAGCTAATCACTGAGGGCTACTTCGGCCTTCAGTGAGACGCTCTGCACACACCTAGAATACAGGGTTGTGCAGAATTTCGTCTCATATGTTACAGACAAGCAGGCATCGTATCGTGAGCCCAACCAGGCGAAAGACAAGAAAGTCTTTCCTTAAAGTTGACCTGCAGAGGCATCGCTAACAATGAGCAATGCGAGCCCACCAGTCTAGCAACAAGGAGAACACTCCCAAACAACACAGCGCATCACTGAAAGTTGGCCTGCAGCGGCTGATCAAGCAATGAGCGAAGAGAGCCCACCAGTCTAGCAACAAGGAGAACCCACTGAAAGTTGGCCTGCAGCGGCTGATCAAGCAATGAGCGAAGAGAGCCCACCAGTCTAGCAACAAGGAGAAGAACCCACAACAACACAGCTTATCAAGGAAGCAACCACAACACAGCTCTTCGGACACTGAGCTAGGTACACAGAACGCAGTGCACCAAACCTGTATCAAAGGACCACAGTAGTCCATTCTTCCAGAACTCTGACCCTTAGGGCAGAAAGCATCCAGTGCCCAATGATGTTACAATAGCTGCATAGAATATCAAGAAGCGAACCAGTCAAAAAACATTTGAACTTGTTAGTATCTACTTGGAAGATCGTGTATAGAGTAGAGGAAATAAATGTGTGAAATTTACTGTTATCAAGTGGCTGGACTACCTATGTTTCATAGCCCTGTGAGAGCTAGTGTGACAGTGATCTTTTACCATTTTTCTTTCTATCTCTGTACCCCAACCTAAACACAGACCGAGCTAAACAAATAATTGTATTAAGTAGAGTCACAGGGAGATTTACTAGCGATCCCCATCGACTTAAGACGAGTGGGTAATAGCATTCCATTGTGCAGAGCCCAGCAACAATAGACTCACCGTCACAGTTAACAGCTCATTCCAATCCAGATATCGCTATAATTGTTGATGTTATATTAAAATCACCAGTTGTTAGATTGTTATAATTTTATTTTTAGTTGGAAGATTGTTATGATTTTACTATATTTTAGTTTTATTGTCTAATGGCATGCACCTAGAGTGAACAGACGTAAAATTAAAATACTGAACCAATCTGAACTGGACTGACAGTTTAGGCCCCATGGAATGAAAGTTTAGACACCACGGAATGAAATTTAGACATCACGGAATACCATGGAATGAAAGTTCAGACACCGCGGAATGAAGTTCAGACACCATGGTATAAAAGACTCCTTGCAATGCAAGGATTAAGTTTAGGCACCCTGAGCGTTAGACACATAACAGAGAGATGGCACACACGTTCACATAAGTGAATGGCAATCAGTAGGCATATTTCATAGAGCTGATAGACGGAAGGGGACTCTCGAGCGCAATATAATTACTTAATTTGGATTCACATGCGTTTGATCATGAGTAATAGAAAGACACACTCACACACGCACACACCCAAACAGAGAGAGAGAGAGAGAGAGTGTTACACTTCGTTTGATGTTGGTGTTTTCTATCAGTATTTGATTCAGCCCCGATGCTTGAATTCCTGATAGGTGTGTAACTCAGATTCGTTTATCCACGCAGCCTGCTCACTCATCAACAAGTCAGGAGTCGACGTATGAAGTTTTCCACTTTTATTCAGCACACATCAACAATTGCATACAATCGCTTTTTCACTCTCAACTTTTTACTTTCCAACTCACTATCAACAACAACACACAACAGTGCGGCACATAAATATATAACCTCTCTCTTTCTTCCCGAACAATATAGAACAAGGTAGACTAGAATGACGCACTACAGCCAATCAAATAAAAGATCGTCATCACTGACTTACGTCATACATCTTTCTAAACATTCTAGGAAGTTCCCTCAAACTTCGACATTTATCGGGAAAATTCTATCGACAGTAAATACGCAAATCCAGAGAATTCTCCAATAATATCGACTAACGAAAATTATCAACGTTATACAAAGCCTCTCCTAACAACAATGCAAACTCAAATCAAAGGTAAATAAATTCCATTATTGAATACTTTGCAAAACAAAACGATTAGATCTATCGTGCGTGTTTCAGACATACTACCATTCGCGTTTCAACGTAACATAACCCCCCACTCAAAAAGAAATTTACCCAATTTCTTTCAACAACGTTGAAACGTAATGCACAAACAAAGTCTTAATTCTGGACTTTCTGAATATTGTCATTGTGCTCAGTTCATTCACACAGAGTCAATGTTCTTCCATCCGCAAGTCTATCTAGATATTGTCAATGTTCACACTTTATCTGCATAGAGTCAATGTTTTTTCATATGTAAGGAAACGACGTCCTCGACCTTTACAGTTGTCATCGGCCCAGGGTCAAAGACATTGATCTCGTGGGCTTTCCTGGAGTCAGTTCATCCTCCGTTGTCTCCTTCTTCCATCGAACGTCCGACGAAGTCGACGTTGTCGGTACCCAGAATGCACTTGCTGGGTCTCACGATCAGGTTGGCTTCTTGAAGACGGTGGAACAGCTCCCTCAAGGTCTGCAGATGCACTTCTCAGGTGTGGGTGTGGACTAGCAGGTCGTCCCAGTAACACACGACATTGTCCATCACTTTGAGCATCTTCTTCATCCCTCTCTTCAGGGTAGCTCTGTTGTTGACCATGCCAAAGGGCATCCTTAGGCACTCGTACGTCCCATCAAGAGTTATAAAAGCAGTCTTTGGTATGTCCTGTTGACGCACGGGGACTTGCCAATAACCCTTGCTGAGGTCAATCTTTGAGAAAATTCTACTCCACGATAATTGGCGGAAGAGGTCTGCTGCGGTAGGCATCGGCTCGGGGTCGAAGACCGGTGATCTTATTAACCTTCCTGTAGTCGATGCATACTCTGTTGCTCCCGTCTTTCTTCTTCACGACCACGACAGGGGACGCGTAGGGGGAACTGGACTCCCTGATGATGCCCATCTTTAGCATCTCATCGATATCTTTCTTCAAGGATTCACGGGCCTTGAAAGGGATCGGGAAGGGTTTGGATCGAACAGGGATATTTGAAGTGAGGTGGACTTCATGTTCGATCAAAGTCGTAGAGCCTGGGACATCACTGAAGCTATGGGGAAATTCGCCCATAAGGTCCTTGAGCTCCAACTTTTGACTTCCGTCAAGCCTGGTCCTAGCTTAACATCATCGATGCCTTCTTTGCTGTGGAAGTCTCCAAGTTCCAATAGTTCCTCGCTGTCAAAGCTGTTGTCGATCTCAGCTGCTGTTGCTACGTGTACAGTCTCTGGCGGCCTCTCCGCATACAGCTTAAGGAGGTTGGCGTGGTATATCTTGGAATGCTGGCCGACCTTCACCTTATAGTCGTTGATCCCCACCACGGTCTCCACTTCGTACGGGCCTTTCCACTGCATCAGCAACTTATTATGATCGGTAGGTAGCAGCACCAGCACTTTGTTGCCAGGTTTGAACTTCCTGTTCGCAGCCCTTCGATCGTAGTAGTGCTTTCCACAGTCCTGGGACTTCTTCAGGTTTTCTCTGGCTATCTCGAGAGTCTGCTCCAGCTTCTCTCGTAGCTCAAACACGTACTGGTAACTGTTCTTCACCTCTGGGGTGTCCACTTCCTTAGTCCACAGTTCTTTCAGGATGTGCATCGGCCCTCGGATGGTTCTTCCGTACAGCAGCTCGAACGGAGAAAAGCCGGTGGACTCCTGCGGTACTTCTCTGTAGGCGAAAAGTAAGGCGTTGATAAAGCGATGCCATTGTCTGGGCTGCTCGCTGCACAGTTTCTTCAGGGTGGACTTCAGCGTAGCATTGAACTTTTCGACAAGCCCGTTGCACATTGGATGGTAAGGTGTCGTAGTCAAATGCCGGATGCTCAGCAGTCTGTTGACCTCCTTCATGCAGTCAGAGACGAACTGCGTCCCGAGGTCTGTCAGAATTTCTTCAGGCACTCCAAGTCTACTGAACATGTCCACCAGTGCCTCTGCTACAGTTTCAGTGTCAATCTTCTTCAGTGGCACTGCTTCTGGGTACCGAGTTGCATAGTCCACTAAAGTCAGTACCCACCGATGACCTTCTTCACTCGGAGGTCTTATTTCGCCGAATAAGGCTAAGGCTACCCTCATGAAAGGTCGGTCGATCAGAGGCATCCTCTGCATAGGCACTTTCGGGACCCTTCCTCGAGGTATGGTCTTCTGGCAAATGTCACATGATCGGCAGAAACGGCTGACGTCCGCATGAAGTCCTGGCCAGTAGAACACCGCCTGGATTCTATCCAACGTCTTCTTGATACCCAGGTGACCTCCCATGATTGAGTCATGCGCTACTTCCATCACCTGGCGCCTTAGGGGTAACGGTACCAATACTTGACGTAGTGATTTCCCTCCGTTGACCCTCGGGTGCTGGAAGATTCGATACAGGATCTTGGCCTTCACCTCAAAATAGACCGTACCACTGCCTTTGGTCACATGGTCTTGGCGGTTCCTGTACTTGTTTAAAGTACTATCAGCTTCCTGGAGCTGGATCAGCTTATCTCTGTCCACGATGGCAGCTTTGGAGTTGTCGGCGACCTTCAGTGGCGTAGACGTCTTGTCTCTCTTGGCCTGGGCCCTGGTAGTAACAGCACCGACGATCTCTGGTCGGCAGGGCTGAGCCGGAGTAACCACTTTGTCCCGTAGCAGCTCTGCAAGGTCTCCATCGGGAAATGGCAATGGATCCTCCTCCGCAACTTCGACGCGTTGGGTTGAGGCAGGACTCCACTCTGGATCGCGGTCGTCTCGCTCCGTCAATATTCCCGATCATCAAATCATACAGCGGCTTCTTCAGGCAAACCGCTTCGACTTCGCCTATGTAGAAAGGGGTGTTGACATGAATCTTCGCAACTGGCGCTCTCACACATTTGTTGTCGGCCATGAGTGTCCATTTAGAATCGCCAGTGAATTGTTCTTTAGCGATTAGGTCTTCTCTGATGATGACCCCAATGCAGCCAGAGTCTCTTAGAACATTCACTTCATGATTTCCGACGCGTCCCTTTGAAACAGGCATGTTCTGGACGGTCACAGCTCTGCTGGCGACGACGGGGATATATTTCCCGTTGGCAAGGAGAAGTTGGCCATCGGTTATGCACTCTTGCACGTCCGCAGGAGTAGCTGCGCGCTCGGTCTCACTCGGAAGAATGACGCTCCCGCCGCACACTTGATGGTCAGATCTACTGGTTTGCCGTTAATTGGAGAAACGTCTGTCGGTTGCCCGCCGCTGCATTGTCCGTACTGCTCCGCTGTCCGCTACTTTTGTTTTGAGGACAGTTAGCAGCTCTGTGGTCTGTAGCGTTGCAAGTGAAACAGCCTCTTGAATGCCCTTCCCTGGGAGGTGGCGTGGAGTCCGTCTGTCTCTGGCTCGTCTGGCTCCCCTTGATCTGGTTCCCATGGTTTTCAGTCTTCTGAAATGGTTTCGTCGCCTTGGGTGGCCCCAGCGTTTTTCCGTGAGCGAGGAGATATCTTTCAGCAACCTCGGTCACATCATTAAGCGTCTGCAGCTTCTGTAATTTTAAGTGGGTCGCCAGGTCCTTGTGACAGGCATTGAGGAATTGCTCCTTCATGATCAGGTCATGGAGACTATCGTAAGACTACCCTTTGCCTGATAATTCAACCCACTTGTGCAGGTATGACGACAAGCGCTCCACAAACTGCTTTGGAGTCTCGTCTGACAAAGGCCGGCATTCACGGAAGCGTTTACGGTAGCCCTTCTCTGTGAAGCTGTAGCAATGTAATAGGGCCTCTTTCAAAACGTCGTAGTTTTTGGCGTCATCGTTCGACAGTCTGGTGTAAACTTCCAGTGCCTGCCCTGTCAGAAGTGCACTTAGTCGAATCGCCCGGTCTCGAGGTTGCCAGTTGGAGCTTTCGGCGAACCTTTCGAATCTCGCTAGATAGCTGTCGATCTGGTCCTTCCCGTCGACGAAGGTTGGCAATTTTGGAGCCATGTGGTCGCTGACGACTTGTGGCGCATGCTGATTGTTTTGGATATGCGCCAACTCTAGCTGGTGCTGAAGTCGTCTCTCTTCCATCTCTCTTTCTTCTCGGCGTCGCTGCTCTTCTGCTTCTCTTTCTTGACGCCGCTCTTCTCTTTCTTGACGCCGCTCTTCTCTTTCTTCTCGGCGACGCTGCTCTTTTAATTCTCTTTCTTCACGGCGACGCTGCTCTTCTAATTCTCGTTCTTGTATTCTCTCCTGGGATTTGACGTACTCCGTCAGCTGTTTGCCTTTTAGATTTAGTTCAACCCCTTTCTGCCAGAAGTCAGCCATCTTGATGCTTCTGGAAAGTTCTTTTTCTAGAAAGTTCTTTTTCTGAAAAGTTCTTGACTGTGCTGCACCCTTCTAGACTGTTCTAGAACAGCACGCTTTCTGCAGTAGCTCTGATGATTGCCGCCTTCGCTGACGCAGGCCCCGCTGTCCTGGTCGTATGCGACGCTGCACCACGCTGTTACACTCGATTCGATGATGGTGTTTTTCTTTATCAGTATTTGATTCAGCCCCGATGCTGAAGTCCTGATAAGGTGTAACTCTGATTCGTTTATCCACGCAGCCTGCTCACTCAGCAACAAGACACGGAGTCGACGTATGAAGTTTTCCACTTTTATTCAGCACACATCAACAACTGCATACAATCGCCTTTTCACTCTCAACTTTTTACATTTCCAACTCACTATCAACAACTATCCCAACAACACAGAGCATCGAATATATAATTTTTTCTCTAGTCCAGAACAAGGTGGAACGATCTCGTTTGACGCAATTTACCAATCGCTTTAAACTTCGTCATCACTGTATTACGTCATACATATTTCTTCACCTTCCGGGAACATTCTCCAACTTCAATATTTATCGGGAAGTTTCCATCGATAGTAAATTCTCAAATCTAGAGAATTCTCCAATAATATCGACTAACGAAAATTATCAACGTTATACAAAGCCTCTCCTAACAACAATGCAAACTCAAATCAAAGGTAAATAAACTCCATTATTGAATACTTTGCAAATCGAAACGATTAGATCTATCGTGCGCGCTTCAGACATTCTATCGTTCGCGTTTCAACGTAACATAACCCCCCACTCAAGAAGAAATTTACCCAATTTCTTTCAACAACGTTGAAACGTAATGCACAAACAAAATCTTAATTCTGGACTTTCTGAATACTGTCATTGAGCTCAGTTCATTCACACAGAGTCAATGTTCTTTCATCCGCAAGTCTATCTGGATATTGTCAATGTTCACATTTATCTACACAGTCAATGTTTTTTCATCCGCAAGGAAACGACGCCCTCGTCAGTTGTGGTTGTCATCGGCCCAGGGTCAAAGACGATGATCACGTGGGCTTTCCTGGAGTCAGTGCATCCTCCGTTTCTCCTTCTTCCGTCGGATGTCCGACGCAGTCGACGTTGTCAGCTCCCAGAATGCACATACTGGGTCTCACGGTCAAGTTGGCTTCTGTGAAACGGTGAAACAGCTCCCTCAAGGTCTGCAGATGCTCTTAACAGGTGTGGGTGTGGACTAGCAGGTCGTCCCAGTAATACACGACATTGTCCATCCCTTTGAGCATCTCCTTCATCCATCTCTTCAGGGTAGCTCCGCTGTTGACCATGCCAAAGGGCATTCTTAGGCACTCGTACGTCCCATCAGGAGTTATGAACGCAGTCTTTGGTATGTCCTGTTGACGCACGGGGATTTGTCAATAACCCTTGCTGAGGTCAATCTTTGAGAAGATTCTACTCCCCGATAATTGGCGGAAGAGGTCTGCTGTGGTAGGCATCGGCTCAGGGTCGAAGACGGTGATCTTATTAACCTTCCTGTAGTCGATGCATACTCGGTTGCTCCCGTCCTTCTTCTTCACGACCACGACAGGGGACGCGTAGGGGGAACTGGACTCCATGATGATGCCCATCTTCAGCATCTCATCGATGTCTTCCTTCAAGGATTCACGGGCCTTGAAAGGGATCGGGAAGGGTTTCGATCGAACGGGAATATTTGAAGTGAGGTGGACTTCATGTTCGACCAAAGTCGTAGAGCCTGGGACATCGCTGAAGCTATGGGGAAACTCACCCATAAGGTCCTTGAGCTCCATCTGTTGACCTTCCGTCAAGCGTGGTCCTAGCTTAACATCATTGATGCCTTCTTTGCTATGGAAGTCTTCCAGTTCCAACAGTTCCTCGCTGTCAAAGCTGTCGTCCATCTCAGCTGCTGTTGCTGCGTGTACAGTCTCTGATGGCCTTTCCACGTACAGCTTAAGGAGGTTGGCGTGGTATATCTTGGAATGTTGGCCGACCTTCACCTTGTAGTCGTTGATTCCCACCACGGTCTCCACTTCGTACGGGCCTTTCCACTGCATCAGCAACTTATTATGATCAGTAGGTAGCAGCACCAGCACTTTGTTGCCAGGTTTGAACTTCCTGTTCACGGCCCTACGATCGTAGTAGTGCTTTCCACAGTCTTGGGATTTCTTCAGGTTTTCTCTGGCTATCTCGGGAGTCTGCTCCAGCTTCTCCCGTAGCTCAAACACGTACTGGTAGCTGTTCTTCACCTCTGGGGTCTCTACTTTTTTCGTCCACAGTTCTTTCAGGATGTGCATCGGCCCTCTAATGGTTCTTCCGTACAGCAGCTCGAACGGAGAAAAGCCGGTGGACTCCTGCGGTACTTCTCTGTAGGCGAAAAGTAAGGCGTTGATATAGCGATGCCATTGTCTGGGCTGCTCGCTGCACAGTTTCTTCAGGGTGGACTTCAGCGTAGCATTGAACTTCTCGACAAGCCCGTTGCACATTGGATGGTAAGGTGTCGTAGTCAAATGCCGGATGCTCAGCAGTCTGTTGACCTCCTTCATGCAGTCAGAGACGAACTGCGTCCCGAGGTCTGTCAGAATTTCTTCAGGCACTCCAAGTCTACTGAAAATGTCCACCAATGCCTCTGCTACAGTTTCAGTGTCAATCTTCTTCAGTGGCACTGCTTCTGGGTACCGAGTTGCATAGTCCACTAAAGTCAGTACCCACCGATGACCTTCTTCACTCGGAGGTCTTATTTCGCCGATTAAGTCTAAGGCCACCCTCTTGAAAGGTCGGTCGATCAGAGGCATCCTCTGCATAGGCACTTTCGGGACCCTTCCTCGAGGTATGGTCTTCTGGCAAATGTCACATGATCGGCAGAAACGGCTGACGTCCGCATGAAGTCCTGGCCAGTAGAACACCGCCTGGATTCTATTCGACGTCTTCTTGATACCCAGGAGACCTCCCATAATTGAGTCATGCGCTACTTCCATCACCTGGCGCCTTAGGGGTAACGGTACCAAGACTTGACGTAGTGGTTTCCCTCTGTTGACCCTCGGGTGCTGGAAGATTCGATACAGGATCTTGGCCTTCACCTCAAAATAGACCGTGCCACTGCCTTTGGTCACGTGGTCTTGGCGGTTCCTGTACTTGTTTAAAGTGCTATCAGCTTCCTGGAGCTGGATCAGTTTATCTTTGTCCACGATGGCAGCTTTTGAGTTGTCGGCGACCTTCAGTGGCGTAGTCGTCTTGTCTCTCTTGGCCTGGGCCCTGGTAGTAACGGCACCGACGATCTCTGGTCGGCAGGGCTGAGCCGGAGTAGCCACATTGTCCCGTAGCAGCTCTGTAAGGTCTCCATCGGGAAATGGCAATGGATCCTCCTCCACAACTTCGACGTGTTGATTTGGGGCAGGACTCCACTCTGGATCGGGGTCGTCGGGTCGTCTCGCGCCGTCGATATTCCCGATCATCAAGTCATACAGCGGCTTCTTCAGGCAAACCGCTTCGACTTTGCCTATGTAGAAAGGGGTGTTGACATGAATCTTCGCAACTGGTGCTCTCACACATTTGCTGTCGGCCATAAGTGTCCATTTTGAATCGCCAGTCAACTGTTCTTTAGCGATTATGTCTTCTCTGACGATGACCCCACTGCAGCCAGAGTCTCTTAAAACAGTCACTTCATGATTTCCGACGCGTCCCTTGGAAACAGGCATGTTCTGGACGGTCATCGCTGCGCTGGCGACGACGGGGATGGATTTCCCGTTGGCAAGGAGAAGTTGGCCATCGGTTATGCACTCTTGCACGTCCGCAGGAGTAGCTGCGCGCTCGGTCTCACTCGGATCAATGACGCTCCCGCCGCACACCTGATGGTCAGATCTACTGGTTTGCCGTTGATTGGAGAACCGCCTCTGCCGGTTGCCCGCCGCTGAATTGTCCGTACTGCTCCGCTGTCCGCTACTTTTGTTTTGAGGACAGTTAGCCGCTCTGTGGTCTGTAGCGTTGCAGGTGAAACAGCCTCTTGAATGCCCTTCCCTGGGAGGTGGCGTGGAGTCCATCTGTCTCTGGCTCGTCTGACTCCCCTGGATCTGGTTCCCATGGTTTCCAGTCTTCTGAAAATGTTTCGTCGCCTTGGGTGGTCCCAGCGTCTTCTCATAAGCGATGAGATATCTTTCAGCAGCTTCAGCATCGTCTTTTAGCGTCTGCAACTTTTGTATTTTCAAGTGGATCGCGAGGTCCTTAGGGCAGGCGTTGAGTAATTGCTCCCTCACGATCAGTTCATGCAGACTCTCGTAAGTCTTCCCTTTGCCTGATAATTCCACCCACTTGTGTAGATATGACGACAGGCGCACCACAAATTGCTTTGGCGTCTCGTCTGACAGAGGCCGGCATTCGCGAAAGCGTTTACGGAAGCCCTTCTCTGTAAAGTTGTAGCACTGCAACAGGGCCTCTTTCAAAACGTCGTAGTCTTTGGCGTCAGTATTCGACAGTCTGGTGTAGACGTCGAGCGCCTTCCCCGTCAATAGTGCGCTGAGTATGATCGCCCAGTCTTGACGTTGTCATTTAGCACTTTCGGCGAACCTTTCGAACCTCGCCAGATAGCTGTCGATCTAGTCCTTTTCGTCGACGAATGCTGGCAATTTTGGAGCTTTGAAGTCGCTGATAACATGTGGTGCGCGCTGCTGTTGTTGGATGCGCGCCATTTCTAACTGGAATTGACGCTCAGCCTCTAATCGTCTCTCTTCCAGCTCGTCACGTCGACGCTTTTCTTCTCTTTCTTCTCGGCGACGCTGCTCTTTTCTCTCTTGACGTTGCTGTTCAAATTCTATTTCTTTTTCTAGACGCTTCTCTTCCAATTCTCTTTCTCGTATTCTCTCCTGGGACTTGATGTACTCCGTCAACTGTTTCCCTTTTAGATTCAGTTGAATCCCTTTCTACCAGAAGTCAGCCATCTTGATGCTTCTGGAAAGTTCTTTTCTGGAAAGTTCTTGACTGGAGAGTTCTTTTCTGGAAAGTTCTTTACTGTGCTGCACCCTTCTAGACTGTTCTAGAACAGCACGCTTTCTGCAGTAGCGCTGATACTTGTCACTAGTTGCCTTCTCTGACGCAGGCCCCGCTGTCCTCGTCGTATGCGACGCTGCACCACGCTGGTGTTGATGTATATGCTCCTGTGCTGAAGCAGACGCGACGTCCGCTCGTCGCTCTCTCTAATACTGGCGATGTAGCTCCGAGACTGTCCCTCGACGTAGTCTTGCGGCAGCCACGTAGTCCCGATCTGTTGTTCGCTCACGAAGCAACTCTTCAGCGACTACACGCCCTTGCAGTCAACCCGAATCTATCGGGGATGTAGTCCCAGTATGTTGGCCCCTCCCGACGCAACGTTGGCGGCTACCCTCGATGACTGCTTCTCGTAACGTTGACTCGCTTGTTGTAGCAGTTGAACCCTTGGCTATGGCGTGAATCGCGGCTTGACCCCCAAATTGTTACACTCGATTCGATGATGGTGTTTTTCTTTATCAGTATTTGATTCAGCCCCGATGCTGAAGTCCTGATAAGGTGTAACTCTGATTCGTTTATCCATGCAGCCTGCTCACTCAGCAACAAGACACGGAGTCGACGTATGAAGTTTTCCACTTTTATTCAGCACACATCAACAACTGCATACAATCGCCTTTTCACTCTCAACTTTTTACATTTCCAATTCACTATCAACAACTATCCCAACAACACACAGAGCATCGAATATATAATTTTTTCTCTAGTCCAGAACAAGGTGGAACGATCTCATTTGACGCAATTTACCAATCGCTTTAAACTTCGTCATCACTGTCTTACGTCATACATATTTCTTCTCCTTCCGGGAACATTCTCCAACTTCGATAGTTATCGGGAAGTTTCCATCGATAGCAAATTCTCAAATCTAGAGAATTCTCCAATAATATCGACTAACGAAAATTATCAACGTTATACAAAGCCTCTCCTAACAACAATGCAAACTCAAATCAAAGGTAAATAAACTCCATTATTGAATACTTTGCAAATCGAAACGATTAGATCTATCGTGCGCGCTTCAGACATACTATCGTTCGCGTTTCAACGTAACACACGCTGGTGTTGATGTATACGCTCCTGTGCTGAAGTAGACGCGACGTCCGCTCGTCGCTCTCTGTAACACTGGCGATGTAGCTCCGAGACTGTTCCTCGACGTAGTCTTGCGGCAGCCACGTAGTCCCGATCTGTTGTTCGCTCACGAAGCAACTCTTCAGCGACTACACGCCCTTGCAGTCAACCCGAATCTATCGGGGAAATAGCCCCAGTATGTTGGCCCCTCCCGACGCAACTTGTTGGCGGCTACCCTCGATGACTGCCTCTCGCAACGTTGACTCGCTTGTTGTAGCAGTTGAACCCTTGGCTATGGCGTGAATCGCGGCTTGACCCCCAAAATGTTACACTCCGTTTGATGTTGGTGTTTTCTATCAGTATTTGATTCAGCCCCGATGCTTGAATTCCTGATAGGTGTGTAACTCAGATTCGTTTATCCACTCAGCCTGCTCACTCATCAACAAGTCAGGAGTCGACGTATGAAGTTTTCTACTTTTATTCAGCACACATCAACAATTGCATACAATCGCTTTTTCACTCTCAACTTTTTACTTTCCAACTCACTATCAACAACACACAACAGTGCGGCACATAAATATATAACCTCTCTCTTTCTTCTTGAACAATTTAGAACACGGTAGACTAGAATGACGCACTACAGCCAATCAAATAAAAGATCGTCATCACTGACTTACGTCATACATCTTTCTAAACATTCCAGGAACGTTCCCTCAAACTTCGACATTTATCGGGAAAATTCTATCAATAGTAAATACGCAAATCCAGAGAATTCTCCAATAATATCGACTAACGAAAATTATCAACGTTATACAAAGCCTCTCATAACAACAATGCAAACTCAAATCAAAGGTAAATAAACTCCATTATCGAATACTTTGCAAAACGAAACGATTAGATTCTATCGTGCGCGTTTCAGACATACCACCATTCGCGTTTCAACGTAACATAGAGAAAGAGAGAGAGAGAGAATACGAATACGAATCTTTTATTCCAAAAAATTCAGGGCATCGCCCCTTTGGAAGGGTGTGTACATGAAAAAACAACAACAAACATTGAATATATAATAACTTACATATAAATACAAAACAGGTTACGATACTGCTAGTCCCCGAAGTCTCATGGCTTTATATAAATAAATACATAGTTTTCTAACAGTCTCTTCGTTGTGAGAGGCTAACAGTAGAATGAGCAGTGTTGCACAAGGCATTCTATAATATTTTGGGGCTATAAACTGTTTCCTTAAGTTCCTTAGGAATGGACAACACAATACAAAATGTAATTCGTTTTCTTCAGCCGTTTTACACATAGGACAAATAGTATCATTAACAGCATGCACTCTGTATCTATAAAAGTGAACAAATAATTCTGAAACACCAAACATAAATTTTGTCACCACAAACTTTAATGCTTATCAATATTTAATTGCAAATATTTAGGCAGACTGTTGTGTTCTCAGTTACAAAACATATTATACATTTGAAAACGTTCACTGTTATTTACATGCTCACTCCATACTTGCCATCTACAATCAATCAATCTTTGTTTAAATTCTCTTAAAAACACTTTCACACTACCAACTCCTTGATTCATCCATACATGACCAAATCCATTCCTGCATAAACACATACGAACGTTCGTAACCCAATTCTTCTTTCCCCTAGAATCCAAATTATACAGCATAGAATAAGCTTTCTTAGGTAACCTACCACCATCCATTTGCTGAATTTTTATCCAGTAACGAATACAGTTTACAGCAGAATTTATAACAATCGGATATCTATTCAACTCATAATAAACAAAATCATTAGGTGTGCGCATATCAATGGACAAAAATTTCTTAAGACCATACAAATGAACTTTTTCACATTGTTGTGCAGCTTCTTCTAGACCCCAGATTTCTGATCCATATTGCATAATAGACTGCACTTGAGCATCAAAAAAAGCATCAGAGAGAGAGAGAGAGAGAGCCTCGTGAAGGTCGATGGACACAAGAACCTGTTGCCGGGCAAAGACCTAATGGCACCAAGGTTCTTCCGAAGTTTAACAGATCACAAAGTCAAGTAAAAGGTAAAAAGATAAAGGTAGTCCCATAGCCTTGTGGCCGTAGGGGAGCGTGATGTTGGAGATCACACTTATCTTGGGCCAGCGTAATGAGGCTGATGCCTATCTCTCTCCCTCGCTGCCTTACCTTCCCCACCCTCAAGAGAGTAGGTACTCAATCACAGTTGAGGCAACTGGGGGCGTTGTTATTTGTCGCTTCACGTTGCGGTCACCTATCCAAGTGCTAACCGCACTGGACGGGGCTTTTCTTGCGACACAGTAGCGAGTGCTCCAACCACTGCGCTATCCGACACCCCGACACATCCGACATCCAACAAAGTCAAGTCCAACTGTAAAATGCAATGTCCCAAGGACACACAGTCCAGAGTAACAGGTCCTTTTAAAATTAACAATCACTATTGTTCTATAAGGATAAAACGCTATAACAAAAATAACCTTCTTTAATATAAATCGATCCATTCGTTGGCTTATGCACCTATTGATAACAACAATGTTGATTTTAATGATAGCTCCGCAGCAAAGGCCTCATTAATTTCCTGTATCAGCCAGCGCCTTGAGCAGCTCTAGAGTTAAAAAAAAATGCGCGATATAAGAACGATGTATTTACAAAGTTCAAAATAAATCGTCACTGGATTAATTGTGTGGACAATTTTGCCCTAGTTATGATCTGTGAATGACGTAGTCTTGGGTGTTTTGTGGCTGCAGATGTGAAAGGTCTTTGCACTGGTTATGACCTCGCGGAGAACATGAACTCTTTGTTGTGGGTACGACCTCGTTAATGACATAAGGTCTTGGACCTGAGTTCAAAATCTCGAAAAGAAATGCGAAGTGACGTAAGGACAAAAAAGAAGAAGAAGAAGAATGGGGGAAGAGGGTGGGAAAGAAGAAGAACAACAACAACAACAATGACGCCAACAACAACTGCTACTACAATAATAGCAACCACAACAAATGTAATAAAATAATTTAGAATAATATCGTGTGCCCCTTTTGGGCCAGGATGTGGGCAAGGCATTCTGGACCATAATGTACACATTTATAATTGTGTTGGAAAAGTGAGTTAATTGTATAATTGGTAGATAAAAAAAAAAGGAATTAAAAAAAAAACAATTAAAAAGCTCATCGACAATGTTAGTCTAGCATGTATTATATAATGCAAGACTTAAGTTTTGACATCTAGCACAGAAACTTTAGCCACGTAACTGAGTGGTCGTAAACGCGTTATCACCAACGGATAATAAGTATATTCTAAAGTGCACGTCGTCACAAGTGAGACTCAAAAGTAAAATAAATAATTCGTTTTGATTCACACGCATCTGATCATGAGTGAGAAAGAAAGCAATATCCACACACACATTACATGACATGGTTAATGGTTTAGGCACACCAGCTCACTGCCTATGTGAGCAGCACTCTTAGGTTCTCCCTCCATTTTGCTGGCTGCAGGCTATTTATAGCGTGCCTACACCCTCCCTTTCAGTGAAAGGAAAGGAAAGAAGAGCACCAGCGAAGCTATTTATAGCTATCCTAGGTGAACTAACTTCAAAACCTAAAAGCTTTGGTTGAGTCGGTGTGTAGGTCCAGCGAAATCTACACACACATACACACGCACACACATGAATGAACATTGAGGTTTAACGTCTACACTCACCATTGGCGATATGGTAGGCAGGGGTAACCATCCCAGGATAGAGAGGGTAGGGACATAAATCAACACTGAACCGCCAGAGCAATCATACTGCAAATACTGACAGTGAAATTGGCCACATTTTATCTTGTCCACCACGGAAGTGGAACCTGGGTCAACAGGTGTTCCAGGCGAACGCTCTCCCACTGAACCTACGGCTGTGGGATAAATCCAAACTATTTCGATTTCCTCAAGTGAAAGCAACTTTAAAAGGACCCATTTCGACACGTCCCCGTGAAAGATCCCTTTAAAATGACCCATTGTGACCACCTCCCCGCCACAGATCCCTTTAAAATGACCCATTGTGACCACCTCCCCGCCACAGATCCCTTTAAAATGACCCATTGTGATTACCACCCCGCCACAGATCCCTTTAAAATGACCCATTGTGACCACCTCCCCGCCACAGATCCCTTTAAAATGACCCATTGTGACCACCTCCCCGCCACAGATCCCTTTAAAATGACCCATTGTGACCACCACCCCGCCACAGATCCCTTTAAAATGACCCATTGTGACCACCTCCCCGCCACAGATCCCTTAAAAATAACCCATTGTGACCACCTCCCCGCCACAGATCCCTTTAAAATGACCCATTGCGAACACCTCCCCGCCACAGATCCCTTTAAAATGATCCATTGTGACCACCTCCCCGCCACAGATCCCTTTAAAATGGCCCATTGTGACCACCTCCCCGCCACAGATCCCTTTAAAATGCACAGTGAGTGTTGCCTCACTGAAAAAAGCTTTTAACAAATCAACAACAAAAATCTAATTCCAAAGTAAAGTTGTTGTTTTTTTTAATCAATAAATAGTTCTTGTGGCTATTAGTAGGTGCTGCCGCTCTACCGCTCTAGCACTAACAATGTCTACTAGACGGTATTTTACCGTATTGATGTGCCGCTCTACCGCTCTAGCACTAACAATGTCTACTAGACGGTATTTTACCGTATTGATGTGCCGCTCTACCGCTCTAGCACTAACAATGTCTACTAGACGGTATTTTACCGTATTGATGTGCCGCTCTACCGCTCTAGCACTAACAATGTCTACTAGTTGGTATTTTACCGTATTGATGTGCCGCTCTACCGCTCTAGCACTAACAATGTCTACTAGACGGTATTTTACCGTATTGATGTGCCGCTCTACCGCTCTAGCACTAACAATGTCTACTAGACGGTATTTTACCGTACTGATGTGCCGCTCTACCGCTCTAGCACTAACAATGTCTACTAGACGGTATTTTACCGTACTGAGGTGCCGCTCTACCGCTCTAGCACTAACAATGTCTACTAGACGGTACTTTACCGTACTGATGTGCCGCTCTACCGCTCTAGCACTAACAATGTCTACTAGACGGTATTTTACCGTATTGATGTGCCGCTCTACCGCTCTAGCACTAACAAATGTCTACTAGACGGTATTTTAACGTATTGATGTGCCGTACAACTTTGAGGAAATCAACCCCTGTCAGAACAGACATGGAGAATTCAAACTTTGGCTGTTGGTTTGAGCAACTAAAGCCCACTTTATCATTGTTTAATGTAAAAACAAAAACGTCAAATATTAGGAGAAATCTGTTTTGCCAAAAATACAAACATTCTTCAACTTGGGGCTTTTAAACTTTTTTTTTTGGTTAACCAAGCAGACTTTATGTTATGTTAATGTTTTTTGTACACACAATCATACCATAATGATGTCCATCCTAAGTATGGATTGATAGTAATAATCTCACAAACAGTTTTTTCACCAAGTTAGGACTTTGATTAAAGCGTGGTCTTCACCCAGGTTACAACTCCACTAATAGGTTCAAGCCTTTGTCCTGGTTACGACCTCGCGAATGATGTGAACTAGTCTTGCGTCTTTTGCCCAGGTGATGACCTAAAGACTTAAACGAGGTCATTACTCTTTTGTTGTGTTATTATTACTAATGTGGACGTATTTGTAAAGAGAATTCAGCATAAGGAAAGCAGTTGTTGAGAACCATTTTTATTCTTCTTTCTCTTACGTCATCTACACGTCATCTAAATGAGTCATGCATGTCGCATGCTATTATACAACACCTCCCTTAGCTATTGAGAATATCAGTTTTGAATTCTTTGATGAAAGGACAGTTATTAAACCTTTAGTTTTAGTTTGGTTACTGTTTCTAAAGACTTTCTTATTTTATTATTTTTTTTTATTATTATTTTTCTTATTTTCTTAGTTTCAGTTTCTGTCTGCAGAGCGTCCAGCAACTTTTAGCTAAACCTAAACATTTTAACACTCAACAATTAAACACTGCTAAACACAGCTTTTGAGCAATGGTTATACTGGAACATCTTGTTTCCTGCATAGCGTCTTTATTTGATTGATTGGATCTCACTTGATGTTATCAAGTCAATCTGGATGAAGCTAAACTCATCATTGCTTGTAAGCCAGTAAAGTTCTATATTTTTGTTCAACAATAATTGAAACACAAATGTCCTACTACGTTACCTAAGTAGTAAATATAACCATGCCTACTTCAGGTCGCATTGCCTAACTTATAAGTCTGGGTATCACACGGCGGCCTGAACGAGTAAAAAACGGTTGTCCTACTGAAGAAGACGATGACATCGGTCTCGGCAGACTTGGACTCGGTATCGGACTCGATGTTGGACTAGATGGCGGACTCAGCTGTACAGGCGGCTGTTCTGTCGGTGATTGCTCTGTCTGTAACGACGCTTGTCTTGACTGCAACTGCGGCGCGCGCGATGTCTTCACTGGATCGTTGTTCAAAAAAGTCTCTCGGTTGCTAGCTGTCGCTGTGTGGGGTCTCAAAGGTCTATTACGCCGTAACTCTCCCTCGGCAGTTCTGATGATGTAGGATCTGGGTGCACACTGCCGTATTACCGTACCAGGACGCTTCCAGGTCTTCTCTCCATCCTCCTCCACAAGGACGGGATCACGAAGCCCCTGCAGTGGCTTTGCTCGTTGATCAAAGTGCTTCTTCGTTTTCTGCTTGTATCTTTCGTCACGCTGGCGTACATGCTCATGGTCTACAGTACGAGGTGCTAGAGTCTGTGGAAGGACTGGCAAGGTTGTTCTAAGTCGTCGGCCAAATGCCAATTCAGCCGGGCTCACTCCCAGAGCTGGGATGGGTGTAGCGCGGTAGGTGAGAAGCGCTAAGACGTAATCTTTCTGTTTCAGGATGTCTTTCGCCGTCTTCACTGCACGCTCAGCCTTACCATTGGCTTGTGGATATCGAGGACTGGACGTCACGTGATTAAAATTCCATTCAAGAGAAAATTTCTTGAACTCTGATGATAAAAATTGTGGACCATTGTCGGACATGACAGTTTTTGGAATGCCATGTATTGCAAATTTGTCCTTCATCTTGTTGATTACTGCTGTCGTTGACAGTGTACTCAGGGATGAGATGTCAATCCACTTGGAGTAATAGTCTACACTAATCAGATAGTGCTTTCCCTTGCATTCACAGAGGTCTGCTGCGACTCTTTGAAATGGTCGTTCTGGCAGCGGCGACACAAGAAGTGGTTGTCTCGGCTGTGATGGTTGCTTTTGGAGGCAAAATCTACAGGCTGAGACACGATTCTGAATGTCTTTGGATATTCGAGGCCACCAAACGCATTGGTTTGCTCTTTCTCGGCACTTACTTATGCCCATGTGACCATCATGGATTCTTTCCAGAATTTCTTTTCTCAATGAGTACGGGATTACTATGTGGCTACCCCGAACCAAGAGTCCGTCATGCACACCGAGTTCGCTTCTGATAGCGAAGAAGTCTCGTGCTGCTAATTTTACATCCTGCTTGTAGTCTGGCCATCCGCTAGTCGTATACTCTATGGCATATTTGATATTGACATCGTCTTGCGAACACCTGCGAATCTCGGCAAGCTTGGCGTCGGGCACTGGCCATGAGGATGAAATCATGCTGACGTAGTGTTCTACATCTTCTCGTAGCGGTGAATCGTCACAGCTTGGTAGTGGACTTCTTGACAAAGTATCTGAGGTCACCATGGTTTTTCCAGGACAATACTCTGCAAACGGATTGAACCGCATCAGGCGCATTAGCATGCGCTGACATCTGAGTGGCGTCTCAGATAAGTCTCTGGAGTTTATGAGTGGGACAAGTGGCTTGTGATCGGTTTGAAGTGTAAATCTTTCAAGACCCATCAAATATCGATCAAAGCGCTCGCATGCCCACACTGAAGCAAGGCACTCTTTTTCGATTTGTGCGTATCGCTGTTCTGCTTTGGACAGTTTTCTTGAGCAAAACGCAATCGGCCGCAATTTGATCTCATGCTCTTGAAGAAGAACGCCTCCAAGACCTTAGCTACTCGCGTCTGCGGAAACTGTCGTTGGCTTGGCTGGGTCAAAATAGGCTAAGGTCGGTGCTGTGGTCAGCATCTCCTTGACCCGTTTGAACGCCTCTGCTTGAGCAGGTTCCCACGTCCATGCGCTCGCTTCAGCCAGCAACTCGTTCAGTGGTCTCAGGGTCGTCGACAAGTTTGGTAAGTACCTTCCAAGGTACAGGATCAGGTCGTATGCCTTGAGCACTGACGATGTGTCCTAGGAAAGTGATTTCACTCTTCCTGTATTCGCACCTTTCTTCATTCAGTTGAAGACCCACTGCCTTCAGTCTTTCGTGGACTTTTGTGAGTAAAGTTTCATGCTCTGCCTCAGTTTTGCTGTGGCACAAAATGTCATCAAAGTAGCAGATCATGCCTTCTTTTTTACCCTAGGGTTTCTATCATTGTCCTTTGGAAAATCTCCGGAGCGGATGAAATGCCAAAAGGAACTCTGATGAAGAACAAGCGACCAAACGGCGTGATGAACGTCGTCAACTTTGCTGTGGACATGTCCAGTGGAATCTGCCAAAATCCAGACATTGCGTTCAGTTTTGAAAAGACTGACGAACCTCGAAGTTGATGAATGATGTCATCTATTGTTGGGATGACGTAACGCTCACGTTCAACTGCTTGGTTCAACTTCTTCAAGTCCACGCAAATGCGAAGTTTTCCATTCGGTTTTACAACAGGCACCATCGGCGACACCCAGTCGGTCGGCTCGGTGACTTCTTCAATAACGCCTTCATCTTTCATGCGTTCTAGCTCTTTCTTCACGTTCTCATAAAGGGGTATAGGAACTCGCCTAGCTGTGGCAACGCTGTATGGAACAGTCCCTTCCTTCAGTTTGATCTTCACTGGTCTACACTGAACTGTACTGAAAGTAGTATCAACTCGTTTGACAAGGTTGAGTGCTGTCGCAGAACCCCTACAAAGCAAGCTATCGACCTCATTGTCGATGACGTAGACGATCGCGTCCACTTGGTTTAGGACAGTTTTGAAGTGCCCTAAAGTCTTCAGTTGTCCCCCAGGACTGTGTAGGGTAATACGATGACATGGCGAAAGCTTTGGCTTCCCAAGACGACGCCACGTAGACTTACTCACGACGTCAGGACGTCAACGTCAGCACCTGTATCGATCTTGAAATCGATTAGCACTCCCTCTACTTCCAGTTTTATTCGCCACGGCGTATCGTTTGAATTCACTGCTCCAACGTACAACTTCTCCGTGATGATGGAATCATGGCTCTCTCGCCTCTCTGTCTCTGTCTCAACTTCATGCAAGCTCTTGGTTTAAACATAATTTTATTTTTCACGAAACAAGTAGACAAAGCATGGAAAACATAAAGGGCACACAAAAGCAAAGCTTAAATAAGTGCTACCCTTTGACATGCAAGCTCTTGCCATGCTTGTTTCTGCACACTCGTGCAAAGTTTTCCTGTCAGTCTGTCAACGTTGGCGCTTGCACTTGATCCTCTCTGCTCTTCCAACTCTTGTTTGACTTGCTCGTGCTGTCTAGCCATGGAAATGGCGGTCTTGAGGGTCAGCTCAGACTGCAGTTGTAGCTTTTCTGAAACCTCGGGGTCTCTCAAGCCAAGCACTAACCTGTTCCTAATGGCGTCTTCCTTCTTCTCGAAGCTTGCGTGCTCAGAAAGCTCATATAGCGATCTGACGTATTGTTCAACCGTTTCCCCCACTTTTTGTTCTCATTTGTAAAATATGGCTCGTACATGGATAATGTTAGGTATTAGTTATTACGGACGAAAATTTTATTTTGGTTCAGGATGTTTTATTTTGTTTGTATTATATAGTACAAACCTTTAGAAGATTAAAGGAATTTAAATTGTTAAAATCGGTCAATATTAAGGCACTCATTTAACTGTTCAAAGTGGGTAACCCTCACACAAAAATAAAACGCGTTTTTTCCAAAAGTGGCTCAGGTGTCCAAAATTAATACAAAGTGCATAAACAGGCACTCTATTTACACAACAAAATGCAAAACCCTCTAGTATGCTCAGAAAACAAAAGGTTTTGCCAGTTTTAGCAGAATATACGAAAATAAATATGCTTGGGACCTGTAGACAATAAAGGAACATTAACCCACTTAAAAACATAGTATTACTATTGCCATGCTGATGCACAAGAATAACTACTAGTAGTAGGCCTAACTAACTCACTGGAGAATTAATTATGCAAAACGAAGACCTTGCAAAATTCACAGAAATAAACATAAAAGAAGAAAGAACATTGTTTTGCAAACAAACCTCACCCCTGGAGTTAACATAACTTCATAACTTAATGTGAAACGCATGAGTTCTAATCTGAATGCGTGTGTGCGAAGCCGTGACAACGAATGAAAACAACAAGGCGGCGACTCGTCGTGTGGTCTTGAATTTTGTATAATTTGAAAGGCTTTACGCTCAAAAAGTTCATTTTTTGATGTTGTATTATTTAAAAGACACATCAGGTTACCTAATAAAACACAAATTACAGCCAAGCAATTTTTATTAAGGAAAAAAAAATGCAGACGAAACCGGAAGAGGCGTAACTTTTGGTCGTGCGGACTTTATTTTTTACATTTTGAAAGGCTTTACGCGCCGAAAGTGTCCTTTTTTTTTGTTGTATTAGTTTTTTTTTAAAATCAGGTTACATAATAAAACATAAATTACAGACATGCAATTTTTATAAAGAATTTTTTTTTTACGAAGTTGAAGCTGCTCCCCCCCTCTCCACCCCCCCCCCCAAAAAAAAAAAAAACGTAGTTGCAGTCCTGCGCCAATGTCTCCCCTTTCGTTATTGGTCATTTGTTTTAGAAAGAACCACTATACATAGCCGTTTGAGAACGTAATCTGACCCTGGTATCAGCGTTAAAATTAGAGTTAGGTTTCCCGGAAATCTCGATCCGCTCGGAAGAGTTACCTTCTCTTGCATCCGTAATGAATAATGTTCCTGGCTGGAATGAAGTATTCATCGAACTTCCCCAACACGATGTCAAACACTTGTTTTTGATCATCAGTTTCAAAGGTGAACTGTGAAAAAATCTTGTCAGCTTCAGCTCCCATGCATATAAGAGAGAATTAACCTGGATTTCTCCATCTTCTTTGTTCAGCTTTGTTGCCAGGCGGAACCGTTGAAACCGTCCTCTCCAGGCTGGCCACGCACTTGAATCCAGAAAATCAAATTGTTGCGGTGGTTTGAACGCCATTTTCTTATTCACAAATGTCACTAATATCACATAAAACTTGCTTCACTTCTTGACACCATCTTTTGTTGTGTTATTATTACTAATGTGGACGTATTTGTAAAGAGAATTCAGCATACGGAAAGCAGTTGTTGAGAACCATTTTTATTCTTCTTTCTCTTACGTCATCTACACGTCATCTAAATGAGTCAAGCACGTCATAGGCGCATGCTATTATACAACATCTCTCGGGTCATGATAAAATAAAAAATAAAAATAAAAGGTGATGACCTAAAGACTTAAACGAGGTCATTACCTCAAGAATGTCAAGACTCCTTCACCCAGGTTTAATGTCACCTCGTGGTACGAACTCGCGCATGACGTGCGACCTGTGCCCAGATTATGTGTCCTAGTGGTTGGAGTGAGAGGTTTTTGTCCTGGTCGCGAACATGAACCTTTGTTCCTTGGTTATGACCTCGTATATGGCACAATGCCTTTGCCTTGGTTTCAACCTCTCGAACAAAAGTGCGAGGTGATAATTATCACGTGAGTTCGGGGAGGTATCAAGGGGGTATGGTGAGGCATCATGGGGGGGGGACGGGGAGATATCAGGGGGGGGGGGGTATGGTGAGGTATCAAGGTGGATATGGGGAATGAAACTCGCAGACAACAGTTGTCTCTCTGTCTACATTTTAAACAGCAACCTGTGCACCCTGGCTTGCCAGGGTACAAAAACCACTAGTATATATATTCTAAGGAAAGAGCAGTTTATTGATATTTATATATTTTTTATTTTTTTTATAGACATCTGGAACAGTGAAGATTCCTATATCCAGTGACTCGGCATAACATCTGTTTTAGTTCTTCATAAACGATATATGCACATATACATTTATGAACTGTGTAGAGAACATTTTAACTAAGGAAATTCAAGAAAGAAGTGTGCAGTCAGACTTTGCCATCAGTGACAGTGTACATAGTGTGAAGTGTGTACACGGCTTTATATAACAAGATTGAACAGGGACAACAGGGGGGACATATGTGTGTTTAATTATTATTGTGTATATATCATATGTGTGTGTGTTAAATTAGAAGCAGTATAAGGTGAGAGAGTGATTTTTTATTATTTATGATGATGTTTTAGATTGTATATGTTTTAAATTCGTTTTTTATATTTTTCTTTGGTTTCATTCTTTTGTTTCTTGATTGGGGCTTTTAATTATATGTTTTATTGAATAAATGTATATTTGTATTTTCACACCTTATTTCATTAGTTGAGTTCTTAGTTTAGTTTAGTGGGAGAAAGGACGCTCGCGCACGCACCACCCACCCACCCCCAAATACCCCATCACTCCTTGCTTGAAGGGACAGTCACCAGCTTTAACACCGAAAGGAGAAAGTAGGCCTGACAGTACATAGCCATGATGCTGACCAAGCTTTTAGAAATTTTATTTTATACATAGTCTTGGTGCTGTTTAAAATTGTAATTTTAGATCCCGGCGTATACTGTACGGCCTGTCGATGGCTCCCCTCTTATGTCACTACTAATGGCCATGCTGCCGTTGGCATATTGGGTGATTGCTAGGTCTCTGAGTATAGCCGTGGAGTCGATCAAACTCCTTGGTTTATTATTAGTATAACACCTTTTTAATTATCTTGAGGGCCCGTTAATGGCATATTTTATGTTAGATTAGATTAGATACTCAGTGCTTATAGGGTCCAGCGGACTGCAAAGAGCCGAATCAGGACCACAAAAAATTAAGTAAAATGAGATTAAACTGTTAACATTTAAATATTTTGAAAGATGTAAATAAAATCAGTTTCTTCAATAAAATCCAAACAAGAATACAAGACAAGACGACATGATTTAGATGCGATAAAACAAACCAACATCATGTAAGGCCTATTTTTATGTTATTCTAATTAGCCTATATGCCGCCGGTAGATTTAAACCGTGCCTGTAAGGCCTAGATGGACTGCCTCGATGCTGTTATGTACACGTGGAACTCTATTTACTTTATGAAGTAGCTGCTGTGGTGGACAGCCAGGGTGTTGTTGATGATAATTATATGTACTTGTATAGATATTATTTTATTATGTAACTGCGGAGGTCGACAGCCTAGGTGCTGTTAACCATACATGTAATCTTAACCTCATGTAGCAGCGTCGAATTCATATGGCGTCCCCATTGTTTGGGATTGTTTGCCGCACTGTTATCTGAAGTACGTAATTACTTAGACCTATCATGACCGGTCTTACAGAACTATGTTATGTTAGACCCTTTCCCTCCTGGGTTCGCGTGAACCGGGTATCTTTGAATGCCCATATATTTTTTTAGTCTCCTTTTGCATAACATGCTTTTAACCTAATGTTAGTGTATTGCTTTTAATCGTGGTCCTGAAATTTTATTCATGAACTCTTAATAACGTACCCTATATGCCATAGTGTCCGGGGACAGCAAATCTAACTGAACTGAACTGAACTGAGTTGTGTAGAGAGAGAGAATTGTAGTGACAAAAGTTGAGAGTGGAAAAAGCGATTGAATGCAGTTGTTGATATTCGCTGAATAAATTTGGAAAACTACATTCGACGACTTCTGCCTTGTTGCTGAGTGGGCAGGCTGCGTGGATAAACGAATCTGAGTTACACTTATCAGGTTTCAAGCATCGGGGCTGAATCAACTGATAAAAAACAACATCGAGTGTAACACAGTAGATTAGAGTCCCCGACACAGAGCATATAGGGGATAAGTATTCCAACTTTTCTGAACCCTCCCGATATATACTACTCAAAATAATACAAGGGCCACTTGGACATATGGGTCTCTCTTTAAATCAGAAACACGAATTCAATTTATTAGTTCATCATAATTATTTTATTGCAATAATTTCTGCATCAATAACAAAACAGATTTGAGACATCAGTCGCTTAAAATTCGAGTAAATTCATTGAACTGGACATACCCCTCATTTACAAAATCAAAACTTTAGAAACCAAAAATCTATAGTCAGTATCGGGTGTGGCCATCGTTTGCATCAATGCAGACTTGGCATCGTTGTCTCATGGACCGTATCAGGTTATGGAGGATGTTTCCTGGGATGGCCAACAACTCTTGCTGGAGAACTTGGGCCAGAACTTCAAGGTTAGCTCCTGGATGGAGGTTTGCCCGTGTCTGTCGACCCAAGACATCCCACAGATGTTCTATGGGGTTCAAATCGGGTGATCGAGCCGGCCAATCCATCCTTATGACGTGCTGTTGCTGCAGGAAGTCATTGACGATACGCGCTCGGTGGGGTCTGGCATTATCGTCCTTTAGTATGACACCTTCCCCAATGGCCCGCAGAGCTGGGAGAACCCTAGGTTGTAGGACGTCATCCCTGTAGCCAATTCGGTTTAAGTTGCCATGAATTTGGAGCAGGGGTGTTCTGAAGTTTAATGCGAAGCCACCCCACATCATGACAGATCCACCACCAAAGCGGTCATGCTCGCCACTGTCGCATCAGCAAAACGCTCCCGTGGACGCCTTCAAACATTCACTCGACGGTCGTTGAAAGACAAGGAGAACCGAGACTCGTCTGTAAAGAGCACACTTGACCAATATTGCCTAGTCCACACCAAATGACGCCGAGCCCAGGCCAAACGAGCTGCACGGTGAGCTGGGGTGACCAAAGGCCGTACTGCTGGTCGTCTTTATCGCAGGTTTGATTCGTGTAGACGGTTGCGAATTGTCTGGTCGCTGACGTTAACATTGCGAGCTGCGTGAAGCTGTCTTCTGATGGTGTTTGCTGTAGCGGACCTCATCCTCAGAGCTGACATGGTGATGAAATGGTCTTGTCTTGCAGTGGTAACGTGGGGGCGTCCGGACCTTCTTGGTTCTTGGACGCTTCCAGTGTTGTTTAAGCGCTCCCGCATCCTTTGGACAAGGGAGTGGGACACTCCCAGCAGCCTGCCAACTTCTCTTACCCCCACCCCTTCCTGAAGCTATGCAATAGCTCTGCCTCTATCCGCATCAGTCAATCGTCGCCTTGGGGGCATGGTTAGAAAAGCAGCAAAAGCGCTGCCATTTATACCCAGAAAAAAGCACCGATTGTTGAACTGAACTCACAAAATGCAAATCACTTTTTAATGTTGAACAGTTTGCTTTATTAGCAAGACAGCAGTAAATTAGGGTCATTATTTTGTAAAAATTAAGTTTATTTTTCAACTCAGTGCAGAAAGTTCAAAACTCACACATGCGATTACTTGTCAGAAAAAGATTGTCTTGAATGTTACTGTACAGAATAAGTTTTGAAAGAAGCAATATAAGCGATATTATTGATAGCAGCAAAAACTAATTAAACTAAATGAAATATGAGAGTGGCCCTTCAATTATTTTGAGTAGTATATAACCCGCACCTCTCCACTAGTCCAGTTGCCTATCCGGGCCTCCTCCTACTCCAACAGGCTCCTCCTGCTTGCGAGTCCTTTCCTCCCCTTGTTACCGCCTCGAGCGTCCCGCCTTTACATACTACCGTCTTCGTTTTGTTCAGTACTCCACGTCATGTATTCTTTCTCAGTCTTTATCGGCACCTCCCTTTTGCACAATCTTACGTACTGTCCCCTATACGCTCTGTGTAAGCCTCTCACTTCTTGCCCCATCTTACATACAGTTCCCTATATGCTCTGTGTAAGCCTCTCACTACTTGCCCCATCTTACATACAGTCCCCTATACGCTCTGTGTAAGCCTCTTACTACATGCTCGGCGTGTCGGAGCTATGCTGGGGGAAAATGGGTGGGTGGGAGGCGGGAGGGAGGTCTATATAAAGTGAAGCAGACTTATCGTTTCCTATACGCTGACGTGTCCGGAGACGTTAATCTACCCAAGCCAAGCCAAGTCACGACACATTGTTTTTTGCAGCTCTACAGTTTCTTGTACTACAGGTTTGTGCCATTAACATTTTATATATATATATATATATATATATATATATATATATATATATATATATATATATATATATATATATATATATATATATATATATATATATATATATATATATATATATATATATATATATATATTAAACGTTTTTTTCTTTTAGACAAAGGTGAGATAGTGTTATGCTGCATCAAAACGCACAGTTTTAGCACACATGTAGTATTGGCAAAATTTGTTTTAAACATTGGCAAAAATAGATCAAACTTGACAGTAAGAGATGATACATTGGACTGAATGTTCAAAAACATATGCGAACATTTCCAAAGCAAAATAAACGTTTTTTTCTGTACAGATGTAGATTCGTGTTCATGGTCTATTTTTTCTATAAGGTGTTTATAATAGGCTGCCCATTTTTGTGTGACTTTGTCATATTTCATGGTAATCTAACAAAAATGTACTCTCTCTCTCTCTCTCTCTCTCTCTCTCTCTCTCTCTCTCTCTAAAGATATATAATGTGTGAAATCTCTTTATCAACCTTTGTTGTTTCTTTGTTTTACCCTTTGTTTTGCCATCCTCTTCACTAAGACTGGCTTCTGTGCAAAACTGTCACAGTTAGAGCATTTGTCTTTCAGGCATCTAACACAATCATCCCAAAATTTTTGAACGTCCACGCAGTTGCATAATTATTTATTTAATTAATAATTTTCTTCAGTTAAAAAATTGAACAGATTGTTTGGTATCATTCACATCTTTTTTAAAAGAGAGTACTTCGGAAGTTGATTTTCATCTGAAATCATTTCAGTTTTACTTCTTTATATTTTTGCTTTTGCTATCAATATCTTCGACAATTTAATATATTTTCCCAAACGTTTATCCTAGTTTTGGGAGGCATTTGACTGCAATGGTTTCCTAGTAACATTTCATAAAAGGAATATTTTGCGCCTTTTGTAGCCTTTAATAACACACGATATGTTTTATTGTAATGTATATAATTGCAGTCGTTATTTATTACCTGAATATTATTTTCTTTTAAGCACTTTCCAATGGAATAAACACATTAAAAATAGAGCAGCGAAGGCACATGAATATTTGATTTGCTTTTAAGTAGTTATGCTGTTTAAAAAGCACCATTTTCTTTCACCAACTCCGAAAACACAAAATATATGTTTCTTTTTTTAAAATCCAGTCCTCAAAAACAGCATCCTGCCGTCAATTTTAAACTTATTCTTTATAAAATAATGATTCTATTAAAATGTTTTGATCACTATCGATGTCCACTTTCTTGTACAGATCATCGTTCCAAAACTGATGTACAGAGTCATTTTTCAGTTTTAACACGCATTCCTTTAGCATTTTTATATCTGGATTATTTCCTTCAAAACTGCTTTCCATTTAGGATTTCTCTTGAATAAATGTTTTCAACTAATATAGTTTTAAGGACGTATTCTGTGTTGCTATGTTTGGCAAACGTATATCTCCTTTCTGGACTCTGTGAATCGCTATTGCCCGTTTAATTTTTTTCACCATACAATGTATTTGTAATTATTTTATTATATTTGTAATGATAAGGTTTTTGCGCCAGGCAAATACTATTAATTAATAATTAACATGGTGTATTACCGGTATCTCTGTAAATTACCCCAAAACACGCATTAATTTCAATTATCTCGTGATAATGAGAACTCTCGGTTTTGGCGCTAGTAGGCCGTCATAAAGAGTCATAGCCTATGTTTCTAAATCTTCATCAAGTACTTGTTTTTCTGAATGGAAATTTCGATAAGATTCTTTTGTTTATTTTAACATATCACAAGCGGTTTCTAAATATTGTCCATTTTGGACATTAGTTTAAACCTGTTTATGTATAAAATGTCTTTTTTTCTAATTTGCTAAATTTGTGATTTTCTTTTTCTGCTGCCAAGCGAACTTTTGCTGCGAATCATTATCATCTCTATTTTCTTTCTCCTTAGCTTTTCAATTCATTTCAATAATGGTATTAGTTGCAGTCAAACTACATTTCAAAAGTAAACATTGCTTTCACTTACGCCTTCTGTTTAGATCGACACGCGTGGAGTTCGATTGAAGAAATAAGAAGAAGAAGAAGAAGAAGAAGAAGAAGAAGAAGAAGAAGAAGAAGAAGAAGAAGAAGAAGAAGAAGACGAGAAAGAATTATTATTATTATTATTATTATTATTATTATTATTATTATTATTATTATTATTATTATTATCATCTTCGTCCTCATTATCATCCTCATTATTATTATTTTTTTTATTATCATCCTCATCATTATTATATTTCCCCCGTTGGGGTGCCTGGGGTTTCAGTATAAATAGTATCCCCACTTTCTGGAAATTTAGTGCTTTAAATTCCCACTGTCGCTGTCTTTCTCATTTGTTCTTTCTCATTACTGCTGTTCTATCATTCTGCTATATTATATTCTTCTTTGCTAGACCAGTCACCTACCTTTTTTCTTGAAAACTCTTCCGGGACAAGACTCCTTATTTGTGTTTGAGGTCTGTTGGATCGGCTTGGGAATATTGGACGCTTTCTGCCAGGTGGTCAGTAGGGCTTCCTATGATGTCATTATTTAGCAATGTAGGCATTTTATATGTATGTGTTTTGTTGATAATTTATAATGATGTTTGTATTCTATTTTGTTTTTGTAAACGGGGGTTCGATAAATTAGAGTATAGCCTCAGCGTACGCTGCGTGGGATGTCTTTATTGTAAAGTGACTGGGTGGCGGAGAGCTTTCAGTTTTACCATTAGGGTTGTTTCAGCAGATCTTTTATGCGGATCAGGGGTTGTCCGGCCCTGATTTGGCTCGGAAGAGTCCACTGGACCTAAAGCCATAATCATGTTATTATTAATATTATTATTATTATTATTATTATTATTATTATTATTATTATTATTAGTATTATTATTATTATTATTATTATTATTATTGGGGTTGTTGTTCTGCGTGTATATTTAGTGTATATTTAGAATATTTTTGGTGTAATTTTTGTTGGTCATATTCAGATTGTTGGATTTCACTATCTAGTGTGTGTATTTCTTTTTGAAGTTGTTTTTCTAAATTAGTTTCTATGTAGTTTTTATTTAAAATCTCTATTCCATTATTCTATTTATAATTTTCATTATGAGAGTGACAGTCTACAAATAACTGGTCCAAAATTGTTAATTCAAGAAAATCTACTGATATCTTAGCAATCTGTTCTCAAAACGGCATACTGTTCCTTGGCGTTAGTAATAATATTATTAATTTCACTACCATAATTTTTATCCTTTAAAAGTGAAGAATTAAATTTCCCAAAATTCTTAGATTTTTCTTCTTTTCTAAATTCTAGTGTGGTTGAAACAAGTGACTAGTTCAAACCGACCTATTATTTCAATAACCTTGTCTTGCGCTTTAGCATTATTAATGTGTTATAATTTTAATAATGTAAAGTTGTGTTAAATACTAACTTTTAGTCTTCTTCATGTGTAATTTCAGTAATGCTTCAATGTTGGATTTTGTTTTGTAGATTAACATGGAATTGAGGATTAACAATATTTGGTTCATATAAGTTTAAAAAAGAATTGCTAGAAGCAAAAACAGCAATCAAAACCCCATTCCACTCTCATGCGCCTTTCTTGCTTACTCACAAAATGCGTATCTTGTGAGAAGTAAACATAATGATTTTTTTTTCTAAGATACTGCACTGACAAGCATCTCTTTTTTATCTGTGGACTCCGAAAGCCCTGCACATCGCTGACATTAGTGAAAAATGTGACATTAATTTAGGCCGTGGATAGATATGGTGTACGTTCCATTACGAAATGTTTTTTGCTTTAACATGCCTTTCATCTAGCACATGCAGAATCTCTTTTTTAACAACCACAACCTTCCCAAAAACATTCACCACTCGATCAAGCAAACTTCTGTTTTTTACGCACAAACATCCGTACCAGCAAATACAAGAAAACGTGAGAATATACTCCATAAAGGCAGTATAAAAGGTCTGAAGGATGTGGCTATTGACTTGAAGGTTTTTGAGTTTCTGAAGGCAGAAGTAGATTCTAGATTGACTTTTTGTGTGTGATTGGCCTGGGTGTTAGCGGTAAAATTCAGTTTGTCGTCAATGATGTTTCCGAGTTATCTGTATGAGAGAGAGAACGTGCTGACCATGGAAGTACAAACTATGGAATCGCTTCTCCTTCATTCTAGAAAAATACATGTTGTTGAGAGAGAACGAACGAACGAACGAACGAAACTTTAATTCCTGAAAGCACTGGCCCTTAGAAAAGGGTCACAATACAATACATGGAAAACAATAAAAACAAACCCAATGCAAATAGAACAATTATCAATCGTTCAAGGTCATGGCGACGATGACACCCATCCGTGTCTTCTGTTCCTAAAAATTAGTGTCATAATTACGGTAACTTAATGTTTACATACAATGCTCTAGAAAATATGATCGATAGACGTTTGCCTTTGTCGCAATGCGTAGAAAACATATATATATATATATATATATATATATATATATATATATATATATATATATATATATATATATATATATATATATATATATATATATATATATATATATATATATATATATATATATATATATATATATATATGTATGTGTGTATATGTATGTATAGATATATATATAAATATGTTAGAGTGTGTGTGTGATAGTGGGCGTGTGGGTGTTGGTGTGTGTGTGTGTGTGATAGCGTTATGATCTTAATCACTGTAGATATCATCATCATTATTATTTAGTTTGAGTTTAGTGTTGTTACGGTTTTTATTGCTTGAGATTTTATATGCAGATGGACACTGCACTAAGAATTTCCTTGCAGGTGTTTGTGGGGACAATAAAGATTCTGTATTCTGTATATTCTGTATTCTGTAAAAGGCTAATTTGCGAACCTGCTCAGTGGATCCATTACGAAATACCGACGTGTAATGTTCGCTAATGCCGAGTAAATATTTCATCCTAATATCTTTGTACAAACGATAGTGATGAATTAAATGATCTTCATCTTCAGTTTCATTACATATGATGCACAAAGTATTAGCATTGTCATACATAGATCTCTTAAAAGATGACCCATTAATAGGTAGTACACCGATGCGAAGTTTAACAAGACCGTCTCTAAAACATCTGATATCCAAAAAAAAAATCAAAAAATTCTTCACATATGAAATCTGACATGAATAAACTGTATACTCTATAAATATCTTTCTCTCTCACTGAGCAGTTTCATTCTTGTACATACTGGTCCATCATTCTGTTTCAACATTGAAACAAAAGCAGATTCACATCCTACGCCCTGGTTAATGCACGCAATTCCAAACCCTAGTTTAAACAAAGTGTGTTTTACTAGTGTTGCCCAGCATGCTTTACCTCTATCGTCCATACTTAACAGCATATAACAAGCCTGTTTTGGTAGTCTTGATCCATCCATTTGCAGCAACTTTAACCAGTATTTGATGCATCGAACTGCACTATTGATCTACAAGGGGTGTCTCCCCAGTTCCCCATACGCAAATCTGTTTGGCACTTTCAGAGGTACTCTAAGAAAACGCTTGCAAGCTAATGTGTGGACTTTTTCAAGACTGTCCAGTCTATTCAAGCCCCACATTTCGCGCGTACATCAAAACTGGCTGCACATGCGAGTCAAAAATGTTGAAAAAGCAAGTTTTAGTACTGTCATTTAATTTACCTATAACTTTTATGCATTCTACACATGCCCTTCTGCCCTTAACTGCCAGAGCACTAACACTTCTGTTTAAGCTCATTTTCGTTGTGAACATGAATCCAAGATAAATGTATTCATTTTCCACTTCAAGTACGCTCTCATCCAGGGTCCACTTTTCGTTCTTACCTAAAACGCCCCCTTTTCGAAACACCATTACCTTTGTTTTATCAAAATTAATTTTTAAGAATATTTAAAATATTAATCTGATATTGTAGCCCCTTGGCAGTATCGGACAGAAGGACGATATCATCGGCAAATAAAAGTAAAAACGTATTTTCGTTCGTTCGTTCGTTGAGTAAATGTACTGCCCCGTACACGTAAGCATATAGGGAATGAATCATCATAATAAATAGGAAAAGAAGTGGAAAAAAAACATGACCCTACTAACTTATGCCAAGACATAATACAAAGGTGAACTAGAATATTTACAAGTAAAATATAAAAGATGATGGAGAGAAGGGAAGGAGGAGAGCAGCTAAGGAGCGAAGGGGTTAGGGGCATGTGATGTGACGGCTGTGGTCTAAATTAGGAAAGGAGGAATGATGGTGGCAATTCAATTCAATTCAATTTAATTTATTGCGTCAAAGTAAGGCCACCGGCCTTTAGATACGGGGTTAATGACGTGCCACCAATACTAAAACAAAACAGAACTATCAAAAATACATAAACAGAACAAAACTGAAGTGTTATGTACCTGGTTATATAATAGTCGAGCTGTCCTAAAGTATTACAGATGCGTTAGAATACTGTTATCGTTTCTTTATCCTATCCTATCCTATCCTGTCCCGTAACCCGGAGGTCGTAGGGGCACCACAGATGATCGTTTAACCAACATACTCCATCTTTCTCTGTCCTCAGCAGCCCTGATGGCTTCGCTCAGTGTCAAACCAGTCCATTCTCGAATGTTGTCCTCCCACCTCTTTTTCGGTCTCCCTATTCTTCTACCTCCTTGCACTGTGCCTTGCAGAATATTCTTTGCAAGGCCTGATGATCTGGTGACATGGCCATACCATCGGAGTTTTCGTTTCTTCACCACTGTAAGCAGGTCATCGTGTTGTCCAATGGCTTGTGTGATGGTCTGTCGGACTTCGTCGTTGGTGATGTGTTGTGTATAGGAAATGCCCAGAAGTCTTCTGTAGCACCTCATCTCAATGCTTTGTATTCTTCGTTGGAGATCTGCTGTGAGGGTCCATGCTTCGCAAGCATATAGGAAGATGGAGATGACAAGGGAGCGCAGCAGTCTTACTTTGGAATGTAGACTGATGGTCCTGTCTTTCCAAATGGGCTTCAACCTTGTCAGGGCAGCAGTTGTTTGTGCGATCCTGGAGAGGACTTCCTGTCGGGACCCATTGTCTGATACAATGGCTCCTAAATATTTGAAGCTATGCACTGTGTTGAGGGATTGGCCTTGGACTTTGATGTCCGTGTTGATGCCATTGGTGTTGTTGGTCATCATTTTGGTCTTCTCTGCACTTATTTCCATTTCATAGGCTCTGGAGGTGGTGTCAAGCCTCTGTACCAGCTGTTCAAGTTCTTGTTCCTCTCCAGCCAATCCATCAATGTCATCCGCAAAACGAAGATTGGAGATTGCTCTACCCCCTATGCTGACTGTGCCTTCATGATCTGCAAGAGCATCTGACATGATGCGCTCTAGGAAGATGTTGAAGAGTGTTGGAGAGAGTAGGCATCCTTGACGCACACCGATTGTTGTTCTGAACCAGTTCCCGATGGCGCTGTTGTGGAGGACTGCACTGGTAGCCTTGTCATACAGGCTTTTGATGACTTCAATAATTTTAGGGCTGATGTTGTACACTTTCATTGTTGCCCATAGAAGTGCATGCCAGACGCGGTCAAACGCCTTCTTGAAGTCTATGAACACATGATATAGATGTTGTTGGTGCTGTAGGTATTTCTCACAGATTATTCTGAGGTTGAAAATCTGTTCAGTGGTACTTCGCCCTGCCTTGAATCCTGCTTGTTCTTCAGCTATGATTTGTTCAGCTTGGGGTTTCAACCTGTTGAGTATTATTTTCAGGAGGACCTTGCTGGGATGGCTGATGAGGCTGATGGTGCGGTAATTTTCACACTCCTGAAGGTTACCTTTTTTGGGAAGAGTGATGATGTCACCACCACGACTCCCCCTGAGCAGACGCCACAAACGAACAACTTCCACACGCAGACAACTCAGACAGAATGGCGATTACCCGCAGACGGAAGCGATGAAAACACAACAAATATATATACAACTTTCAAGCTATTTATTCATTCATACCACACACTCATACACATGCAACATGTACACAAGAAACGAAGAAAATGGTGATGGAACAATCAATGGGTCGATGAACAATGGAATGGTATGTCAGATGATCGAGGGTTGCTAATCAACCACGTCTATGTATCGAACTGTGCACAGCAAATGTCCGTTGCACGTAAACGACCGAAAAGGGGGGTTCGAGTGTTAAGAGGGGACAACAAGGAAAGAGCCAACCTGGCAGTATGACGTCCCTGTCGAAGTCTCCGTAAGAGTATCCGCCCCTCCTCGTAGCTGTTATCGGCCTGTTGCTGTTGATGTCCAAACGTAGTGGCGTCGCCGCTCCCTCTCGCCGCTGACAATGATGATGATAGTGATGGTGGCGCCGTAGTCGCGGCAGCCCTGCCGCCGCCGTCGTCTCTCAGCTGGACCCCTCCAGTCAGCTAGACTGCGACGTCGAGGCCAGGTCCCGTCCACGGACGTCACAACCACCACGGGAAGGGTGGGGTTGTGGAACGATGATGATGTACACAATGATGCGGACGTAGACGAACGGGTGGTGATGATGATGTTCAGTCCACACGACCAAGTGCCGTCGTCGTTGTCGCACGACGCTGGTCAACGTCGATCCACGTTACCCAGTGACGAGCTGATGAATACGAACGAACTTTCGAACCTGCAACATGCTTGTCGTATTGTTAATGTCATGTCCACCTGATTCTGTCCCCCTCCCTCCTCACACTCTCCCCCCTATTACACTCACTAACTTCTGCATCTTGAGGAGGCACAACTGCTGTCCACTTCCCTTCCCTTGACTACTATTATTGTCACTTGTAATCAAACACATAATTCATGAAACTCAATGAAATTATGAATGCATGAAATGAGCAATGCTGCAAATGAATACATGTAAACATCAACACATTATTCATCTCAAGCAACCACAACCACGACAACAGCAACCACTTCCATCCTACCTTCATCACACTTCACCCCCATTCTCCTCCCTCATTCTCCCTCCTTCAGTCGCACTCTTCCTTTCTTCTGCCTCTCCTCAGTGCAACCATCCTCATTCTTCCCCAGCCTCACACACAGCTATCGTTCAACACCCCAACAGCCGGCCCTCGGTTATTGGCACAGTGAGGAAAAATACCACCATCACACTTACCCAAACGGTTCGAATGTAATAGTACCTGTAGCCCTTTCCCCTGCTTGTCTACACAGTACTCCAAGTAAGGTAATCCAGTGCGTAGTAGTTTCCGTTAGTGGACAAAACTCAACACTAACCTACCACAAACACAAAACTTAGTTATTTTGAGCTACACTCTTTCCCGAGCTTGCTACCACAACTGTAACACTTCCAACTAGTATTCCTTTTGGAACCAGCTATTATTTACGTCAATAACTGTCCCGCCCTTACTTCCAGAACAAAAACAACCCCAGAGAAACAAGACCGCACGTCCTCTCTGTGACTCTGTCAAAACCTGTTCTGACTATAGTGAGCAAATTCCTAAACTGGCTAGCCGATCTACGCTGTTGAATCACGATTTGCACGCATAACCACGCATACGATAATCACGCAGTTACTACCCCCGCCCTTATACTCTTCACACACAGACTGCTCGGCTTTCATCACAGACTGCCCTGTGACAGATGACAAGCGACTGGGTCCATGGTATAGGCCACTCCCCACTCTGCCAGATCTTGTTACAGATAATGGTGAGGGCATCAATCATCGCTTCTCCTCCTGCTTGTAGCAGTTCCGCGGGTATGTTGTCCATTCCCGCTGACTTCCCTTTCTTTAGCGATTGCACTGCTGCCTCAACTTCTTCACGGAGAATTGGGAGGATTTCTTCTTCTTCACTGTTCTCGGGACATGCTAGAACTGATGGGTCTCCATTTGGTGTATTGTTGTAAAGATCAAAGCAGTACTCTGTCCATCTGTCCAAAACTTCTTGTTCTTCTGTAAGGCATATGCCAGACTTGCTTTGGATCGTGGAGACTTTGGGCTGTTTGACACTTGTCAGCCGCTTCACAGTCTGGTAGGCCTTCTTGCTGTTGTTCTTGTTCAGACTGTTCTCTATTTCCTGGCATTGATCTTCTATCCAGTTCTCCTTTGCTGTGCGCATGCCTTTTCGGATGTCATTGTTGATTTTTCGGTAGACATCAGCTCCCTGTGAGGTGTTCTTTTTCTTTTCATCTCTCTTCGTTTATCACACAGATCCAAAAGTTCAGGTGTGATCCACGGCTTCTTCTTTGGTCGGTGCTTGCCAAGGATCTCAGTGGCGGCATCTGTCACAGCTGAGTTGAAGGTGGTGGTCATGGTGTTGACATCTACTTCACCAGCCCCCAAAATGAGCAGTGGTGCAAATTTCCCTCCAATTGTGGCCTGAAATAGTTCTGCCACCTCCGGGTCTTGCAGTTTGTCCAGGTCGAACTTCAGTCTAGTGCACTTTGCTGTATTTACTCTCTTCAAGTGGAGCCGGAAAGACATCATCACGAGATCGTGGTCACTTCCTATGTCTGGTCCTGGAAAAGTGCGTTTCCTTCCAATGTTGATGCTTGATCTGAAGCGCTTCTTGACCATGATGTTGTCTATTTGGTTGTGATGCTCCCCGCCGGGACTGTGCCATGTCCATCGTCTGGAGTTTTTGTGGAGACCAAGCGTGTTTGCCAGTACCAGATTGTTGTATCTGGCAAACTCTAAGAGTCTCAGACCCCTGTCATTTGTCTCGTTGTTGCAGTGGGGTCCACATATGTCTCCCCAGTTGTGGTGCGCATCTTGGCCAACCTTGGCATTCCAGTCGCCTTGCACTATAACTATGTCCTTCTTCGGCACTTGGTCAAGGACCGCCTGTAGATTTTCATAAAAATCCTCCACTTCGCTGTCGTCATTGTCTGATGTTGGGGCATAGGCCTGGATGATGGTGATGTTGAAAGGGGCTGCTCTCAGGCGGATGGTAATGAGTCTACTGGAGACTGGGCGGCAACCCATGACAGTGGCTAGAATGTTCTTGTGGACCAAGAATCCAACGCCGTGTTCGTGCCTGTCATCTCTACCGCTGAAATAGAGCTTGTGGCCTTTGTCGGTCTTTGTTTAACCTAGGTCTTTCCAGCGCAGGTCGCTGTTGCCTAGAACGTTCCATCGATAGTGGTCCAACTCGTGGGCCAGTTCTTCTAATTTTCCTTCCGCAGTTAGGGTCCTGACATTCCAGGTTCCTATGACGATGTTGTTTCTCGTGCGGATCTTGCTAAATTGTCCATCAGTAGCATACTTAACACCTCCGTCCTGGTGGCCAACGGAAGGCGCGGTCCTTGTACCGGGCGACGACCGATCCGGTATGGAATTAGTGGATAGTGTCATCATGTAGTGTGTCTTGGGCAAAAAAGACCTGGTGGTGCCCAATCCTCTCCAGGCTATTGGCCACAGCCGAAATCCACGAATACAGTGTGGCTCGCCTTGGCCCTGAGCACGTGGTCGTTGAACCTGTAGTAACGTAAGGTTCCTCCGCCCTGGCCGGTGACTTCTGTGTAGAAGACTTTCGCCCAGTGATGCCGTGCTAACATCACCCCTGTTAATCGCCTCTTACGACACGCCGGGAAACGTTGGGTCTATTCTATTTAATGCCCGAACCCACAGGTTCACGAGTAAAATATATACATGGCCAGGAGAAATGACTGTGCCAATGAGAGATGAGATGAGACATTTTGCATTTTGTAAAAATTCAAAAAATTGCTTGAAGTGCATGATTATAAATATTTTTCTTTGCCTTAAAAAATGTACCTGTTCTAGTAAACACAAATTCCTAGATATTTAAAAGAACCAACAATTTCAATAGATTCAGAACGACAAGAAAAATTGTTTTGTTTTCCTGTTCAAATTAAAAAATTATTATCTTTGATTTTGTAACATTAACTTCTTAATTTCCGTTTTAAACGATACTTAAAAAAAAACATCAAGTGCATTTTGTAAACTGTTCTTTGATTGTGATAGAATAATAGTATCATCTGCATAGAGTAAAACCAGTAGGCTTAATTTTAAGTAGGTATCAAGTTTTTTAGCATTGTGTTTTCCTGTTCACAGCCATCATTTTAAAATAACGTCATTAGAAAGGGAAGTATCAAGTTTTTTAGCATTGTTTTTTCCTGTTCACAGCCATCATTTTAAAATAACGTCATTAGAAAGGGAAGAATCAAGTTTTTTATCATTGTGTTTTCCTGTTCACAGCCATCATTTTAAAATAACGTCATTAGAAAGGGAAGTATCAAGTTTTTTAGCATTGTTTTTTCCTGTTCACAGCCATCATTTTAAAATAACGTCATTAGAAAGGGAAGTATCAAGTTGTTTAGCATTGTTTTTTCCTGTTCACGGCCATCATTTTAAAATAACGTCATAAAACCGGAAATTCTGGCCATTATATAGACTTGGTTGATGGCTTTAAACGTCATTAGAAAGGGAAGTAATTTCGCGTAATGTTAAGTACTTCCCTTCTGAAATTTGCTATCTACACTGAGCAATCTCCAGTGTTTTTAACAATTTTATTTTATTTTCTAACGCATCACAACGCCGGAAATCGTGGCCATTATATATTATTGCTTGATGGGTTCAAACGTCGAAAGAGCAGTAATTTCGCGTTATGTTAATTACTTCCCTTCTATAGTAGCCGGGGGGGGGGGGGGGGGAGGGGATGGGGGTCTCTGTTTTCTTTCTGTTTTCTATATATTTATTTATTTAGTTTTGTTTTGTTTTTGATCATCCAAAGTATGACGCCATTCTATTACAATGCAATTGTTTTACATATCCCAAAGGTGCATGAATTAACAGTTATTTATTTATTTACTTCCACTTTGAAGCAAAGAAAAGAAACTGACTAAACATGACGAAATAAACATTTCTGTGAAATTTGATCGTGACAATCGCGGTATCTAAAGTAAATAGAAGCAAGAAGATCACTGACATTCGCTGTGATCTAGACCGTGAGGGCACATTGCTGTCTTCCGGTGACTCGTCCATTACTTGTCATATTGTTTCACGTTTTGATTTGTTCCTGCCTGTTTCTGTTCTAGATGTCCAAAACGTAATTATGAAATCCAAATCTACAACCTGTTCCCTTGATCCCATGCCTATTTCTCTGTTACTTGATTGTCTGGATACACTTCTCCCAACCATAACATATATTGTGAGTGAGTCTTTGTCCACTGCCATTGAACCAATGTCATGTAAAACTGCTTTAATCAAACCTTTGCTTAAACAGTCTGGTTTTGACAAACCAACCTTATAAACTACAGACCTGTATCCAATCTGTCATTTTTGTCAAAAGTTATAGAAAAGATTGTCTTAAACCAACAATTTGCCTACTTGAATTCTAACTATAAACAATGACTAAATAATTAACTCATTGCTTAGTCCACATCAGTCTGCTTATCGGCAATTTTACAGCACTAATTCAGCATTATTGAAGGTTATCAATGACATTCTTATCGCTCTAGACTGTGGGAATATCTCTAATGTACTAACATGACTTGATTTGCTGACCGCATTTGACACTGTAGATCTCTCCCATTGGGGTGCCGGGGGTTTCTCTATAAATAGTATCCACACTTTGTGGAAATGTAGTGCTTTAAATTTAAATTGCCTCTATTTCTGTCCCTCTCATTTGTTCTTTCTCGTTCCTAATCTGTTATATCAATCTACTATCTCCTTCGCTAAACCAGTCACCTACCTTTTTTCTTGAAAACTCTCCCAGAACTCCTTATTTGTGTACGGGGTCTGTTGGGTCAACTGGGGGATACTGGACGTTTTCTGCCAAATGGTCACTAGGGTTTTCTATGGCATTAAAATTTGCAATGTAGGATTTTATATGTAAGTGTTTTGTTAATATTTTACAATAAAGTTTACATTCTTTTGTTTAGTTATTTATTTTTGTTTTGTTGTTGTTGTTTTGTTTTGTAAGCGGAGTTCATGGGCCCCTGCATGGGATGCCTTTATTATAAAGTGACCGACTGGTGGAGTGCCTTCATTGTTACCTTTAGGGTTGTTTCAGCAGATCTTTCAGTTCAGGGGTGAGCCCTCTTTCAACAAGTTGTGGTCCTGATTCGGCTCTTTGCAGTCCGCTGCACCCTATAAACAATGACTAATTAACTACCACTGTAGATTGTAAATTCCACTTCAAAACGCTTGAAAATCATGCTAGCATTTCTGGTTCCGTTTTGGCCTGGTTTAAATCATAGCTTTCCAATCGAACACAGTCAGTAAAAATCAATGATCAATTCTCTGATCCAGCTGACATGGTTTTCGGAGTTCCACAGGTCTCGGTCCTTGGACCTGTTCTCTTTGTGATGTATACAAAGCCCTTGCTGTCGCTGATCGAGAAACATGGTATTGGAAAGTAGGCTTTTGCCGATGACATTCAGCTTTATAAGTCGTCCCTGTCAACTGAAATAGACGCTGCTGTCCAGAACTTGCAGAATTGCATTTCTGATGTGAAGGCATGGATGACGCATAACAAGCTTAAGTTGAATGAAGATAACATCGAAACCCTGTTGATTAGAAATAAGAAAACATCATTTATCTCTACCTTGCCCAGTTCTGTTTGTGTTGGAAACTCTGACATTCAATTTTCCTCATCAGCTAGTATACCTTGGATATTAAACCTCTGATGACCTGTCACTGGACACCCAAGTCACTGAAGTCTGTCGATCTGTTTATACTGCAATCCGTTTTTACTTGACTGTTGATGCCACCAAAACTTTAGTCTGTGCTTTTGTCCTCTTGAGACTGGACTACTATAATTCTCTTCTCTTTGGATGCTTAAACCAGGTCATCAATAAATTACAAAAAGGGAAACCTAAGCTTCAAGACAGGTTTTTAGAAATAAAAAAAACGAGACCACATTATACCAACTACTTCGCAAACTTCATTGGCTGCTAGTGCAAGCCCAGGTTGAGTACAAACTCTCTGTTCTGTGTCATAATTTCGTTTTTGATTCGTGTCCTTCATACCTATCTGATCTGCTTTCTGTCTATACACCTTCTCGTCAGTTGCGCTTCTCTGCAAATTCACGCGCACTCGGTATTCCTAGAATCCGGACAAAAAACATATGGAGAAAAATCTCTCGGTTATTCTACCCCAAGACAGTGGAAAGCTTTACCCGCACATATCCGGCACATACCAAGCACTCAGGCCTTCAAAAGCGCACTCAAAACATATATGTTCAGACAATAATATTCTGGCTGATCACTTCACATAATCACTTTTTTCTGCAATGTTCGCCACATTCTGATGCATTTAAAAAATATAATTGTTTTTTTTTTTAAATTGTATTTAGGACATTGTTTTTAATGTTTGTACTATATTTCTGGTGAGTGCATCAATCATCGCTTCTCCTCCTGCTTGAATCAGTTCCGCGGATATGTAAAACTGTAAAACTGAAGCTACTAATGAACCAAAATGGTATCCAGATAGCAAACAAAAGTTTGTCAAAAACCTTAACATGGCGGAAGTTACCTCACTAAATTCTTCTCTTGACAATATCTTAAATAATAATCCGGTTGTCCTTCATCAAAGTGATATTGATGATATTTGCAATAAAATATGTAATATCATGAGGCAAGCAGCGGACTTTATAGGTTTATTTAAAATAAGGAAAAAAAATGCAGAAAACGAGTAGAACAAATAAAAACTTTCCATGGTTTGATAGTGAATGTGAAAAGAGTAGGAAAAAATGTCTTAAATCTAAAAATCCTTGTAGAAAAAAAATACAAACTCATTTCTTAAGAAAGTAAAGCACAACGCAAGCAATAATTATAAAAGAAAGTTAAGAGTATCATTTAAAAAATTATCAATCGAATTTAATTAAGAAACTGAGAAAATTGAAAAGTAATGATCCACAGTGCTTTTGGAAGCTTATAAATCGCGGGTGTAGAGGAAAACTATTCTAAGTGACATTTTGACCGAAATTGAGTTTTTCCCATGGTTTAAACAGCCATAGAGGGGGGCAACTTCTGTCAAAATATCAGAACTGTAGTTTAAAAAATGACAGAGTTATAACCCTTGAAAAAAATATTCTATCTTTGTCTTCAGAAAATGTTTGGTGGAAAAGTATCCTATATGGCAGTTAGAGTAGTTTTCCTCTCAATTATTTTCTAATATTATTAGAAAAGGAAGAAGACTATTCTAACTGTGTAAGTTAGAATAGATTTCCTCTCGAAATGTGTCTTTGAAAACGAAGTAAACTATTCTAACTACCTCTTAGAATACCTTTCCTCTCAAAATGGTTTCTTCAAAAATGAAGAAACTATTCTAAGAGTCAGTTAATATACTTTTCCTCTCAAACATTTCTTCCCAAACCCCCAAAATATATTTTAAGTACCGCTTAGAATAATTTTCCTCCCAAACGTCTTTGCTATGAGAACAAGGAAAGTGCCAGTTAGAATACTTTACATCTGAGTGGATTTTTCCATTAGGAGTCCTGCGTGAGAAGCGTGCTCAATATTTTCAGCAATTTTAGTATGAACACTCACTAACGCAAGGTGTACTTTCTGCTCAGTAGCAGAGCTGGTGTGTGTGTTTCTAACAATGTTGTGGCGATTCTAGCCCAAGACAATATTGATAAGGTGAGTTTACATTTTACACAGACGTGTGTCGGTTTGGGTATTTGTATCTTTATATGCATTGGGATGGTGAGAAAGAAATGACAGAGACGACACACTATTTAGTATGCCACCAAAATGTCATTAGGCTAGCCTATGCCGTAATGCTAAAGAATAGTACTAGCAGTGTGTTGCTGTTTGCAAATAACCTAGATCTATGCTGCTTTATTTTCAGATGTTTGTTCGCTTGTTTGTTTCTTTCTTGCTTGCTTGCTTGTTGTTTTTGTCTGATGACATCAGACAAAAACAACAAGCAAGCAAGAAAGAAAGAAACAAGTCTGCATTAGCCGTTGGAAAGTGGCGGGGGCCGAGATTAGACCCATTGGCATCCGGGTGTACTCATAGAGGCCCATAGGAGTGACGAAGGCTGTTTTGGGTTGATCTCGGGGGTGCATGGCGATTTGGTGATATTCACTGGCCAGGTCCAACGTGGAGAAGTATTGGGCCCCAACCAGCGCGTCAAAGGACTTAAATGCGAGGTAGCGGATACGCATCACCAACCGTCTTGGCGTTTAGGCGGCGATAGTCGACACATAGCCGCACAGTCCCATCTTTCTTTCGCACAACGACGATTGGTGCCGCGTATTGACTGTGGCTCTCGACGATGTTGTTCTTCTCCAGGAGTCCTCTGATGTGGTCTTGGATTTCCTTCAGCTGGTGAGGTGGGATGCGCCTGTAGGGTTGGGCGACGGGCACTTCGTCTCTCGTCCGCACTTGATGTTGGACGATGTCCGTGTAGCCCAAATCCAACTCGTTTTGGACAAAGGCTTCTCTGTTCTTGCCTAGGACTTGTTGAAGAAGTTCCCACTGTCTGGTTGTGCCATCGAACGTGGGGCAGGGAATGTTGTTCTTGGTGGTCTGTCCTGATGGTGTTCCGATGGTGACCACGAGTTCATTTACAGTGGCGGTGAATGCCACCTCGTCCTTTCCTTGGACATCCTCTACTGTCTGCAGTGACGCCAGTGGAGTCCGGGCTGGAAGGATGACGTCCATCTCTGAGAGATTGGCTACTCACACGTATCGCTGTGAAGCGTCACCTCTGACAAGGGTCGGAACGATCAGCAGACCTCCAGGCAGGAGTTGTGCTAAAGGTGACGCCAGTAGCTGTCGCGTAGGGCGCTGCGTTGAGGTCTTTCGCACAGTGGCTATGGCGAAGGGTGGGACCACTGTTTGTACTGCTGTCTTGGCGATGCCTTGGACCAAGGTGTTGTCATGTCACACTTCTTGGATGGACGCAAACAGGCATTGAGGTAAGCTGGTCGGACTGGCTGTCATCCACTCTCCCAGGACGTTCATCCCGACCAACAACGGCAGGCGCTTCTTGCGTTCCCTCATGACCGGTTCCGTGGGCTCCCTGACGACCAGGATGGGAATACCAGAAAACGTGGTCCCGTCCAACTGCAGCTCGGCGACCAGGATACCAGAGTAGGGTACCTCTGCGCCGTTTACTGCCCGCAGCTTGAGGTGGGACGACTGAAGGAAAACGTCACCAAGATTCTCGGTGACCCAGGTCTGCGTCACAGTCGTTACCTCGCTGCCCGTGTCGAGGAGAGCTTGCACAGCTCGGCCATTGATGCGTGCGGTTGTCGTGGGGCATTCGCCAATCAGCCTTTTACTGCCCTTGCCCCCTGTTGCCTGTGTTTCGACAACGGGGCTAGCAGTTTCCCTGCTGTCCTCATGGTGGTTGGACGTGGGGTTGTCTTTGAGGACATCTCCTCTGGAGGTGGCCCCTTCGGCCGCAAACCCAGCAGACGGCAGTTCTGGTGTCACGTTGAGGAGCCGACTGTGGACGTTGCTTTAGCTGCTGCAGCTGCTCCTTCAGCTCTGCTAGTTGACTCTGCAGAGCCGCAATTCCTTGGGGGTCGGGCACCGGCGTTGCTGTCTGTTGTTGGGTTGTCACGCTTCCGCTCTGGCCCGCAGGTAGGAGACATCATCTCCCCTAATGATGCGGCGGAGCTCCCGTCAAAGGTCTTGTGATTTGAGCCCCTCAACGAATTTATCACGCAGCATTTCGTCAGGGATGCTGCCAACCTTTCTTGTATTGGACCGCAGGGCCAGCTGCTGAAGTTGTTGGCCGTACTGCAGCACGGTCTCTCCTGCTCCCTGCTGCCAGCTGTGGAACCTGCTTAAAGTGCTGGTGACTCCCCTCTGTTCGGACACCCAGGGCCTCCTCTGCCGTTTTCACGTCTGCCCGCTGGATGATCTGCTGTCGGGCACAGCCGCGGAGCGATTGAAGCAGCCACTCCATAGCTGTACCACCATCCAGCTGGCAGTGGCCCAGGATTCGCCGCGCCTCCTGTGTGAAGTCCTCGACGTCATTGCCATCCCCCGTGAAGGTTGGAAGTTTGGGGGGGGGGGGGGGTGGCATCATCCACAACTTCTGCATGGTCGAGGAGGGTGCGTGGGTGGAAGAAATGTCATCTTGCGCCGCCTCTGATGTCCTCTCGTGACTGGATGGGTGATGAGGTGTGGTGTCGCCTCTGTGGGCCCCTCCTTCCTGGATGAGGGTAGTCTCTTCGCTCTCGCTTTCCACTGGTCGGTTCCTCAGCTGCCTTGCCTTCTTATATGCCTTCCTTGGGTTTGTTATCTTTCTTGATCCTGCTCGCAGCGCCAAAATTTTTGTAGCGGTGTTGGATGTTTGAGAGAAGATGATAAAGTGATGGAGGCTAGGGTGATGAAGAATTCTCACACATTCTCTCTCTCTCTCTCTCTCTCTCTCTCTCTCTCTCTCTCTCTCTCTCTCTCTCTCTCTCTCTCCCCAAAGCCAGTTCGTTGATGACCGTTGAAAGTTTTATTCTCGAAGTGCATCATACTAAGAGAGCGCAACAGGCAATGCTCCATTTGTACTAGATCTAAATAAAAGTCTTTTTGTGTATTAATGCAGTGTAATTTGACCAGTCATGTTCACTTTATCAATGCTATTTCATTTTGGTAGCTGCATAACACGTTGTCATTATTTTATTAGTGCACTAATAAAATACATGAGTAGTAGTGGTACAAGAGTAGTACATAACGACTTATGTCTAATATGATTTTAATTATTTTATGTTAATGGTACTTTGGAAAATGAAGATAAGGTTACGGTTTTGTATTTGGTTTGAATAAAATTGGGAACTCGTTTTTGAGGATGAATATACAGTGTTGCTTTCTCGTTCTTTTGTTTGTTACATAAAACTATTGTAAGTGTATCATGTGTAAGTTGTTTTTTGTGTTTTTTTCCCTCAGTTTTCAAAATTTTTCGAGAGGAAAAGTATGCTATTTGACTCTTACAATAATTTTCTTTTCTTTCCTTTTCTCAGCAATGGAGGAAAACTATTCTTTCTGACACATAAAATAGTTTTCCATTAATATTTCAATATTAATGGAAAACTATTCTATGTGGCAGATAGAGTAGTTTTACTCATACTATTTTACAGAAGGAAAATATTCTAAGTGGCTTTTTTTTATTTTAACAAGATAGGAAAAGATTTTTGAGAAAAGTATTGTCAAAAACAGACCACGATCCATTTATCTCCTACATATATGGGTTTCAGACCATAAAATTACTTTTTATTGAAATAGGACGATTTTTTGCTTCTCCTGTAAAATTTCAAAAAAAGTCACTTAGAATAGTTTTCCTCTAGACCCGCGAAATGGTACACACACCGAAAAAAGGGACACATAAATATGGTAAAATAACATATGAAACGTTTTTGGAACATTTTAAGAAAATTTCTGATTCCGATGTTGAGAATGACACTCTTGACCAGAATACAAGCATGCACGACACCAATACACATTTTCTTCTTGATCAACCCTTCAAGGAGGAGGAAGTTAAAGAAGCTATACGTACTTTAAAAAATAACAAAGCTTGTGGTATAGATTATATAACTAATGAATTTATGAAGTCAGTCACTTATGAAGTCATTAAGTTGATAACTAAATACTTTAATATTGTACTACAATCTGGTAAAGTGCCCGAGTATTGGACTATAAGAATTATTAAGCCTCTTTATAAGCAGAAGGGAGACAAAGACAAAGCAAATAATTATCGTGGAATATTTATTTTGAGCTGTTTTGGTAAATTGTTTACAAGCTTAATTAATAAAAGACTAGGTTCTTTCTTGGAGACTAATGTTTTGGGTGAAGAACAGGTTGGATTTAGGGGTGGATATTCTGTTTGTGTATATATATTTCTTTACACTCTCTTATAGAATTCTTCCTATCAAAGAAAACGCGTTTGTACTGTGTCTTTATTGATTATGAAAAGGCATTTGACTTTGTTAGTAGTTCTTTGTTATGGAAGAAATTATTAAATTCTAATGTAAAGCGGAAATATACTGCATATAATAAAAGACTTGTATAATAAAGCAAAATCACAGGTACAGTCTAATGATACTCTTTCTGATTATTTGTTTTGTGAAACAGGTGTCAAAGAAGGTGAAAATCTGTCTCCGTTGTTGTTTGCTATGTTTTTGAATGATTTAAAACGTTTCCTTGGTGAAAAACTAATTGGTGTAAGAACTGTTAAGCTTGCAGCATCGGACATTTTTCTCGATAGTGACTATATTGAGACTGTATAAAATGTTTATTTTGCTATATGCCGATGACACCGTCAATTTTTGTGAATCTTCTGCTGAATTACAGTCTTCTTTAGATGCTATGCATCAATATTGCACTAAATACAAATTAAAAGTCAACGCTGCTAAAACTATAGTCGTTCTTTTTTTCAAAATGCAAAGTCAGAAATCTACCTAATGTATTTTACAATGGTGTTAAATTAGATGTAGTATATGATTTTCAGCATCTTGGAATTAAAATTAACTATAATGGTAGCTTTCAACCAGCCCAGATAAATTTATATGATCGTGCCTCTAAAGCTATGTTCTATCATTTAAGAAAAATTAGAAAGCTTATGTTACAACTAGAAATTCAAATTGATCTGTTTGAGAAAACTATTGTTCCTATTTTGTCATATGGTTCAGAGATATGGTGCCCTCAAATGAGTGACCTTGCCACTAAACTGCAAATGCGTTTTTATAAACTAATTTTAAAGCTATGTAAGTCTACTCTTTCTCTTTTCCAGGTTCCTCTGGAGTTACAGGCAAAGCAAAGAATGTTAAAGTTTTGGTATAAGCTTGTCCACCCTGATAACAGTAACAAGTTGTCCAACGTTATGTACACTTTTTTGTTTCATATTGATTTGCATAAAGGTTATAAATCTTCATTCCTTGATTCTGAGCGGAAAGAGTTACATAATCTAGGACTTGGTAATTGTTGGTTAAATCAGGGGATATCCAATATGTTGCCTTCTGCTTCAGTTTGTAAGTGTACATTTAAACAACGCCTACATGGTCAGTTTATTCAAGGCTGGTTCGAGGAAATAAACAATAATGAATTTTACTATAATTATCGAATGTTTAAGCTACATTTTGAATTTGAATAATATTTGTATGTTCTACCAACAAATATTCCAATATCTGTTCTAAAGTTTAGAACACTTAACCACAGAATGCCAGTGCAGAGAGGCAGATATTTTAACATTCCTAGACACGAACGTATTATGTCAAAAATGTAATAGTGGCGATTTTGGTGAAGAGTTTTATTATTTATTTTTGTGTTCACATTTTTGTAACTCGAGAAGAGAATTATTAAAATCATATTATTATAGATATCCCAATGCCATTACATTTCAAAAATTATTGTCATCTAATAAAAAGTCAGTATTATTAAAGCTTGTAAGTCTAATGAAATTAATTATTAAACAATTGTGACGTTGTTATCCCATGTAAAAAAGTAATTATTAAACAATTGTAACGTTTTTATTCCATGTCAAAAATTTATTATTAAACAATTGTAACGTTGTTATCCCATGCCAAAAATTAATCTAGTTCTGATATTTACAGGTTGTGTGTAACAAAAACAATTTCAGTACTTTGTCATTGATGTGTTTAGATTGAATTGTATTGTTATGATTCCTAGTTGCTATCCCCAATCAATTTCTTTTTTTTTCTTTTCCCCTCCTCCCCTCCCCCCCCCCTGCAATCCCTTTGTGAACATACATAGTTTTAATCGTAAGTTTTAAAAATATTATGTAATTAATTATTTTGCATGTTTGTGTATATCATTTTAACCATGTCCATGTGCCATTAATGTTTTTTTCTGGAATAAACTTGCCTTGCCTTGCCTTGTTGTCCACTCCCGCTGATTTCCCTTTCTTCAGCGATTGCACTTCTGCCACAACTTCTTCTCGGAGAATTGGAAGGATTTCTTCTTCTCTGTTGTTATCTGTAATAAGATCGGGCAGAGTGAGTAGTGGCCTACACCATGGAGCCAGTCACTTGTCATCACTCTTCAAAAAAGGTAACCTTCAGGAGTGTGAAAATTACGGCACCATCAGCCTCATCAGCCATCCCAGCAAGGTCCTCCTAACAATAATACTCAACAGGTTGACACCCCAAGCTGAACAAATCATAGCTGAAGAATAAGCAGGATTCAGGGTAGGGCGAAGTACCACTGAACAGATTTTCAACCTAAGAATAATCTGCGAGAAATACCTACAGCACCAACAACATCTATATTATGTGTTCGTAGACTTCAAGAAGGCGTTTGACCGAGTCTGGCATGCAGCTCTGGGGCAACCATGAGAGTGTACAACATCAGCCATAAAATTATTGAAGTCATCAAAAGCCTGTATGACAAGGCTACCAGTGCAGTCTTCCATAACAGTGCCATCAAAAACTGGTTCAGAACAACAATCAGTGTGCGTCAAGGATGCCTATTCTTTCCAACACTCTTCAACATCTTCCTAGAGCGCACCGAAGGCACAGTCAGCATTGAGGGTAGAGCAATCTCCAACCTCCGTTTTGCGGATGACATTGATGGATTGGCTGGAGAGGAACAAGAACTTGAACAGATGGTACAGAGGCGTGAACCCACTTCCAGAGCCTATGGATTGGAAATAATGCAGAGAAGACCAAAAATGATGACCAAGAACGCCAAAGGCATCAACATGGACATCAAAGTCCAAGGGCAATCCCTCAACACAGTGCATAGCTTCAAATATTTAGGAGTCATTGTATCAGACAATGGGTCCCGACAGGAAGTCCTCTCCAGGATCGCACACACATCTGCTGCCCTGGCAAGGTTGAAGCCCATTTGAAAAGACAGGACCATCAGTCTACATTCCAAAGTAAGACTGTTGCGCTCCCTTGTCATCTCCGTCTTTCTAAACCTTGCGAAACATGGACTCTCACAGCAGATCTACAACGAAGAATACAAAGCATGGAGATGAGGTGTTACAGAAGACTTCTGGGCATTTCTTATACCCAGCACATCACCAACAACGAAGTCCAAAAGACCATCACACAAGCCATTGGACAACATAACGACCAGCTCACGGTGGTGAATAAACGGAAACTCCGATGGTATGGCCACGTCACCAGAGCATCAGGCCTCGCAAAACCATCCTACAAGGCACGGTGCAAGAAGGCAGAAGAAGATGGAGACAGAAAAAGAGGTGGGAGGACAACATTCGAGAATGGACTGGTTTGACGCTGAGCAAAGCCATGAGGATTGCTGAGGACAGAGAAAAATGGAGTACGCTGGTTAAACGATCATCTGTGGTGCCCCTACGACCTCTGAGTTACGGTAGAGGAAAGGATAGGATAGGACTATATTTTATTTATAAAACCATGGTAATGCTTTTATGGACTAAAAAAATTAGTACATGTTTATACCAGGATTGTCTCATAATATTGGTGTTTGTAAATATGTCTACGCTTGTTATTATATATTTGGTGTTTGATTGTCTAAGATAATTTGTATTTTATTAATCTCTATGTTGTTTTTAATTGTAGTAGGCGTGATATTGTCAGTTTTGGTTGTGTTTCAATGCTATAGTGTAGTATAGTATATACATATTGTTGTTTTATTGTTTTAATCAAATGTTTACAATACTTTTGTTGTGAGGAGCAGTATGCCATAGCGTAGATCAGGAAACTTAGCTATTTAAATCAGCCTATTATTCTTATTCTTATTCTTATTCTTATTATTATTATTATTATTATTATTATTATTATTATTATAAAAATACAACTCTTTCTTGTGCGCTAGAAACTTAATCGAACGTAGTCTCATGTTGATATGCGTTTCAAACAATGCTTTGCACAGTGGAAGCATACACATTTGCTTTCGTTTGACAACGAAACTTCTAATAACAATAAAAACGTGCCTATGGGAGGCGAGATATAGCAAACGCGAACCTCGCGCACTTGCACGAGCAAATGATCGCGCACTTGCTGGCGCATTTACTCGATCACTTGCTGGAGCAAATGCTCGAGCATTTGCGCGAGATTCCCGCACTTGCTCGCGCATTTGTTCCAGCAAGTGTTCGAGCACATGCGCGTGTGTTTGCTATATTCCGCTCCATAAACGTAAAAATTATACCCGGAAAAGAATGTGTATGTAAAAGAATTTGAGACGTGCACACATTAAATATTTCTTGCATTTATTAGTAATAATATTAATAATTATTAGTGAAAACTAGCACTACTAAACTTAATATCATTCATGAAATAACCTTATCATAACACTAAGGACGATTCAGAACTACTTTTTCTTACCATGATTCACCATTCATAATGGCTACAGAAGAATTAGAAGAGCAGTTTCTTGTAGAAGTTCGTAGGAAAGTGACGCATTGTGTCAATTTATTACTGTCTGAGAATCGGTCAGCAGACGTTATAATACGGTATGTCGTTAAAAGTCCAGGCCATAATACTCTAGGCTAGTAGGGTTCGTTAAGGGTCGGGTTAGTCTGCTTTTTTTTTTTTTTTTAAATCAGGGTGTATTTTTATGTTATTAATTTAATTAACGACGCTATCGGACTTTTACCCGGTATGTATTTTTTACTTTCACACATCACCACCTCTACTCAAGTCAGAAGAGAACCTGAATTTGTTTAAAAATAAGTTTAACGTTACTCTTACTGACTCACTCAAGTAAGTGATAATACTAATAGGCTAGGCCTAATAATAATAATAATAATAATAATAATAATAATAATAATAATAATAAAAATAATAATAATAATAATAATAATAATAATAATAATAATAATAATAATAATAATAATAATAATAATAATAAACAGGCCTTCTCATATAGTGTTTACCTAGTAAGTCAGCTCTATGCGCTTAACAAAATAACAATTTAAACGAAAACACCAGCAGGTACACACTAGATACTGTCAGAAGAAAAAAAATACACCCGTTTCTATAAATATTTACATAATAATTACTAATACTTTAATAATATTTTAAAATAAAAGCTATCTTAAAACATATTGAGACAGTTATTTAAATTGTATTCTACTTAGAAATTAAGTTTAGGGGCCACAAATAATACGTAAATATTTAACATCAAACTAATGCGGATAAATACAAAATATCTAGGTCGGACATCTAAAAAAAAAAACATGTGTTCATTTTCAGTTCCTTTTCGTTGACAGTTTTCAGCAAAATCCTTATAGCAACGGGCGTAGCAACCGCTCGAGCAAATGATCGCGCACTTGCTCGCGCGTTTGCTCGAACACTTGCAGGAGCAAATGCGCGAGGTTCGCGCGTTTGCTATATCTCGCCTCCCATACGTGCCCTACTCAATGGTTTCATCGGGCTGATAGTCTAGATCTAGCTCGTCTTCAAAACATTCTCCGCGGGTGCTAATGCTGATCTGGTAGACCTTATTCTAATTATTCATGGGCAAAACGGAGAATGAAATTGTACTAAAATCGTTTGTTTTGGTGCCACCTGATTTAAAAAATACAAAAAAAAGGTTTGTGCTTGTTTGTTTGTTTTGTTTTGTTGTTTTTTTCTCCGAAACTGCATTTTTGGAGATAATGTTTTGAATGGACAACTATAGGCTTATATATGAAATGTTTCTTCTTACTGATTGCATGCAGTTTACAAAGAGAGACAGAACGAACAACATCATGATGAGATCACTGTTGCTGATGTGTGCCTGCTTTCTTGCCATATGTCCCTTGATCATCGCCGGTAAGTTCTTCATTCTTTCCTTCCTTCCCATTGGTTATGGTCTTTCTTTTTTTCTTATGTTCTTTCTTTCTTTCTTATAGCTTACGTTCTTTCTTTTCTTATGTTCTTTCTTTGTTTCTTTCTTACTTAGTTTCTTTCTGACTTTATTTCATTCTAACGTTCTTTCTTACGCTGTTTCTTTCTTTACTTCATTTTTTTTCTTTCTTTCATACGTTCTTTGTTGCGTTCTTTCTTTCTTTCTTTCATAAGTTCTTTCTTTCTTTCTTCTGCCTATTTTTCTTTCTTGCTTGCTTTCTTTCTTTCATCCTTCCTTTTTTTCAACATTCCTCTAGACATATTTCCCACTAATTATGGTCTTCATTCGTTCAGTCATTAATTATTTTGTTTGTATGTTCTTTCTTTCTTTCTTACGTTCTTTGTTGTCGATGTTGTCTCTGATTCTGTAAAATTTTGTGAAGATTTGGTTATTCCAACGAAGACCATAAAATTATTTCCCAATAACAAGCCTTGGATATCAAAGTCGCTAAAAGCCGAAAGCCGCATTCCAATCGGGTGATCGAGCCGAGCGAAAGCGCGTGCAAACGAAGCTGGGGAAAGAAATGTTAGACGCGAGACGGCAGTACAAAGAAAAGGTTGAGGCGCAATTCGAACGCGATAGCATGGCTGATGCCTGGCAAGGGCTTAAAACTCTGTCAGGCATGGAAAAACCTAAGTCTGCACGCAGCGACCTCCCTCTAAATGAACAGCAAGAAATGTCTGAAAATCTTAACACTTTTTATTGCCGTTTTGAACGCGATGATACGAAAGATAACGTCGAAGAGATCATAACGCGTTTGAAAGAAGATACCGATGCTGATGACAGAGGCTTTGATATCGATGGCGACACAGTAAGATCAGTGTTTCAAAAACTGAATGTAAAGAAGGCTGCAGGCCCCGATGGCATTGGAGGGCAGGTGGTGTGCGGCACAGCTGTGCGTAGTGTTTAGCCAGCTGTTTTCCTGGTCCCTGCGTGAATGTGTCGTGCCCAGTGTGTGGAAGCACTCTGTTATCTCACCCAACCCCAAGATCGCCCGACCCAAGCAGTTAAATGACTATCGCCCCGTAGCCCTAACATCCATAGCCATGAAATGTTTTGAAAAAATTGTTCTCTCTCGTCTACTCTTTCACACTCAGCCATTCTCTGACCCCCTACAGTTTGCCTACAAACCCAATCGCAGCACTGAAGACGCAACTCTTACCCTCCTTCACAATGCCTACACCCACCTAGATACCCCCAGCTTGTTCGTTCGCGTCCTCTTCATCGATTTCAGTTCTGCTTTCAATATTGTCCAACCTCATCTCATGGCCCAGAAGCTCCTTTCTTACTCTGTACCCTCCAAACTCGTCCTTTGGATAGTTCAATTTCTTGTCAATAGGTACCAGGCTGTCCGCTTTCACTCTGCTCTTTCCTCTGTCAAGCAAACCTCCGTCGGTGCGCCCCAGGGCACTGTGATTTCGCCGGTACTTTTTACGTTGTATACCGACGACTGCCGTGGCTCTGACACCTGCCCGGTCATTAAGTACTCGGACGACTCGGCCCTGGTGGACATGTCAAACTCAAATTCTCAGTATTTCTCATCTGTCGAAGTTTTCAGCACCTGGTGCAAGGAAAACTACCTCGACTTAAACGTAAAGGAAACAAAAAGAGCTAATTTTTGATTTCCGCCGCAACTCCGCCCCCATCCCCACTCTCGTCATTGGCGGTTACATTACATTACATGGTTATTGCTTTAGTTCCAGCGGACTCTTCCAAGCCAAATCAGGACCAGAGAGACGTTAACTTAAAATGTTATAAAGTGGTTCAAATCTTAAAAAATAGACCTGTTACTCTTAAATACTCAAATAAACTTTCACCTGACACCTCTTTAAAAGTATTCTTTAAAAATGATGTGTTAAAAATACGTTCTCTTTCCTCAATCAAATCACTAAATTTGGTCTTACCAATAAAATCCAAAACAAAACGACATGGTTTATATGCGATAAAACAAACTAACATCATGTAAAAATTAAAACAAGTGTTGACCATTACATACTTTAAAAATCTCTTTGAAAGGTATTGAACCAAAATATGTTTCTCTTTCCTCTATCAGATCAACACACTCAGACATGAAATAGCGAACAGAAAAGGATTGATCACATGCAAAGCACCATGGAGGTTCTTTTCCTTTTAACAGGAAACTGTGGGTTACATAAGTATGCCCAATATGAAGGCGAGACAAAACTGTTTCTTCTTTGCGAGTGGATGCAAGGTTAGGCAAAGAATCCGACAAATCGGGAAGAATTTGAAATAATTTGTTGTTCATATGGTTAGACCAGTCAGTCTGCCACAGTCGTTTACAATAAGATCCAGTCATATAACATAAGTCAGAGTAGGGAACAAACTGGAAAATCTCTGGAGGGAAATCGATATGCAGAGCATCTTTAGCCGCTTTGTCCACTGTAATATTGCCGCGGATGCCCATGTGACCACATAAAAGCTATCTTTTTACCCTCAGAAACCGGTCCTGATTTGGCTCGGAAGAGTCCGCTGGACCTAAAGCAACAATCAATCAATCAATCAATCAAACCCTCAGAAACAAGTTGTGTATGGAGGTCATGGATCTCTGCCAGAAAAGGGTGTGATATCTTTCTCAAGGAAAGAGCCTGGAGTGCTGACAGTGAATCAGACATGATTAAAAACGAGGTTCTTTTGGATTGATAATCTTGTTTCAGAGCTAGATGAATTGTCTTGAGCTCAGGTGTATAAACAGAACAAAAATCAGGTAAACGCTGTTGCAAAGGCTTGTCTAAGTGTCTACCGGAGACCGACGCAGCAGCAACTGAATCTCCTTTCTTTGACCCGTCTGTAAAACGTTTTTCATATCCTGGGTATAAGGCACACTGTTCTAAATAATTTTGGTTATATACGGTTTCAAATGTATTGTTTTTGAGGAAAGCGGACAATTGCCAATTAATGTTTGGGGTACATAATTTCCATGGAGGACCGAAGCTCCTCATCATTGATGGAAGCAACATCAATGCCTGCTTTTTCCAAATGAGCCTGCATTCTGATGCCAAACGAAGGAATTGTGTTAGGTTTGGCTTCAAATTTCTGAACAAAATCTGGGTTGAAAACACAGTCATAAGCGGGGTTCATGGGATCAGTTTTTAATTTTAGATAATAATTCAGACAATTTTGTACGTCTCAGCTCCAGCGGGCGTTCGTTAGCTTCCACGTAAAGGCTTTCACAAGGGGAGGTGCGAAACGCGCCCAAAGCAATGCGTAGTGCCTGATGAGCAACTGGATCTAACATTTTAAGATACGATTTTCTAGCAGAACCATAAACAATGCAACCATAGTATAACTTGGATCTAATTAAAGAACTATATAACAGCAGTAAAGTTTTCTTGTCAGCTTCCCAGTGTGTAACCTTGAGCAAATTGCAGGCCTGTTGACATTTAGTTTTCAAATCTTTCAGATGAGGAAGGAAGGATAACCTTTGATCAAAAATAACACCCAAAAATTTGACTTGTTGGACCGTCTTTATTAGAGTTTTATTGAGGGTTATATTAGGGTCTTGAATAATTCCCCGGTGCTTGGAAAAGTGAATACATTCAATTTTTGCTTCAGAAAATTTGAAACCATTTTGTAAAACCCAGTCTTCAACGGCATTGACACATAACTGTAGCTGACGTTCTGCAGATGCCAAGGTTTTACCTTTGGCTACTAATGCAAAATCGTCAACAAACAAAGAATTGTCAATTCCCCGTTTACGGAACGAACAATATTATTTATTTTAATATTAAACAGCAAGGGAGACAAGATGCTACCCTGAGGCACTCCCATCTCCTGTTCCCTCGTATCTGATAAAGATCCCCCAACCATAACCTGAAAAATTCTGTCCGTTAGAAAATTGGATATAAACAGAGGTAAATGTTCAAACCCATTTCTTGTAAATCTGAAAGAATGCCATATTTCCATGTGGTATCATAGGCTTTTTCCAAATCAAACATGATGGCTACGACGTGTTCACCCTGGACGAACGCGTTACGGATAAAAGTTTCCAGTCGCACCAGGTGATCAACAGTACTTCGACCACTTCGAAAGCCACATTGAGTGTTGGATAATATATTATTTGTTTCGAGGTACCAAAGTAAACGGGAATAAACCATTCTTTCCATCGTCTTGCATAAGCAGAACGTTAAGGCTATTGGTCTGTAGTTTGTTGGATTAGTATGGTCTTTGCCAGGTTTAGGGATTGGTACAATAATGGCCTTTCTCCAAGAGGGAGGAAAGGTGCCAGTGTCAACGAACGGGAGGATCCTTGTGCGAACCCACCCCAAAATACGTAATGATTTCAGGAGGATGCCGCACCACCTGCCGCGGTTGCTTCCAAGTTTTTATTTAATAAATAGGCGGTGTGTGCAATTGAGGACAGAGTCACAGCATCAAAGATGAGAACACACGCGCATTTGCACCATAAATGAGTACACTCTGAGTATGATGGTGATATAAATCAACTTATTCATTCAATGATGATGTTTTATGAATGATAAAGAATGATGTTATGAATAACTACGATTTCATGTATAGTCCTTCCTATTGTCCCAAATAGAATTAAACGTTTGTTGTGTTTTTTATTATTTACTCATCTGAGTTCCTTATGATGGTAGAATGTAAACGATGATCCTGGCTTCCAATGATGATGGTAATGTTGAAGTTGTACACAGTTCTCTGTTATCGCTCCCTTGTCTTGCTTTTGCCGTGATGTTATGGACACCTTGATGTTGTAGTCCCCTGGCGACTTTCACACAACTCCCGGCCTGCACTTGTTGCGCCTGAAACGATCAGGTGGTGACCTAATGTCTCAAATATGAGTTATTTTATAACGAACCACAAGTAAAGTGTAATGTCCTTCGTTCGTCGAAGCAGTAAAAATGTTGTATAATGACAACACATGATAGTTGATAATGAATGATAGATGTGGTGACTGATGATCTTTCTTTCATGCTTCCACTTTCATGCCTTACATACAATGACATAAACAAAACACTTCTGCCAAGAGCTCTCCAAACCGGATCCTCTGCAAGAGATCTAAATCTGAACATAACACAACTTTATCAACGCTGTGAGATGAAGTCTAAAAGATCTAAGAAACGGTCTAGAATATGCTAAGGCTAAAAATATAGAAACTGATGAAAAGGTTACACTTATTTCACACGAAAATAAACTAACTAACATGGAATAAAACATATTTTTATTATTGTTTTGTTTACCTATATAGCTATCTATCTGGCATCTGTTACTTAGCCTAGTATAGACTAGCTGAACACGTACCCACGATGGCGCATGAAATATTATTATTGTTATGTTTACCTATATAGCTATCTCTCTGGCATCTGTTAGCCTAGTATAGCCTAACTAAACACGTACCCACGATGGCGCATGAAAAAATGACCCCAACGGTTCGTGAAAGCAAAATGGCTTCCCCCCACGGGTAGCAATCAGTTGACGACAGTGGTTGTTGGACTCTGCGTCAGTGAAAACTGATGGTCACTCCCACCCAGCTGACGCCCTGTCCTAAAGTACCCCTCGGTATTCTTCCCGGTCGATTTTCCTACTGACGTGCCTTGCACCAGCTAATGCCGTGTACGTCTCCCAAGTCGCGATGATATTCTTCTTGCCAATCAAGACTTGTTGAGTACCGCAACGATGACGCAATCCGTCTATTGACGTATTATACGCCGACGTCAAAACAAAATCTTTGGAATTCCATAGATACAGAGAGACAGGATAACCAACTCCCCGATCTGAGATTTTAACTTCCACTGCGCATGTCAGAGCTGATCGGTGCAACTCTTACTTCCGGCATCTCGAGTAAAGCGTGTAATGTGAAATGTAAATAAAGATACGTTGCTTCTTTTTTCATCATGCCTGGCGTTAACTGTGCTGTAGTTGGCTGCGGCACACATCGTAGGACAAACAAGGTTTTGTCGTTTTTCAAGATTCAACAGCCAAAGTATGGCGAGTGGGAAAATGCTAGTGAAAGCGATTACATTAATCGAAGCGACCCAAGCTTCATTCCTTCAACAATGAGACTTTGAGAGAGCGACAATTTGTTCAAGTCAAGACACTTCACGCCCGACTGTTTTCAAGAAAACAGTAAGTATATCGGTAGAACATATTTATCAAACCCTTTTTTGGCTGTTTAGTGTGTACGTCTAATTGTTATTTCTGTTCTAGAAGAGATAATTATAACAATTTCCTTCTAATAATAGGTTACGCGTAGCACGAGTAGGCCTATTAGTATGCCTATTAATCTACTTATTAAAACTTCGAGACTCGGCAGATCTACACCCTTGGCTTTGATTTAAAATCATGAATTGTAGGCCTAATTAGCCAATCCACCGACATCCAAGTAGTTTTACTGAAATAAAGAAATCGGTTTTGATTATAGGCTAAATTAATAAATGTCTTTGACTTTGAGATTTCGACAGTAGACCTAAGCTTCATCATCATGAAAAGGCTTGACTGAAATAGGCTTAACTTGAAAATCAATCATTGTAGGCCTATAGCCAGTATAGTAAAGGCTACTTATTATTATTATTATTTATTTATTTATAAGGCGCTTTCCCTCGCAGAGATCAAAGCGCACACATACACCCACACACACCATGTGTACCGCACAGACAAACACACAAATAGCAGCAAAAAATAAATGTGATGATAGAAACATGTGAAAAGTGTTCTTATTGCTTTTGTGTTTAATGAAATAATTCAACACAAAACACATGAGATGAAAAGGCTTTGAACATAGAGTCTAGCCTAAGATTAATAATTATCCATGCTTAAAATGTTTGGCTTCATTAAAATAATTAGGAGTAGATCTCTATGGGAGGGAGGTTTTTTTCATGATATGGGTAGAAGAGTGTTGCTGGAATTAAATTTTTTTCAGTTTTTTATTGTGATAAATTTAGTTACACAATTAGAATTAATGAAAATATCATACAATTTATTATAGCTTAATCATTAATGTTTTCCTAATTGATTTTCTTCCACAGAAAATGGGCGTCATTCTCTTGTGGTCAGGCAGTCTTCCTTCTCTATGGATGCCGCAAAAGTCAGTGGAATCTTTAAAGACACCTCCGAGGAAATCTCCAGTGAGTAGGCCTATACTATTCACCACTTCATTGCCAAATCTGATTTTAGCCTCACTATGCAACTTTTCATGTTAATATTAGTTGTACTGTAGCTAAGCATACACCACATCTATTCGTATTCGGTAAATAAGCAATATTATGATACAAAGAATGTCAAAACAGTTTGCTGATGTCACCATGTTCTGCTTAGGCCCTCCCATGTAAACAGGGTTTTCTATTTCTTTTGAAAGGGGATATATATCTTCAACAGTAAAAAAAAAAAAAGCAAATTCATTCTTTTTTTAATTTATAGTTTATTTATAGTATAATTATTACATGTTTTATTATTATTATTAGTAGTAGTAGTGTTACAGTGGAACCCTGTTAACACAGTTATGGATAACAAGTTTTTCTGCTTAACACGAGCAAATTTTCTGTTCCCCAGCAAGGGTTTCTACTATATAAGCCATGTTGGTTAACAAGTAAATCTGGTTAACACAGTCAAATATGATGTATCCCCAAGAAAACGTGTTAACTGGGTTCCACTGTAGTAGTAGTAGTAGTAGTAGTAGTAGTATTGTTATTAATTTTATTTATATTAATTTTATTATTATTATTTTTATTATTTTTATTAAAATTAAAATAATGTTCCAAAATTGTGAGGTTTTTGCCATGGAGTAGTGGCACGAGGCACCAGACAGAGCGTATGAGATAGGGAGGGAGAGAGAGTGAGTTTGGAGTGGAGGGGGAGGGTGGGTGAGAGCTAGATGCCAAAGTGGTTGAGTAAATTAGTATGACGTTAAACGTTTGATATTAAATTCACTTTCAGTTTATGCGAACAAGCACCAGTTAACATCATTAAGAAAAATAGTGTTTTTGACTGATGGCATTGCCTTTAGAGTTTGTTCCGGTATACCGGTACACCAGCAAACTTACCGGTATACTGTACAGTGGCAAGTCATAGCGCATTGTACCGCCAGCTCTAGTAATTGCACATTAGTAATAGTAGTCTGTCAATAATTCAAAGTAAAAACATAATAATCACTGCTTGTGTGTACATTTTTTTCAGACAGAGAGACCTGCTCCACCCATCCCAAGGATCGTGGCATACTACAGCTTTGATGAAGTCCGGAAAGATGCGGCTCGTCTACCCAGTCCTTGGATAGTACTAAAGAACAATGACTGACTTGTATACATGACATATTTGCTATCAAATGACATTGTAATTATGCATTTGTTCACTGATATTTTTATTGGAGCTCTGAATGTTTGATATATGAATATAACATTGATGACGACAAACTTTTAAGTCTTTTTTCCAGATTGTTTGTGTCTATTTGTGTGGGAGAGAGAGAGAGAGAGAGGGGGGGGATGGAGGGGAAGAGAGACAGGGGAGAGAGAGAGAGGAGCATTTACACAAAAAGTTACTGTGTATATTATACATGATAACTTATAGACTATTAATTAATTTAATCACACCAAAATGCACAAGGAGTGTTTTTAACATTTTCTTTTCATTAACTTAAATGTAAACAAGATAACTGTAAGATGACATAAAAAATATCAAGAAAAATGTATTTGCTGTGTCAGTATGTGACATCAAAAGCAATTCACATTCACACTAAAAAATATGTACTGCCTACATATAAGTAACTTAATGCATCACTTGGCTTACCGGTATTAATCAAACACGAGCAGAAAGATAACATATCAAGAAAAAATTCTTAGCTATGTGACATCAAATGCAATTTACATTCAAACTGAAAATATGTATTGTCTACATAAGTTTATGTACAGTATTGGCTTATTAATCAAGCACACATAGACCTGGGCAAAATTCTACTTCAGTCTCTTAGAGCTTTTTCTCTTTTCTCTCTGTGCGACTTTCTTAGGACTTCGTCAATGTAGGTTTTGCATTTGTGATGTGCTCTTATCTTGAAGTAAATAAAAATCACATCTTTCAGTAGTTTGTCTTTAAGTTTGTCCTCAATGTCTTTTCTGTACAAAGACTTGAACAGTTTTGATGACAAAGACTCTTGGCATGCCTCAAAGTACCTGTGTACAGACATCTGGGCTACATTTCCCTTAAACATCTGACGAAATGCAGACTCCAAATCTAGAAACATAAGCTCACTTTCTGTGGTCAACATAAGCCCCCTCTGTCCAGAATGGCTGTCATGCTTCCTTCCTTGCATGTTGTAGAGGTCAGTGCCTCAATGAACTTCAGAATGGCCCCCTTCGCACCTGCACCTGTCATCCTATATGCCTTCTGCTTCACCTTTTGCAGAACTGCTCCCCCAACATAGCTCAGAATGTCTTTTTCCCTGTCACTCACAGCTTCAACTTCAACTGCTTCATCTTGGTGGCTTGGCTCAAGCAGCATGGCAAAAGCCTCAAGACACAAAAAAGATGCCCCTCCTGCCAGCATGGCATCCAGTTCACCTGTGTTGTTGTCCAAGGCCACAGCAGTGTAGAAATTGGCCCATGCTTTTTCTTTACTGCTTTCTACGAACCGTCCCATGGGAACAGAGCACTCATCCAAAAACTGCATCTTGCGCAGTACTGCTTGTTCTGTGAAACAAAAGGAAAAAATTAATTGGGATTAAAGTTATTTTTGTTGTTATTATTGTTCCTTAAAAAAAACTACATAAATAATGTAAATACAGTGGAACCCATTTAACACGTTTTCCTGGGGAATCTAGAAAAAAAACAACCACTTACTGTCACAATGCTGACAGGCATAGCGCACTTCACTTGGCATGCTCTCATCTTCTGCAAGTTTGCTGCACGCTGCACTGATGATGTCAATTGTCACCTGCAAATCATAAATGAATAGTATAAATTGTCAAGCATTTAGAGTCGGCACAAGCAAATTTGTAAATGTTTTACATTTATGAAATTATGCATTGTTGTTGTTTTTCTTGTACTGTGCATAAGTTTTAGATATCTTAAAGAAAATAATACATTCAAATTCTAAAAATATTATTCCACAACATATGTCTTTAAAAATGATAAAAGTTAATGCTTGCAATGTGTTATGACAGCATGAAATAAAATGAAAAACCGCATTGTTTTGTGCATTATACTATTAGTACCTGCCTATACAGTGAAAAACAACAACTAGGAGTAACGGTTAGGTAATACCAATTTATTTTCACTTCATATTATCAGACTTATAATACAGAAGATCACAAATTGATATAGAAAATAAAAACTTGATCAATAATTACTGTACTGAAACAGCCTTTAGTAGTAGAAGTAGCAGTAGTAGTAGTAGATTTTTAAAATTATAATGCTATGATTAATATTTTTTGGTTAAATACACATCAAACAATGAGCATACCACTTTGATTTTATTCGTTTTCCAGTCTATTGGATATCAACAACCTACGTAATAAAAAAATTAAAAAAACACACACAAAAAAACTTACATGTTTTGAAGGCAGCTTGTTTGTTGACTGGCTGTTGCATTTTCGACATCATTGCATTCCATTTCCTGTCGATTGAAATACAGAAATTATATTTAGCTATCCATATCATTGTCAAAGTTTGAGCGTTGATTAGAAGGCTGCAACCAATAATCACATAACTTACTTTGAGATAATGCCTTCTTCTTCTTATGTAGATCAGCCTAGTGGCCACGATTGATATACCAGTCTTTTTTCTGGCAAAATCCTTACTTGCTTCCAATTTAATTCACGCCAAACATACATCTGATTATTTCTAAGTGCAAAACTTTAATTCCAAGAATCCTTCTATGTTAAAAAGTGAAGAAATGAGACGCAAAAACGTACCTTCAAAGTATCTTCGACACACGCTTTGAAAAGTGTAAACAAGATGTACCGGAAATGCCGAATGAACTCAGCGAGGCCGTCTGCTACAAACGGCACTTCGCTCAGCGCTGATAGTGTTAGCGCGCAGGGAGTTAGCGATCCTCTCTCTCTGTATCTATGGGAATTCTATTAAGACTATAAAAAAACAAAACAAAGGCACCCAACACATTGTCATTTGAGCATCACGAAAAACAAAACAAACGATGCTGACAGAAGAGACGCATGTATTTTGCGACAGCCAGTGATCCAAATCTGATTGAAGATGTCCAGCAGTTGAGACCGTGAGTACCTTGTTAAATGTCGTAGAAATTGATAATGCACATTATCCGGTCCAACTGCTGAATCTGCACTTTTGTTAATTGCATCTTCAAGCTCGACTAATGAGAACGAAATGTTGTAGTCTTCAGAATTATCAGAGGTAAAATTTAACCGTCGTTTTCTTTACGGGTTTTAATTGTTTGAAAAGAGAGAGAATAATTTTCAGAGGAAGAATTTGCAGCAAAAGAAGAGGCCAAAAGATCAGCTACTAGTGTTTTTTAATCTCCGATTACGTCCCCCTGCACAGTAAGGCATGGGCTCAGCTGTTTGTTACTTTTATTTTTGAGTTTGCAGACCACTTTCCAAACCTTCGACAGTTTCACTTTCCGATTTAGCGTGGAGCAGAAACCTCTCCACGATTCTCTTCTCTTAAGTTTGAAGAGCTGTCGGCATTGCGCTCGCAAACGTTGGTGGTTCTGTTTATTTTCAGAGCTTGGGTGCAGATACATCATTCTTAAAGCTTTTTTACGGGCTTGCTGAAGTTTTTTACATTCATCATCAAACCAGTTTTTTTTATAATTGTATACGGTTTTGGTGAAGTTTGCGGGTTGGACTCCTTGGCACTGTTTATAACTATGTCAGTGTAGAGCTGTATTGGATCTATGGCATTCGAAAATTCCTGTTTCTTAGCACGTAAATGAACCTCAGACAGGTTGGAAAACAGGTTCCAGTTTGCCATGAAGGTCTTCTAAAACTGTCCATTTAAAATCCAAAAGTAAGGAGGGATCACAGATCGATATATCAATGTGGGACAAAGAAGCAGTTCTCGAACAGGAAAAGGTTGGAGCACCCTCGTTCAAAGTTACCAGATTCAATGGGTCTAAAATATCTTAAATTAGTTTCCCCTGAGAATCGGTAAGATCACTACCCCACAGGGGAGAGCGTCCATTAAAGTCTCCCAACAACTAAAAAGGGGTAGGTAGCTGTTGGATCAAATTCACAAGGTCATTTTTATTTACATTTAGTGATGAGGTCAAATATATAGAACAAACCGTGAGGGGTTTAAAAAGAGATACTCTGGCTGCAACTGCTGGCAAACTTGTATTAAGTGAAATTGGGTTAAATGGGACGTTTCTATGAATAAAGAGTGAAACGTCTCTAGAAGATATACAATCTAGAGACGAATAACCAGTAATATCTATAAGCCGTTTCTCTGATAAGAGAGTTTCCTGAATGGCCAACACTTCAGGTCGATGCTCTGTCAGCAGACAGCACAGCTCCTCATAATATGATCTTATCCCTCGGATATTCCACTGCAAAATAGCCATAAAAATGAAGTAATGAAGTACTAGGAATCACCAACAGCCATACCTTGCAATTCATGTGTAGCTTCAATGTGTTACACAATCCAGTCCCAACAAAATCATAAATTGCACAAGTAGTAGGTTGACTATAATCCTTTCAGAACTTACCTGAATGAGTTTTGCCCAAATTCTCATTTTGGTTGACACATTGGCTTAGAATGTGTGGAGCTTTTCTAGGCTTTTTCCTAGGAAGGAGCTGGCTACTTGGCTCTGAATTTTTTCTCTTTCTCTGCAACTCTGCAACAGAAAGGGTGGTGGTCTTCCCAAAGGAGTGGAGAGCTGTCGCAACAGCTGATACAGAAGACAGAACCTTGGGGGTCTGTTTGGTAAAGGCTTCTGTCGCATGCTTCAGTTCTTTAATGTTCCTTTGCATGTAACCGTACAGTGCATCCAGCTGGCCCTTAGCAGCTCTCAAGACAGCAGTCTCCTCTGCTGTTGCCTCTCCTTCCCCAGTTGGTTCCTCACTTGCTGTTGCCTCTCCTTCCACAGTTGGTTCCTCACTTGCTGTTGCCTCTCCTTCCACAGTGGGTTCCTCACTTGCTGTTGCCTCTCCTTCCACAGTTGGTTCCTCACTTGCTGTTGCCTCTCCTTCCACAGTTGGTTCCTCACTTGCTGTTGCCTCTCCTTCCACAGTGGGTTCCTCACTTGCTGTTGCCTCTCCTTCCACAGTTGGTTCCTCACTTGCTGTTGCCTCTCCTTCCACAGTGGGTTCCTCACTTGCTGTTGCCTCTCCTTCCACAGTTGGTTCCTCACTTGCTGTTGCCTCTCCTTCCACAGTGGGTTCCTCACTTGCTGTTGCCTCTCCTTCCACAGTGGGTTCCTCACTTGCTGTTGCCTCTCCTTCCACAGTGGGTTCCTCACTTGCTGTTGCCTCTCCTTCCACAGTGGGTTCCTCACTTGCTGTTGCCTCTCCTTCCACAGTGGGTTCCTCACTTGCTGTTGCCTCTCCTTCCACAGTGGGTTCCTCACTTGCTGTTGCCTCTCCTTCCACAATGGGTTCCTCACTTGCTGTTGCCTCTCCTTCCACAGTTGGTTCCTCACTTGCTGTTGCCTCTCCTTCCACAGTGGGTTCCTCACTTGCTGTTGCCTCTCCTTCCACAGTGGGTTCCTCACTTGCTGTTGCCTCTCCTTCCACAGTGGGTTCCTCACTTGCTGTTGCCTCTCCTTCCACAGTGGGTTCCTCACTTGCTGTTGCCTCTCCTTCCACAGTTGGTTCCTCACTTACTGTTGCCTCTCCTTCCACAGTGGGTTCCTCACTTGCTGTTGCCTCTCCTTCCACAGTGGGTTCCTCACTTGCTGTTGCCTCTCCTTCCACAGTGGGTTCCTCACTTGCTGTTGCCTCTCCTTCCACAGTTGGTTCCTCACTAGTTGTAGAGGCCTGCATCTTTCGCTTGTCTGTGAGAAGTTCAAACCAGTTTGCTCTCATTGTAGCTCCAGTGGCAATATGAAAAAGAAGGTGGCACGTTTGTGCATCTTGGATTGTGAACACATGTTCACAGGAAACTTTATAGTATTTCAGGACAGCATACTGATGTTTACAAGGGGCACCGCCAAGACCTGCTGCGCACGAGCACATGCTTGTTGTCATGTCAACGTCATACACCTTGTTAGTGTTGGTGCTGCTGACTTGAAACTGGTTGTTTCCCAGGGTTGTGATGCACTCTTTGCTGACATCTTTGTCTCCAAGGATGTATTTCTTCGTTGCAGTAGAGTCGTGCCTCCCAATTGCAACATCCAGCAGTCTCTTTTCGTAGTATGCTGGAAGCCTTGTTGTGAGGAAATCAAACAGCTGTTGTATGTTGTACGCTCGAGTGCGGCAAAACACCTTGTCTTTCAACACGAGCATCGCAGCTTCTATTATGTTGTTTGTGTTGTACCCACGCACTGGTAGGTTATTGCGAAGGCAAACAGCCCATAGCTCCTTTCTCTCGAACTGCCTGCTGATGTAAGACAAGAACTTCGGATGGCTTTGGCACACTTCATCCTGCAGTGCTGCTGTGTAGTGTTGTTGTAAGCTGTGCTCATTTTCAGCATACAGTATGCTTTTCATTACTTGCAGCAAATGAGGCCTGTCAGCTTTGGCAATTGCGTTGCGCGCCTCCCACAGATACCGCCAACACGCTTGAAGCACATGGAAGATACACAGCAGTTGCGTTGCATCGGGGAACACATTGCGGATACCTTTTCGTTCTGCATCACTGTCATCTGTCATGAATATGACAGGACCTGCAAGCCCCCTCCCTCCAAAAGCATTCTGTGGCAGTAAGGTTTTGTATACCTCTAGAGACTCTGTGATGGTGTCTGCTGATTCGGATGTTACCACGAGGTACCCTAATGGAAGTCCTCCAGCAGCACTGTGTGTAAGCAACAGGAACACTCTGCAATCATATCTGTCAACCCCACCCGATGCATCCATAAACACAATCTCCCCACTCGATTTCAGCTCAGAGTGGACTCGCTTCATAAGCGGTGTACAAATTGCAGTAACTAGATGTCCTAGTTGTGTTCGTCATTATAAGTTTTGCAGACAGACTGCAGCTCTTCGAGGACTTTCTCAATGCTGGCATGTGATGATCCATATGCTTTTTTGAAGATTTTCGCATACAATCTGAAACACACAACACACATATTCATAATTTTTTTTTAAGAAAGGGAAATTTGTTTTCAATGATGTATGAAACAATGAAAATAAAATGCACAGAAATATTTAATGTTGAGAATGACAAAGGAGGGGAGAAAGCAGAGTTTGAGGCACCAATGGAAAGGACTATTCTTACCTGTGACAAAACCAGTAGTCAGGACACTGTGCCCTATCCGCTGCTTCAAACAAATAGTTGTTGCCATGTTCCAACTGCATGTCCATCTTGTGTAGATTTAATGCTGAACTTGGCCAATGGCCCCGAGAAAAGAGTATCTTGAACTTTTCCACGGTCTCAGCAGACACATCACGGTGTCGCAATGAGTCAGCTGAGATGATTTGGTGGTTGTGCGTGTGCTCGAGGATGACAATGGTAGGAAAGTCCAAGGTCTTTGACAATGACAGCCTGTGACAGACACCACCACAGAAATAATAATACAGATACAGTTAGCTCCTGACACGAATTAAAATTTACACTTATGTTGAAGGGCATTTTATCATTTTGAGAAAGAGGGTGCAATTGCACAGCTAACCAGGATGAAAACAAAATCCAAGAAAGTAAACGACTAACTTCAGAGCAACAATGCATATTTCTGGACTGTTCATATAATACCTTAGATATAGCACACACATACAGAAATTGTTTGGCATTTACATTTCTTTAAAACAATAAATAATACTAAATAGCTAATTTTAAAAAAATTAAAAATTAAAAAAAGAAAAGAAATATCACTGTTTTTGGACATTTACTTGTGCCAGTGCAGTAATTACATAACAGAAAATATGACCTGCTTGAGGTCCTTGGCTTCTGCACTGTTATGCCTAAAAGTGCTGGACAGTTTGTGTTCTTGGAGCTGGGTTTCTGGTCTGCTGTAGCGCTTATATAACATATATATAACGACATCTATAACTGGCTTTGAAAATGTTCCGTGCAAAACTTGAGTTCTTTGCTGGCACTGTTTTCCTCACCCGAAAGGTTATTTTCGTGTGGTCCTCCAACTGTTTCAGCCAATCACGTGCATCTTGTTCATCCTTGATAGGCAAGCGAATTTCACACTTAAAATTCTCACTATCGATGAGTGAGAAGTTCATTAGTTGAAATTCAGCACCTGGCGGGAGAAAATCCTGAAACATAATAATAATAATAATAATAATAATAATAATAATAATAATAATAATAATAATAATAATAATAATAATAATAAGTTTTTATATTAGTTAAAACTTATTTAACTTAGTTGAAACCTAAAATCTATATACTGTATGTGTGGTCTCAGTGGCAGTGAGGTTAGTGCGAATGGTAGCCTTCATATGACTGGTTATACAGCGTGTGTGTGTGTGTTAAAAAGACAATGTTAACAAAGTTGTAGTGTTTTGGATTCTGTTGTTTGTTTAATAACATCAAAACATCATTAAAGCAATATTGTTTAATAATAATACTGTTTAATACGACAAGTTAATTATAATAAACAACGACAACAACAGTTCATCACAGTTAAGTACACCGACTGTTTCGAATGAATGAAAAAATAAATTACATTCCAGCACAGAAAATGTAACACTTACCCTGACAATTGCTACTTGATGTTGAAAATCCATCAACTGTGATTCGGTTTCATCACCACCTGCTGAATTTTAAAAAAAAGAGGACTGGGGTAACAAACACTATAACAAGTAAATAACAAATCAACTTAACTTGTGCTAAATGTGTGTGTGTATTGTGTGTGCGTGTATGTGTGTGAGAGAGAGAGAGTTTATCTGACAGTATTTTATAAATCTACTACACAAAATAATTACAAGTTATGAATCTGTTTTAGTGTTTACATACACTCACAATTTGAAATTGAAACTGCAGCTCATAAACGGCAAAGTGGCAAGCTAGATTTGAGTTCTGATGTTGCATAGACTACAAAGTAGATCGATCGTACAAAACAAGCAAATAGCCACTACATTAATGCTTAACAATATATATACTTCATACTTATATTGTGATTGTTGGTAAAATCCGCTGAAAGCAACAACAAGGCATGGAACGGAAGTAAGCCTGTATTTCACAGCTCGACCGAGTTTTGAGGCTGACGTCACACTCGGGTCGAACTCGCCGAGTCCTCACGAAGTATGCCCAGTACTCAGCATGGTTGCAATTCGCAATACCGCTTCCAGCGCAGTTCGCTGATACCTAAAATGTTCCTGTTACACTGTTGTTGTTGTTGTTGTTGTTGTTGTTGTTGTTGTTGTTGTTGTTGTTGTTGTTGTTTTTTATCAGTAGTTGATTCAGCCCCGATGTTTGAATCCCGATAGGTGTAACTGAGATTCATTTATCCACGCAACCTGTTCACTCAACAACAAGGCAGGAGTCGTCGTATGAAGTTTTCCAACTTTATTCAGCGTACACCAACTGCATAAAATCGCACAATCGCTTTTTCCACTTTCCACTTTTTCAACTCTTTCAACTCTTTTTGAGTAAAATTTACGTCCCCGGACACGGTAAGCGTATAGGGGACGGGTTCTTGAAACAGTGCGGCATTTATATAGTCTCTCTATACTCTAGAGAAAATTCGAAAATTCCAGCGTGACGCAATTACAGACAATCAAAATAAAATTCGTCACCGGAACTATGCACTTTCTTACGTCATATAACTTTATTTAGGTTAGAAGAATTCTCTCAGCTACTAGTAGATTTATCTAGATGCTTCGATCGATAGTAAACAAGCAACCCTAGAAAATTCTCCAATAATATCGACCAACGAAAATTATCAACATTATACAAAGCTTCTTCCAACTACAACGCAAAATCAAATCAAAAGTAAATACATTGTTATTGCATGCTTTGCAAAATAAAACGATCGGAACTATCGTGTGCGTCTCAAAAGTAACAGTTCCATCGATAGTTGTCCAGCTCGTGGACCAGTTCTTCTAATTTTCCATCCGCAGTTAGGGTCCTGACATTCCAGGTTCCTATGACGATGCTGTTTCTGGTGCGGATCTTGCTAAGTTGTCCATCAGTAGCATACTTATCACCTCCGTCCTGGTGGCCAACGGAAGGCGCGGTCCTTGGTGACCCAGGCGTCGACCGATCCGGTATGGAGTGAATGGTTCTTTTCATCATGCTGTGTGTCTTGAGCAAGAAAGACCTGTCAGGGCCCAATCCTCTCCAGGCTGTGGCCCACAGCCGATATCCACGAATACAGTGTGGCTCGCCTTGGCCCCGAGCACGTGGTCGTCGAACCTGTAGTAACATAAGGTTCCTCCGTCCTGGCCGGTGACTTCTGTGTAGAAGACTTTCGCTCAGTGATGCCGTGCTAACATCACCCCTGTTAGTCGCCTCATAGGACACGCCGGAAAACGTTGGGTCTATTCTATTCAGTGCCCGAACCCACAGGGCATAAGTGGAAGATTTCTATGAAAATCTACAGGCTGTCCTTGACCAAGTGCCGAAGAAGGACATAGTCATAGTGCAAGGCGACAGTAATGCCAAGGTTGGCAAAGATTCGCACCACAACTGGGGAGACACATGTGGACCCCAATGTAACAAAGAGACAAATGAAAGGGGTCTGAGACTCTTGCCTGATACAACAATCTGAAACTGGCAAACACGCTTGGTCTCCACAAAAAATCCAGACGATGGACATGGCACAGTCCTGGCGAGGAGCATCACAACCAGACTGACTACATCATGGTCAAGAAACGCTTCAGATCAAGCATCGCCATTGGCAGGACACGCACTTTTCCAGGAGCAGACAACGGAAGTGACCACAATCTCGTGATGATGTCTTTCCGGCTCCACTTGAAAAGAGAAAAACACATCAAGGTGCACTAGACTGAAGTTCGGCCTGGACAAACTGCAAGACCCAGAGGTGGCAGAAATATTTCAGGCCACAAGTTGATGGAAATTTGCACCACTGCTCATTTTGGGAGCTAGTGAAGTAGATGTCAACACCATGACCACCGCCTTCAATTCAGCTGTGACAGATGCCGCCACTGAGTTCCTTGGCAAGCACCGGCCAAATAAGAAGCCGTGGATCACATCTGAACTTTTAGACCTGTGTGATAAACGAAGAGAGATGAAAAAGAAAAAGAACACCTCACAGGAAGCTGATGCCTATTAAAAAATCAAGAATGAAATCCGAAAAGGCATGCGCACAGCAAAGGAGAACTGGATAGAAGATCAATGCCATGAAATAGAGAACAGACTGAACAAGAACAACAGCAAGAAGGCCTACCAGATTGTGAAGCGGCTGACAAGTGTTAAACAGCCCAAGGTCTCCACGATCCAAAGCAAGTCTGGCGTATGCCTTACCTTACAGAAGAACAAGAAGTCTTTGATAGATGGACAGAGTACTGCTCTGACCTTTACAACCACACAATAAACGGAGACCCACACATTCCAGCATGTCCACAGAACAGAGAAGAGGAAGAAACCCTCGCAATTCTCCGAGAAGAAGTTGAGGCAGCATTGCAATCGCTGAAGAAAGAGAAATCAGAAGGCGTGGACAACATACCCGCGGAACTGTTTTAAGCAGGAGGAGAAGCGATGATTGATGAACTGACCATCATCTGTAACAAGATCTGGCAGAATGGGGAGTGGCCTATACTATAGACCCAGTTGCTTGTCACTTCTTCTTAACTCTTCAGCAGTGTGAAAATTACTGCACCATCAGCCTCATCAGCCATCTCTGCAAGGTCCTCCTGAAAATAATACTCAACAGGTTGAAACCCCAAGCTGAACAAATCAAAGCTTAAGAACAAGCAGGATTCAGGGCAGGGCGAAGTACCACTGAACAGATTTTCAACCTCAGAATAAACTGCGATAAATACCTACTACACCAACATCTATATCATGTGATCTTAGACTTCAATAAGGGGTTTGACCGAGTCTGGCATATAGGTCTGTGGGCAACCATGAGAGTGTACAACATCAGCCCTAAAAGTATTGAATTCATCAAAAGCTTGTATGGCAAGGCTACCAGTGCAGTCCTCCATAACAGCGCCATCGGAAACCGGTTCAGAACAACAATCGGTGTGCGTCAAGGATGCCTACTCTCTCCAACACTCTTCAATATCTTGCTAGAGTGCATCATGTCAGATGATCTTGCAGATCACGAAGGCACAGTCAGCACAAGGGGTAGAGCAATCTCCAATCTTCGTTTTGCGGATGACATTGATGGATTGGCTGGAGAGGAACAAGAACTTGAACAGCTGGTACAGAGGCTTGACTGCAAACTTTAATGTCAGTGTTGATTCCATTGGTGTTGTTGGTCATTCTGGAGAGCCTATGGAATTTAAATAAGTGCAGAGAAGACCAAAATGAATGACCAACAACACCAATGAAATCAACACAGATATCAAAGTGCAAGGACAAATCCCTCAAAACAGTGCATACCTTCATATATTTAGGAGCCATTGTATCAGAAAATGGGTCCCAACAGGAATTCCTCTCCAGGATTGCACAAACAACTGCTACTCTGGCAAGGTTAAAGCCCATAGGGAAAGACAAGACCATCAGTCTACATTCCAAGGTAAAGCTGCTGCGTTCCCTTGTCATCTGCATCTTCCTATACGCTTGCGAAACATGGTCTATAACGAAGAATACAAAGCATGGAGATGAGGTGCTACAGAAGACTTCTGAGCATTTCCTAAACCCAGCACATCACCAACGACGAAGTCCAACAGACCATCACACAAGCCATTGGATAACACGACGACCTGCTCACAGTGATGAAGAAACAGAAACTCCGATGGTATGGTCACGCACCAGATCATCAGGTCTTGCAAAGACCATCCTGCAAGGCAAATGCAAGGAGGTAGAATAAGAGGGTGACCAAAAAAGAGATGGGAGGACAACATTCGAGAATGGACTGGTTTGACATTGAGCGAAGAAAGATGGAGTATGCTGGTTAAACGATCATCTGTGATGCCCCAACGACCTCTGAGTTACGGGATAGGATAGGATACAAGTGATCATCATCGTCATCATCATCGTCATCATTGTGACGGTGGGTCTATTGTTACTGGGCTCTGCACAATGGAATGCTGTTACCCACTCGTCTTTCGTCTGTGGGGATCGGCTAGTTAATCGCCCGGTGACTAATCTTAATACATTTATAATTTTAGCTCAGTCTGTGTTAGGCTGGGGTTATAGAGAAAGGGAGAAAATGTTAACAGATTCACTGAGACACTAGCTCTCACACGGCTATGAAACATAGGTAGTCCAGCCACTTGTTAACAATAAATATCACACATTTATTTCCTCAACTCTATACAAAATCTTCTGACCAATATACTAACTTAAATGTCCAAATATCACTTCGAATAGTTCGCTCCTTGATGGGTCTATGCAGCTACTGTCTCGTCAAAGGGGTAATACAGCTTTCTGTTCAGTTTTCTGGAAGAGTGGACTATCGCACAGTCCTTCTAGAGCAGTTTTGGTGCACGATTTCGTTAGCACTGAGCTGTTTTATCGATGAGTGGTGTTGTGGTGGTGTCTTATCCTGGTTGTCAGACTGTTGGGCTATCGTAGCTCAGTGCTCGATGCTCCACATCATCATCATCATCATCATCATCATCATCGTCATCATCATCATCATCATTATCAACAACAACAACAACAACATAAACAAAAAATTAAATAAACTTGGAATAGAAACTATTCACTATAGGACTTTTACCCGTTATGATTTGAATAGCGTGTTTATTAGTTCGGGCGCCTGTGAGAGAGAACATTTGCCTTCTTCAAATGTGTCCCGATGAAGATTTCTTTCTTCATACCTCGGCGCTTTTCCTTCAGAAGTGGAAGGAGTCAGTTGAAGGAATTGCTGGTTTTGTTTCCTACTTTGAGTCATCATGGATGGCTCAAAAATTAACGTGGTACAAGGGTTAAGCACCAGGGGTCGGGGACCTGGCGATCAAGAGGCAAAATGCTTTGAGAAAAGGCTGGAAATGTGAAGATTTCTTGGAGTTGTTGAGAATGACATTGTAAAGACCTTTTGTTTGGAACGAGCACCAAATGCAAACGCAAAGCACACCGAGATGGCCGAAGCACCAAATCGCACACTGAGGATTTGGACAACAGCCATTCAGTGGGTAACGTCACTAGTTGAGTCGCTGAAGACTGGGTGACTGGGATCTTCGTGCGATCTTCAACCTTGAAAAAAGGAGCTCAAGGCTGCCATCAGAGAGACCCAAGAAAAGGTTCAATCATCGTCCTGAGCTGACTTCGATGAGTATGCCACATGTCGGAGGTCGGTGTGGAAGATTACGATCGACGAAAACAACCAGTTTTTTTCTGCAACATTTGTTCTGTCCGGAGTTCCTCAAATGCAACGCCTGTCATCATTCCATGGGCATGGAGATCCGTCTGAAGGTGATCCCATTCCCGTCACTTCCCCCTCAACTCCAACCCCACTCCTTGCCAAGGCCAAACCATCCCAATCGGCCTGAAGCGACAGCGCCCAAAGCTGTCGAGACCAGGCTCGACTGCTCTGTACACTGATTTTATAATTTTCATTTAACCTGCTTTGTGTGTGTGTGTGTGTGTGTATGTGTGTGGGTGTGTGCGTGGAGGTGCGTGTGTGTGTGTGTGTGTGGGTGTGTAGGTGTGTGTGTGTGTGTGTGTGTGTGTGTGTGTGTGTGCTAGACGCATACATTTTTGAGGCGGAAATATCACATTTTTTTGTTTGGAATATCTTTTGCTAAATAAACAATTCTTTGGGTGAAAGCATCTATTCTTTTGATGAATTAATTTATTGCGCTATTTTATATACCTCTTTCGTTGTCAGTATTTTCTTCCATTCTTTCCTTTCTTCTGTCTTTCTTTTAACAACAATAACTTCTATCTAAAGAATAACTATGCCTACGCTCTTATTGGTTTCAGAGAGAACTGAAAATGGTCTATGGCACCAAGTGCGTGGTATGTAAATTAAAATAAAAGAATATTGAATACTATATAACGTAATTTTCCCCTCCCCTATCTTCTTCTTCTTCTTCTTCTTCTTCTTCTTCTTCTTCTTCTTCTTCTTATTATTATTATTATTATTATTATTATTATTGTAGTTGTTCTTGTGCCCCCACGGGCGAACTTGTATTTTACCAAACTAGGTCCAGCCATTCGCCGAAAAAGGCAATCACCGAAGTCGAACGAAGTTATCCGAGTCGAGCGAAGCTATCCGATGTTTTACCAACGAATGCTTGCAGGACTACGTGAAACATCCTTGCATAAAAATAGACGCTGTTGCTCCTAGATCTAATTCTGTTTCGATCTGCACAGCTTCAAACTGTTAGTCAAGTCGAGATTCGCATTTTAAAGCAGTTATTATTATTATTTTATGATGATTAATATCATATCCTATCCTATCCTGTCCCGTAAACCGGAGGTCGTAGGGGCACCACAGATGATCGTTTAACCAGCATATTCCGCCTTTCTCTGTCCTCAGCAGCCCTGATGGCTTCGCTCTGTGTCAAACCAGTCCATTCTCGAATGTTGTCTTCCCACCTCTTTTTCGGTCTCCCTATTCTTCTACCTCCTTGCACTGTGCCTTGCAGAATGGTCTTTTGATGTCCATGTTGATGCCATTGGTGTTGTTGGTCATACTTTTGGTCTTCTCTGCACTTATTTCCATTCCATAAGCTCTGGAGGTGGTGTCAAGCCTCTGTACCAGCTGTTCATGTTCTTGTTCCTCTCCAGCAAACCCATCAATGTCATCCGCAAAACGACGATTGGAGATTGCTCTACCCCCTATGCTGACTGTGCCTTCGTTATCTGCAAGAGCATCTGACATGATGCGCTCTAGGAAGATGTTGAAGAATGTTGGAGAGAGTAGGCATCCTTGACGCACACCGATTGTTGTTTTGAACCAGTTCCCGATGACGCTGTTATGGAGGACTGCACTGGTAGCCTTGTCATACAGGCTTTTGATGACTTCAATAATTTTATGGCTGATGTTGTACACTTTCATTGTTGCCCATAGAGCTGCATGCCAGACTCGGTCAAACGCCTTCTTGAAGTCTATGAACACATGATATAGATGTTGTTGGTGCTGTAGGTATTTCTCACAGATTATTCTGAGGTTGAAAATCTGTTCAGTGGTACTTCGCCCTGCCCTGAATTCTGCTTGTTCTTCAGCTATGATTTGTTCAGCTTGGGGTTTCAACCTGTTGAGTATTATTTTCAGGAGGACCTTGCTGGGATAGCTGATGAGGCTGATGGTGCGGTAATTTTCACACTCCTGAAGGTTACCTTTTTTGGGAAGAGTGAAGACAAGCGACTGGGTCCATGGTGTAGGCCACTCCCCACTCTGCCAGATCTTGTTACAGATAATGGTGAGGGCATCAATCATCGCTTCTCCTCCTGCTTGTAGCAGTTCCGCGGGTATGTTGTCCACTCCCGCTGACTCCCCTTTCTTTAGCAATTGCACTGCTGCCTCAACTTCTTCCCGGAGAATTGGGAGGATTTGTTCTTCTTCTCTGTTCTCGGGACATGCTAGAACTGATGGGTCTCCATTTGGTGTATGGTTGTAAAGGTCAGAGCAGTACTCTGTCCATCTGTCCAAGACTTCTTGTTCTTCTGTAAGGCATATGCCAGACTTGCTTTGGATCGTGGAGACTTTGGGCTGTTTAACACTTGTCAGCCGCTTCACAATCTGGTAGGCCTTTTTGCTGTTCTTGTTCAGACTGTTCTCTATTTCCTGGCATTGATCTTCTATCCAGTTCTCCTTTCTGTGCGCATGCCTTTTTGGATGTCATTGTTGATTTTTCGGTAGACATCAGCTCCCTGTGAGGTGTTCTTTTTTTTTTTTTTTTATCTCTCTTTGTTTATCACACAGATCCAAAAGTTCAGGTGTGATCCACGGCTTCTTATTTGGTCGGTGCTTGCCAAGGATCTCAGGGGCGGCATCTGTCACAGCTGAGTTGAAGGTGGTGGTCATGGTGTTGACATCTACTTCACCAGCCCCCAAAATGAGCAGTGATGCAAATTTCCCTCCACTTGTGGCCTGAAATAGTTCTGCCACCTCCGGGTCTTGCAGTTTGTCCAGGTCGAACTTCAGTCTAGTGCACCTTGATGTATTTACTCTCTTCAAGTGGAGCCGGAAAGACATATTGTCATGGCTAAACTGTGGAAAAGGAGGGGCAATGGGTAACCATTTCTTTCAACGGACAGTAGATCTACAATGGTCAAACCAAACTGCGAAAGTACAGAAAGGGCAGCGTTGTTTTTGACTAAACGGTACAATAACAAGATGTTATTGTAGAGTGTGGGTCGAGGAATTGGCTAAGAGATTATACAATTTAGCACGTGCTGAGGCCAAGGGCATGTTTGTGCCGAGTCTGCCAACCAATCATTAGGCTCAATTTGGTTGCACAAATGCAGTAAACTAGCTGGAATAGGTCATTCGTTGCAAGGACTGGGTAGCAAGCGGATCGCGGAGGAGAAAGAAGGGAACCCAGGTTGGTGGGACATTAAGCTGCGAATCCAGATTGCTGTCGAAGTGAGACGCCTGGGGAGGCTAGTGGGTTATCATTGAGAGCTACGTAGCTGTCGCCCATTCATAGAGCGTCATCGGACGTATCTGTGTGATGTTCAAAGAGAAATCTCTTATCATAAGTCGGTAAGTGAGATTCGACCTCTGGAACCTTGTCTCTAGCGATCGTCAAAGAGAGAAAGGGGGGAAGAAACTATTTAGGGAGGGCGGGAAGCAAAGTGTGTGAATGAGAATGTATAACGTGGAATTGTATGTCTTTAAACGTTTATAAAAATATGTTAATTGTTAGGATGTTATATTTAGAAATGTTTGTGTCAAAAGTATTTTTGTTGTTGTAAATAATAAAATGATGAACGGAGGCAGTTAGCCAGACTCAAAAGAAGAGAGGTGAGGAGAAAATTGTATATGTAAGATAAAAACGGAACAAATGTGTGTGAAATATGTGGAATTTTTATAATGGTTGTATGCTGTATAAATAGTATGAATATAACGAAATGGAAAATAAAACTGTAAATATATGTATTAGAGAAGTTATGACCATGTAATTTTCTTCAGGAGGTGAGGCGAGCAGACCAGGGTAGTTTAGGAGTATTAGATATAGAATTAAAACATTATGCCAGAATAGTAGCCTGTACCATTATTGATTTCAGGTTGGACTTATTATTATTATTGTTGGACGCGTCGTCAACGGGACGTGTTGGTGGTATCCGACTCGTTGTAGTCGTCTCTACGGCGTTTTGGCTGTGGTGGTCATTCCTCGGGTCATCCGTGGAAGTGGGGGTTACCGTGTGAGAGTGCGGTGCCGGCCGGAGAAGTCACCTGAGGTGGTGGAGAGAGGCAGAGAAGGAAGAGAGGGGAGAAATCAACGGAATTGAGGGGCCGTCTGGAAAGTGAATCGTCAGTACTAAAAAGAGCAAAGGCGTCCGTCGGTAGTCATAGCAAGAAAGAATAGCACCATATTAGTTTCAGAAATAAATTCGCATTTTTGGACACAGGGACAAATGAAGATTTATCATCCAGTGACTATAGATAAGATTGTGTGAAAATTCTACATGGACAACTCCTACATCCACATTGGATTGTGGAACTGTGTGCGTGTGAACTTTAATTAGGGAAAATAAAAGAGAAGTACACAGCCGGACCTCATCATCAACGGCTGTGCACCTAGCTTGTATATATATATATGACTGAACTGGGGCATCAGGGGGGGTTTTATACTGTTATTTAGATTATCATTGTGTATATAATATTTTGTGTGTGTTTAAATTAGAAACGACCAGGTGAGAGAGTGATTTTGTTTTGATTCATGATTATACAAATGTGTTAATTGTGTATGGTTTTGAACTGTTTTATGTTTTAAATTTTGCTTTATATTTGTCTTTGGTTTCATTCTTTTGTTTCTTAATTGGGTTTTTTAATTACATGTTTTTATTAAATAAATGTTATATTGTATTTTTACACTTTATTCCGCTAGTTGTGTTCTTAGGTTAGTTTAGTGGGAGAAAGGACGCTCGCACACGCATCACCCACCCCTATCTGCCCTATCACTCCTTGCATGAAGGACTAGTCCCCTACTTTAAACACCAGAGGGAGGAAGTAGGCCTGACAATCATCACGAGATCGTGTTCACTTCCGATGTCTGCTTCTGGAAAAGTGCGTGTCCTGCCAATGTTGATGCTTGATCTGAAGCGTTTCGTGACCATGATGTAGTCGATCTGGTTGTGATGCTCCCCGCCGGGACTGTGCCATGTCCATCGTCTGGAGTTTTTGTGAAGACCAAACGTGTTTGCCAGTACCAGATTGTTGTATCTGGCAAACTCCAAGAGTCTCAGACCCCTGTCAATTGTCTCGTTGTTGCAGTGGGATCCACATGTGTCTCCCCAGTTGTGGTGCGCATCTTGGCCAACCTTGGCATTCCAGTAGCCTTGCACTATGACTATGTCCTTCTTCGGCACTTGGTCAAGGACCGCCTGTAGATTTTCATAAAATCCTCCACTTCGCTGTCGTCATAGTCTGATGTTGGGGCATAGGCCTCGATGATGGTGATGTTGAAACCAGTCACCATTGACGAAATCAAAAAAGTCATTCTCAACATGCCCAAGAAATCCTGCTCTCTCGACCCTCTGCCCTACAAGTTTTTCTTTGAATGTCTTGATGATCTCTTGCCTGTCATCACCTCCATCATGAACTCTTCACTCCAGTCTGGTTCTGTTCCTCCTTCGTTCAAACATGCTCTCATCATTCCTCTTCTGAAAAAAAGCTACTCTCGATCCCGAAATACTGAAAAACTACCGACCTGTCTCCAACCTTCCGTTCCTCTCTAAAGTTCTTGAACGAATCGTTCTCTCTCAACTCCTTTCTCATCTCCAGACCCACAACCTGCTCGAGCCGTTTCAGTCAGCCTACAAAAAGAGCCACAGCACTGAGACCGCGTTGCTGCGTGTAGTAAACGATCTGCTCATGGCGGCTGACCGAGGCCGGGTGTCCATTTTGAAGCTGCTGGATTTATCCGCAGCCTTCGACACTATAGACCATGATATTCTTTGTGCACGACTCCAGTCGGTGTTTGGCTGCACTGGGACGGCTCTGGCTTGGTTCCGTTCATACCTTTCTGACCGCACTCAATCTGTTCTTGTCAATGGCACTCAGTCTTCTTCTTTTCCTCTGAGGTTTGGAGTTCCACAGGGTTCTGTTCTTGGTCCTATCCTCTTCACCATGTACACTCAAACTCTCAGCTCAATCATCAAAACTTTCGATCATCTGTACCATTTCTTTGCTGATGACTCTCAAATTCACAACTCCGCTCCTCCAGCCGACATCCCCAGCCTTGCTGGTGATTTGTCGCGCTGCATCAGCTGTGTCGCAGACTGGATGGCAGAAAACAAGCTGAAGATGAATGATGATAAAACTGAAGTCATCGCCATTGGTACCAACAGCAAGCTCCGCCAGCTCTCGACACACTCTCTGCAAGTCAATGATCACTCTATCCCTTTCTCAACTTCTGCTCGAAATCTGGGTGTACATCTAGATGAGAGTCTGTCCATGGAATCTCACATCAACAATCTCTGCAAATCTCTGTATTTCCATCTTCGTCGTATCAGCAAAATCCGCCAATATCTTTCTGTTGATTCTGCCAACAAGCTTGCCGTCTCCTTCATCCTTTCTCGGCTTGACTATTGCAACTCTCTCCTGGCTGGTCTTCCTAACAACAAACTTCAAAAACTTCAGCGCATTCAGAACCATGCCGCTCGACTGGTGCTCCAACAATCCCGACGCGCTAGCGCCACTTCCGCTCTGACTGCTCTTCACTGGTTGCCAGTGAAAGCCAGAGTTGACTACAAAGTTGCCTCTCTTTGCTATCAGTCTCTTCATGACCAACATTTTCCTGTCTACCTCTCTCAAATTCTCAATCCTTACAAGCCAACCCGCACTCTTCGCTCTCAAGACGCTTCTCTTCTGACAGTTCCTCGCTACTCTCTTGAAACATTTAGCAAGAGAGCTTTTTCCGTCTATGCTCCTACCCTGTGGAACAAATTCCCATGCAGCCTTCGCCAATCTCCATCTCTTGACTCTTTCAAAGCCCATATGAAAATCTATCTCTTCCGCTTACACCTGTAGAACATCCTCCCTTGCGGACACCCTATCGCGCTGACATCTGAAATGTGTGTGTGTGTGTGCGTGCGTGTGTGTGAGTGTGTGTGAATGTGTGTGTGAATGTGTGTGTATGAATGTTTGAGTGAATGCGTGTGTATGTGGATGCATGTGCGTATGCGTGTACTTGTCTTAAAATTGTTTTGCTTTTTAAATGACATTTAATCCCTCTTAACTTGTTTTCACTGTAAATGAAATTAGAACTGCTATTATTATTATTATTATTATTATTATTATTATTATTATTATTATTATTATTATTATTATTATTACTAGTTGATATACTTGTGTTCAGATATATTTTTTGTGTGCCGTACGTTATCTACCTACAGCCAAAAAAGGTTTTAAAAGAAATAAATAAAATAAATAAATATATTAATTAAATGCAACTTTAAAAGTTTAATGTTGCTGTTTTAACACATTTCTAAAAATAAACAAACTATTTACATATTTTGCATAAGTAACGAAGTTTGTTGCATTTGTTGTTCGCCGTCAAGTGTATGCTGGCGATATTTATGCTCCATTTTGTCTGTGCAGTAACATTGAGGCTACACAGACATCAACACTCTCAACCCAGTTTGCCCTTAACTATTCGGCAAGCTCGACGAAAAGGTTGGACACAGATTGGCAACTGCGGAAGTGAGTTACGATAATGCACAACAACAACGGCGACGACGACGACGATGATTAGGAGGAGGAAGAGGACGACGACGACGTTGAAGAAGACAAAGACGATGGGGACGAGGAGGAAGAAGAGAAAATTGAATACGATGATGATAATGATGATGATGATGATGATGTATTTTTATTTATTTATTTATCAGAATAACTTAAGTTGTATTATTCTTCAAACGCTGTTGCTGCTGCTGATAATGATGATGATGTCTTTGCAGATCATACCACGTTCCGAGGCCAACGCTTTGTAAATGGAAACGACTCTTCTTTGATGTTGCTGTATGACATTAATGGTAACATTGCTGGCGTTCAGTGTGCGGTGAGTGTTTTGTTCCATCGCCACCTCATCCTGTTCAGCCTTATCATCATCATCATCATCATCATCATCATCATCATCATCATCATCATCATCATCATCATCATCATCATCATCATCATTACCATCATCATCCTCATTACAATCATCATCATTATCATCGTAACCATCATCATCAGCATTACCATCACCATCGTCGTCATCATCATCCTATCCTATCCTATCCTATCCTATCCTATCCTATCCTATCCTATCCTGTCTCGTAACTCGGAGGTCGTAGGGGCACCACAGATGATCGTTTAACCAATGTACTCCATCTTTCGCTGTCCTCAGCAACCCTGATTGTTTCACCAAGCAGACATGCAATAATGACTTTAAAGCTCTTCAACAGTGCCTTTACTACACAAATGAACTTGTCTGTAAAATACGCTGCTGCCTTCGACGGTAACGCGCTAACAGTTGCCACTGACACATTGGTAGATGAATTATTATTATTATTATTATTTATTATTATTATTATTATTATTATTATTATTATTATTATTATTATTATTATTATTATTATTATAATTATTATAATTATTATAATTATTATTATTAAAGTTATCTGCAACATCTTCACTTCAATCATGCAGTCTCTATGCAAGCCTGTGGGATTAAAAAATAGCATGCTGCAATATGATGATGATGATGATGATGATGATGATGATGATGATGATGATGATGATGATGATGATGATGATGATGATGATGATCTGTTGTTTAAAGTCCTTCGATGTGTTAGACCTATATAGGACTGATCTTGTATTATTACGGAAAGGTGCAGAGAATAGGGACCTAGCCCAAAACACATATTACTTTTTGCTAAAAACTATAACACCAAGAGTTAGACATATACATATACACAGTGAAACAGTCACACGCATATATGTATTCAGTTGATATTAAATTACACCACCATTACGTAATGTTATCATATAAGACGACGAGGGGGAAAATAAACTTCGAAAAGAAGATTCTAATAAGCCTATTGTTTCTAGGGCAGGGGTACCCACACATTTTCAGCATGGGATCTACTTATAAAATGACCAAGCCAAAATGATCTACCTACCATAAAAATACAAAACATATATATATATATATATATATATATATATATATATATATATATATATATATATATATATATATATATATATATATATATATATATATAGATAGATAGATAGATAATAGGCTTTTTTAATGATTCGCGATCTACTCACAGTACCTTCCCGATTGACCGGTCGATCGCGATCGACGTATTGGACACCCCTGTTATTAATTGTTGTTATTATTATTGAGGATTTTTATAGCGCACTTATCTCGCCGTACTTGACCAGACTTTAGGCGCTGGCCGATACAGGATCTAACTCAAACCTCCCGAGACGCCCACCCGCAGCCTTTGGGCGCATGGTCTGACCCCCGGACAACTGAGCACTATCCTGGCCAGCCAGGGATGGGGGAGAAGGCCCAAGTGCATGCTGGGTGTGTTCTTGTTACCGGCACTCACCCGTCCAGGACATGAGCGTCAGGATCTTTAAAGTCCGTTATGAAGGAATGTATGCGACACACAGACTAGACCTCGGTTTATACTCTCATCCGAAGGGAGTAAAGTGTCTTTCCCAGGGACACAACACAATGGCCCGGACAGGGCTCGAACCCGGGACCTTCAGATCCGCAAGCCAAAGCACTACTATTAGACCACCATGCCTCTGTTCTAGAGCATACACGTGCCGGAACTTTCTTACAGTTCTTTGCTAAGGTCAGACAGATAAAAATTAATGACCTAAATTAGTCTCCTTTGGTATAATTTATCATAAGTATGCTTTCTTTTATTTATTTATAAATTTTACATTCAATACAGATTGTCATTCTTCTTATACACATATACATACATACATGCATACATACATACATACGTACACGTTATTATATGTCAAATGAAATATGTGCACTCCATGCCCAATTGGACGCGTCCAATTAGGCAGGGGGCGTCCAATTAGGCCTCTATGTCAGACCCAATTGGACGCCGGCGTCCAAATAGGCAGGGGCGTCCAATTAGGCCTGCACACACTTCATCTCCATGCTTTGTATTCTTCGTTGGAGATCTGCTGTGAGGGTCCATGTTTCGCAATCGTATAGGAAGATGGAGATGACAAGGGAGCGCAGCAGCCTTACCTTGGAATGTAGTCTGAGGGTCCTGTCTTTCCAAATTGGCTTCAACCTCGCCAGGCAGAAGTCCATCATCATCATTACCATCATCATCACCATCATTGTTGTATGTCGTCGTTGATTTAGTTATCCTTTTAGCCCTTTTAGCCCCAGATCTACTACACAAATGTAAATGGATGTGGCTTTTTTCAGCTTTTTTTAGCAGGTAAATAATTTCCCCTCAAACCATTTGCTATGTGGGCCTACATACTTGACTAGCTGGGTTATTTAGTTTACTAATTCTGAATTTCAACACCCAAGTTGAGAGTTAAGGGCACTACATTAGAAACCACTGCATTGCATGCTAACCAGTGTGCATGTTGCAGATCGCTAAAGCTGGGCTGCCCGACGACTACCCCCCAAGACGTCAGATTGGAAACATCTTTCAGGACGATGGGAACCGTTACGTACTCACCGTCTATTTTTCCCCCCCAAGTCAGTGTGGAGAAGTAGCCACTGGTGTTGTTTGTTTGTTGGCTTATTAGTTCTCGAGCGATAGCTCTGTCCGTCTGTCCGGTGTCCCTCCGTCTGTGTATTAACGTTGAAAGTGGGTAAGTACTAGGAACCTATGTTATCTATCACAACCAAACTCGATAGGATGGTGTATATCCACAAGACCTCAAAAATGATAAGTGAATGAATGGCTTCACTTCAAGGTCAACGTCACAAAGTCAGCAAATGTTAGCTAACAAAAACAAAAACTTTTTGCGACAAAATGTATCTTTTTTTTCCTAACTTGTTAATATTGAATTTATAATTCTTTGAAAAGTGATAAATATTAATGAGGCACACATTCCACAAAAATTTGTCAACCTTGTTCCAAGGTCAAGGTCACTGGAACTGTCCAAAGACGGTCATATGGGTACTTTGAAGTAAACTTCATCGTAAACTACTAGAGATAACAAAAATTAAATTTAAAAAATGCAATTCAAACTTGTATGTAGAGCTAATAGGTTGATCTTTAATATTATAAGTTTTTCTTTTGGCGTCGATCCTAAAGGTCAAGGTCATTTTAGGTCTTCCAAAAACATTTAAAAACATTGGCTGTCATATAGTGGAAGTTAGATTTTGCTTACAGAGTCCAGCTGACTGCAAAGAGTCGAACCAGGACCACAAAATCAGGACCACAACTTGGTTGAAAGTGACCTCACCCCTGATCTTTATAAAAGATCTACTGAAACAACCCTAGTGATAACACTGAAGGCATTCCACCATTATTGCAATTGACAATAATGGCATCCCACGCAAGGAACGCTGATGCTATATTCAAATTTATCGAACCCCCGTTTACAAAAACAAAATAGACTATAAACATCATGATAAATTATCAATAATATATATATATATATATATATATAGAGAGAGAGAGAGAGAGAGAGAGGGAGAAAGAGAGAGAGAGAGAGAGAGAGAGAGAGAGAGAGAGAGAGAGAGAGAGAGAGTCTTATAAATGTACCCAGAAACAAGGATTATTAGTTGTGTACCGGTCATCTGGGCACCTAGCTTTGGATCTGGGTACCTATATATATATATGACCTCAAGAGTACAGTGGAATGGTTTTATATTTGACTCATAGTATGCATCAACATTGGTTTTATGGTCATACATGGACATCAGGGGTCATGTGAAGGTCAAGATCACCCCAATGTCACTGTTTTTGGAATAATACAACTTCTGCTGTAGTTTATTTCATTGTAAAATAGTGTCCATTCGGAGGCAGAGGTCAAGCTCATGTCAAGGTCAAGATCATCACAAGATCAAGTTAGTATTGCTTTGCATGTTAACGCTATAATTTCATGTTTTTGGGTACTCATGTTCCTGTAGAATATTGCAAGTTCCATAAGGAGCGTGTGAGTCATGTGGGCTTTGCCCTTTTAGTTTAAAATTTCCTTTACACTTCGTATAAATTAGAGTTTTCAGTTGCCTTCAAGCTAAAACATACACACACACACACACACACACACACACACACACACACACACACACACGCACCCACACCCACACCCACACACACCCACACACACACACACACACATTTTTGTAGAAACGACGTTGTGATGACTGTTGTGAAACTCTACATACATTATTTTGACACACTTTCCATTTCTTTGACATTATTTTGACATTTTCAATTTTTTGAAGCTATCCCAAACCCTAACCCTAACCATAACCCTTAACGTAACCCTAAGCCTAACACAGCCCTAACCCTAACGGAACACTATTTTGACGTCAAAATAACGGGGCCGTCAAAAGAAAGTATGTAGAGTTTCAAGTGTATGTCAGAGTAACGTCGTTTCTACCTTGCTACACACACACGCACACACACGCAGCCGAGGTTACACAGTATTATCATGACTTTCCTTAAACGCCACATACGTTGTGCTGACAATTGTTCATATTTCGTCCCCCTTTCTAAGTACTTTTCAGTGTTCGAACCCTAACCCTAACCCAGCCCTAACCCTAACGGATCATTGTTCTGACGTCAAAACAAGTAGGTCTGTCAAAACAAGTTATGTAGATGTTCACTGATTTGTCCAGATAACACTGTGTAAACAAGGACACACGCACACGCACACACACACACACACACACACACCTGCTAAATCGGTATCGCAACAAAATCCCCCGCAAATATTCTGCAAATAGGTGAATATAGTAGTAACAAGTAGAAGAGGTATTTTGCTTGCAGCAGAAAGAATGAATTTGGGAGTAATCTGTATTTTTAACCCTCACTTCCCACCCCTCCACACCCATCCACCCCCACCCCCTCTCAAAAAAAAGTCTGTTTACGGTATCCCGACGGACCCTAATCTTTTTGGCCCGACCCTAAACTTTTTTGGGGGATCGTCTTGAAAAAAAAAGAAAAATTTCAACAACAAAAATCTCTTCCAAGGTAAGAAAAAAAAAGCAAAGAAAAAGAAAAGAAGCCTATTATCATTTGTTTTAAAGAAGCCTACCTACCGGCTCTGTTTTAAAGAAGCCTACCTACCGGCTCTGTTTTCAAGAAGCCTACCTACCGGCTCTGTTTTCAATAAGCCTACCTACCGGCTCTGTTTTCAAGAAGCCTACCTACCGGCTCTGTTTTCAAGAAGCCTACCTACCGGCTCTGTTATCAAGAAGCCTACTTTACCCCCCCCCCACCTTTACCGTAAATAGACATATTATTTTTTATTAATCTAAATACTTTACACATTTTTTTGTTACAGACCAGTTTTATAGTATTTCGGTCCGATGACTTTATGTATTGTAGTCTTTTCCTGTGTGAAGATATTAATTATAATATTTTTTATTGATAACTAAATTCTGATTGGTTGAGCTAGTCACATGACGGCTCACAAATGTACATTCAAAAATATATTCATTCTTTTTTTGACTGCACCACGGAGTGGTTGTGTTGAACTTCTCGCAGCTGTGTCTGCAGGTATATATTGTTTATCATTGAAATATTGTATTATAAACATAATTGTATTTTACAATGATTATATTCTACTTGTTGTGGAATAGAATTAATAATAAATAGTTTTGATATTAGTATGAAGGATGGAATAGGGAGTTGATGGAGATGGTGGATCGTTGTATATTTTTTATTAACGAACTGAAGTCGGATTATCATTTGAGTTGAAGTCGAAACCTCAAATTGCAGTGTATAGCATTATATTTATTTTTGTGAATGAAATTAATCAGCGTCAAGGTGTAATAATCAGTTGTTATAATTAGTTTTACAATTTGCGTATGGGTGAACGGTATTCGACATCGTTGAGAATTGAATTATATTGCTGGTCTTGTCCCGTCACAGAGAGGAGAGAGATATATACTACTCAAAATAATACAAGGGCCACTTGGACATATGGGTCTCTCTTTAAATCAGAAACACGAATTCAATTTATTACTTCATCATATTTTATTGCAATAATTTCTGCATCAATACCAAAAAAGATTTCAGACATCAGTCACTTAAAATTCGAGTAAATTTAATTTAACTGGACATACCCCTCATTTACAAAATCAAAACTTTGGAAACCAAAAATCTATAGAGTCAGTATCGGGTGTGGACACCGTTTGCATCAATGCAGTCTTGGCATCGTTGTCTCATGGACCGTATCAGGTTATGGAGGATGTTTCTTGGGATGTCCAACCACTCTTGCTGGAGAACGTGGGCCAGAACTTCAAGGTTAGCTCCTGGAGGGGAGATTTGCCCGTGTCTGTCGACCCAAGACATCCCACAGATGTGCTATGGGGTTCAAATCGGGTGATCGAGCCGGCCAATTCATCCTTATGAGGTGCAGTTGCTGCAGGAAGTCATTGACGATACGCGCTTGGTGGGGTCTGGCATTATCGTCCTGTAGTATGGCACCTTCCCCAATGGCCCGCAGAGCTGGGAGAACCCTAGGTTGTAGGACGTCATCCCTGTAGCCAATACCGTTTAAGTTGCCATGAATTTGGAGCAGGGATGTGCCCCACCGCCGTAGCTCAAGTGGTAGAGCGTTCGCCTGGCACACCGATGACCCAGGTTCGAATCCCTTGGTGGGCGATATAAAATGTGGCAATTTTCACTGTCCATTTTAGCAGTATGATTGCTCTTGTGGTTCAGTGTTGATTTAGGTCCCTACCCCTCTTTCCCAGAGATGGTTATCCCTGTCTGCCATATCGCCAATGGTGGGTGTAGACGTTAAACCTCAATATTCTTTTGCAGGGGTGTTCTGAAGTTTAATGCGAAGCCACCCCACATCATGACAGATCCACCACCAAAGCGGTTATGCTCGCGCACCAGCAAAACGCTCCCGTGGACGCCTTCAAACATTCATTCGACGGTCGTTGAAAGAAAAGGAGAACAGAGACTCGTCTGTAAAGAGCACCCTTGACCAATGTTGCCTAGTCCACACCAAATGACGCCGAGCCCAGGCCTAACGCGCTGCACGGTGAGCTGGGGTGAGCAAAGGCCGTACTGATGGTCGTCTTGATCGCAGGTTTGCCTCGTGTAGACGGTTGCGAATTGTCTGGTCGCTGACGTTAACATTGCTGGCTGCGTGAAGCTGTCTTCTGATGGTGTTTGCTGCAGGGGACCTCATCCTCAGAGCTGACAGGGTGATGAAATGGTCTTGTCTTGCAGTGGTAACGCGGGGGCGTCCGGACCTTCTTGGTTCTTGGACGCTTCCAGTGTTGTTAAAGTGCTCCCGCAGCTTTTGGACAACGGAGTGGGACACTCCCAGCAGCCTGCCAACTTCTCTCACCCCCACCCCTTCCTGAAGCCATGCAATAGCTCTGCCTCTATCCGCATCAGTCAATCGTCGCCTTGGGGGCATGGTTAGAAAAGCAGCAAAAGCACTGCCATTTATACCCAGAAAAACGCGCCGATTGTTGAACTGAACTCACAAAATGCAAGCCTTTCGCGTGCAAATCACTTTTTAATGTTGAAAATTTTACTTTATTAGCAAGACAACAGTAAATTAGAGTCATTGTTTTTGTACAAATTGGGTTTGTTTTTCAACTCAGTGCAGAAAGTTCAAAACTCACACATGTGATTACTTGTCAGAATAAGATTGTCTTGAATGTTACTGTACAGGATAAGTTTTGAAATAAGCAATATAAGCAATATTATTGATAGCAGCAAAAAAATAATTAAACTAAATGAAATATGAGAGTGGCCCTTCAATTATTTTGAGTAGTATATGTGGTAATTCAAAGAAAAGTCTTGGTATCAAGAAATTTAGTTTGGTAAACTCGTCTGTTTACAGAAGTTTCCGGTTGGGGTCCTCAAAGCAGAAGAATATAGAGGAAGACGAAGAAGAAAGAAGAGAAAGCTGAAGAAGAAGGATAAAGAAGAATAAAGACAACGAAGAAGGAGAAAGAAGAGGAAGCATAAGAAGAAGCATAAAGAAGAATAAAGAGAAAGGAGAAGAAAAAAGAAGAGGAAGCAGAAGAAGAAGAAGAAGAAGAAGAAGAAGAAGAAGAAGAAGAAGAAGAAGAAGAAGAAGAAGAAAGAAAAAGAAGAAGAAGAGGAAGAAGGGAGGAAGGAGAATCAAGACGAAGAATCAGGAAGAAGAAGAAAAAGGAATCTAGAAGAAGAGTCAAGAAGACGACGAAGAATCAAGCAGAAGGAGAAGAAGAAGAGTCAAGAAGTCGACAAAGAATCAAGCAGAAGGAGAAGAAGAAGAAGAAGAGTCAAGAAGATGACGAAGGGTCAAGCAGAAGAAGAAGAAGAAGAAGAAGAAGAAGAGTCAAGAAGACGACGAAGAATCAAGCAGAAGGAGAAGAAGAAGAAGAAGAAGAAGAAGAAGAAGAAGAAGAAGAAGAAGAAGAAGAAGAGGTGGAGGAGGAGGAGGAGGAAAGAGGAAAGTGGAAGAAGAAAGGAGAAGAAGAAGAAAGAATCAAGAAGAAGAAGTCGAAGAAGCGGTTTCAGCAACCACAGCGGCGGTAGCAGCACCAGTGGCCGCCACAGCGACAGCAACAGCAGCAGCAGCAGCAACAGCAGCCGCAGCAGCAGCGATAGCAGCAACAGCAGCAGCAGCAGCAACCGCAGTAGCTGCAGCGGCAACAGCAACAGCAGCAGCAGCAGCGGCAGTGTCAACTGCAGCAGCAGCCAGAGAAGAGTTGAAGATGGAGGAGTGACCGGAGAAGATAGAGAAGAGAAACAAGGACAAGATAAGGAGAAGAATAATGTGAGAAAGAAACAAAAGAGGATAAATAGACAGGGACAGAGGATTACCAAGTCAGATCTAACTATAATCTCAGGGAGACTCTCGACGTTTAATTCTCTCTGTGGATGGTGACTGGGATTCTGTATATGTGCTATTGTGAGTGTGTGTAATTCACGGATTAACCCTACAAAGTATGTGAGTATCGAATTTAATTCTATTCTTATATTTTTGATTGATTGTACTTATTGATTGAATATACTTATGTAAATTTGTGTTATAATAATAATAATAATAATAATACAGGATGCTATGTACGCGCCTTTCCCCAAGGCTCAAAGCGCGGCGATCTATACCAACATACACGCTCACCTGTCTCATTTACCCTTACACACACCAAATACACATACATAACTCAAACAGGTGGTGTAAAGGCAGGGAGATCGCTATTAGAAGACGGAAGAAAATCGAATGTTTATTTTTGAAATTTTTATATTGACTGCATCCTTTACCATTATTGAAGGGAGGGAGGAAACCGGAGTGCCCGGAGAAAACCCTCGGTGACCTCAATAGTCTCGTACCTAAGTCACATACGTTCGCCCCTTGCGGGAATCGAACCCGCGACCTTCGGCATAGGAAACCGGCGACTTATCCACTGCGCCACGTTTCTAGTAATAGAAGGGGGTGTGGCAACAGAAGTTATTCTTGAGAGTTACAAAAGTGTGAAACGGGAGGACACGCAGATTTAACCACGCACGCATACACGCAGTTCTTGATATAACCCCTTTCGTTACATAAACATTTTTTTAATACGTCGTATGTAGGCTAATTAGAGTGTACAGATGCCTTGAATCATAACAAAATCTATATATATAAATTGCTTAGCCGGAAGTCCTTCTTCGCCGTTACTATAAAGTTTGTCTTCTATGGACGCTGATCTGGGCAGGTGCTGAGTGCTGCTGATCGGCCTGCTGTGTGCTCAAAACCAGCCAAATCGTTATAGCCGACATTTCCTTACCGAACGTTTAACCGTTTCTGAGATAAATAAATAAACAAAATGTCCACAAACTGCAATAGCCTCATTCCGCGCGCTTCCATTAAAAATCAAATTGAGGTTTCAGCATGTTTTCCCATATAGCCCAAAAAAGTAAGCGTTTTTGTACGAAGCATTGATAGCGTAGTTGGTAACACTTTCGCTTACCGTTTAGGGAGACCCAAGTTCGAATCCGACGCGGGCCATATTTTTTTTATGTTTTTTTTTTTCAAATACAATATGGATATTTTTATTTTTAATTTAGGCTTTTTACCTTTATTATTATTATTATTATTATTATTATTATTATTATTATTATTATTATTACTATTATTATTATTATTATTATTATTTATAATATTATATCTTATATCAAATTTTCTTTTAAAACCTTGGTGTTTATGATTTCTATTTGTATTATTCTATATTCTATATTCAATATTATTATTATTATTATTATTATTATTATTATTATTATTATTATTATTATTATTATTATTATTATTATTACCAAGGATCGGGATGGGGTGGTACGTTATTATTATTATTATTATTATTATTATTATTATTATTATTATTATTATTATTATTATTATTATTTATAAACTAATAATAATAATTATTATTATTATTATAATTATAATATCTTATATCAAATTTTATTTTGCAACCTTGGTGTTTTTTATGATTTCTATTTGTATTATTCAATATTATTATTATTATTATTATTATTATTATTATTATTATTATTATTATTATTATTATTATTATTATTATTATCAAGGATCGGGATGGGGTGGTACATGTAGGTAAAAGGGGGCTACGGGTAGGTTTAAAGGGGCATGGGTAGGCATAACGGGGATACGGGTATATATAAGGGGGTATGGTGATGGTCGATTCCTTTCATCCATACCTGCGAAACGATCAACGGGGAAGTATCAAGGAGGGTACAGGTAGGTTACAAGGGGGGTACGAAAGGTATCAAGGGGTTATGGGGAGGTATCAAGTGGGTTCGGGGAGGTATCAAGGGGGTATGATGAGGCATCATGGGGGGGGGGGACGGGGAGATATCAGAGGGGGGTGGGGTATGGTGAGGTATCAAGGGGGATATGGGGAGGTATCATCGTCCAAATGAAACTCGCAGACAACAGTTGTCTCTCTGTCTACATTTTAAACAGCAACCTGTTACCTTTTACCTTTTACCTGTGTACCCTGGCTTGCCAGGGTACAAAAACCACTAGTTTATATATAATTATGTACATCGTGGTAACGTCATTCTAAATGTAGTATTATAATAATAATAATAATAATAATAATAATAATAATAATAATAATAATTAGTATTATATAATAATAATAATAATAATAATAATAATAATAATAATAATAATAATAATAATAATAATAATAGTTATTATTATTATTATTATTATTATTATTATTATTATTATTATTATTATTATTATTATTATTATTTTAATACAGTGGAACCTCCGGTATCCGGCTCTCTGGTATACGACTCCCTCCGTTATGTGACCTGAAAACTTCTGACGGATTCACTTCCAATAATAAATGACCTCTGGTATGCGACAACCTCGTTTATGCGACCAGCGACCGTGTCTTAAGCCCTTTATACGACCGTCTTAGGGCAATTTAAAAGAGATATCAGTTAATTTGCTGTCTGTACCTTTCGTTTTTTCTCTCATGTTAGTGTACGCCCGCTGTTGTTCGCTATTTCCGGTTCGCAAATAAGGGACATTACTCGCCTACACTGGCTGTCAAAATGGCGTCGGGCAAGAGGAACGTTTTGAGTTTGGCAGAGAGAATGAAAGTGATTGAAAGAAGTGAAAATGGGGAGAGTTGTTTGTCTATTGCAAGAAGTTTAGACGTTGGGAAGACCCAAATTCAGCTCATCATAAAGGATAAGGAATCTGTGAAACTACGATGGGAGAGTGGAGAAAGTGGCGAAAAGGGAAACATCGAAACTGAGAGCTTCTGCACTGACAGACTTGGATGAACGCGTCTGGCAGTGGTTCGAATGTTTTCTATTTTTGAAGTTGTGAATAAAAGACAAATCTAAAAATGAAACATGTTTTACAGTTTCCTTTGTCAGAGAATACATGCTGGTGAGTGTGAAAATTATGACTACATACCCCTCCGAGCCTGACCCACCTCCCCCCACCCCGCCCCTTGTGTCCGGTATAAGACCACCTCTATTATAAGACCGTTTTTTCTCAGATTTTGGACGGTCGTATACCGGAGGTTCCACTGTAGTAATTGTCGTTTACTAGAAAACATGATTGAGTCCAACAACGTAATAAATACATACTATGCTTACCAGATTCGAACCTCGAACGTAACAGATAAATCCCAAAATGACCCCAGACTCCTTAGTCCACTCGAGGAAACTTTGCACCCGTTAAGACCCAGCACCTGTATTGTGGGTCTTTTTTTGGGGGGGAGTGGGGAGTGGGGTGTGGGGGGAGATGTGGGGGTTGAGTGTGTGTGTGTGTGTGTGTGTGCAATTTTTAAGTTTTATCTGATCTAGTAGTTTTTAAAAGGGGGGTGGTGGGGTGGGGGGAAGGATGTGTGTGGGCGGTTTGCTGTTCTGTCTTTCCGTTGATCTAGGTCAGTTCAGACATTTGAGTATGTGTACATACGATTAGACTGTAGCATAGTTCAGTTCATCCAGGTCGAGAGCGCCATCTACAACGGCCTACATTTTAAGTTTTACATGACTAGCCTACCACGAACTAATTTGAGAAAAAAGTGACACATTTTGATGAGTTAAATCTTTAGCGCTAATTTGCAATTTAATCAGAAGATAATTATACTTTACACATTTTGTATGAATAATTTTTTTTTCTTCAGATATGATCTGCTCCACCGGCGAAGTTGCTCTAGATTTAAGGCGACCGAGAGGTCTCGGTTTGTACATCCAGACCGGAAGTAACCCTGTCATGCAGCACATACACATTTCAGCCATAATGGAAAGCCAGTACTACACTCAATGGGTATTTCAGCACCCATGTACCGGTACGTCTGTTGATTTGATGTATTATAGAGTTGACCGTAATGATACACTTGGTTGTTCATGTACATATAAACGGACACAGACATATCCATAGACATATCATGCATGATACGTGTTCCAGCCTCTGATGTTTGCTGCCTAATGAACAACTGGTTGCCATATAACGTACATGCATTGATCTTATAGCAAAGCCATAGTAGAGTATATATTTATTTGTTCAGGAGTCCACTACTGGTATAAGGCTGCGACATATTGGACTGCAAGTGCAATAGGTACCTGTTTCTTTACCGATCATTAGATATTCATGAAGAACCGGACTCTAACCACAGAAGCAATATTCAAGTTGGGCGCCTTTAGCAGATCCTCCAAAGCAAAGTGGTAGATAGTTAGCACCAGGCCATACGTATCTTGCTATCTACCGCTTTGTTATGGAGAATTCGCTACAGGCGCCCAACTGGAGTAAACGTGCATGTGCTCTAACTTGAAGTTCACAATGCAGACTTACCATTGAATTTGGCAGTATCAATCTTTCTGTGAAACTGCCAATTTGTGTAATGCCCACGTGGTCTAGAGAGAACCGCTGTTGGTTGAGATCAGAGTTTGACAGCTGTTTCGACTGGTCATCATCAGACGCACGCTGGGTCACAATCTGCTGAAGTGATTTAATGTGGCTCGAATCCAACATCAAAGCATCACATGTTCTTAACCAGTTGAACACACACTTGGAGGCAAACAAACTCTTGAATACGCACCAGTCCGCTTATCGCAAACACCACTATAGAAACGGCAGTACTTCGAATTGTCAATGACCTTCTGCTTGCCCTTGATACAAAGTTTCTGCCCTTCCTTCTCGATCTTTCAGCAGCATTCGATACTCTTGTTCATCAGTTACTACTTTCTCATAACTATCAGATAAACGTCAGTTTGTTCTTATTTAGGATCACAAATCGAAAAAATCCCATCTAAAATATAGGGTTCCACAAGGATCAGTTTTAGGGCTTGTACCTTTTGTCCTCTACACGGTACAGTTTTCCAAAGTCATAGACCGTCGCTCTGTCTCTCATGAAATAGTTGCCGACCATACTCAGAGCCGTAAGTCACAAACGCCAGAAAATGTTCATGACGCAGTTTCTTCACTGCAGCAATGTGTCTTGGATGTACAAGACTGGATGCTTGCCTACAAACTTAAACTGACTGAAGACAAAACTGAAACAATCCTGTTCTCTGCCCCTTTTGTCTCTTCTCATCATGCTCTCCCAAGAGAGAGCAATAATGAGAGCTCACCGACAAAGAGTTGCTAAAGGCCTTTTTTATTACAATATAAGGCTGTTTTGATAGCAAATAAATGCATGACAAAAACACTTTGTAAATCTGTCATTTGCTAATATATGCGTATTTATTGCGTCTTTAAGTTTGAATGAAATTTAAATTAAAATTCCTTTTTTTATACAACTGCAGAATTCTTTACCTGTTATTAGCTATATAACGCGAATCCTTTGCCTGTGGTTTCATTTTTATTGAAGCTTCGTGACGGTATTGATTTTGACTTACATGCTGTTCTCACAATTCTTTTATTATTAAATACACAACACACTGCATTATAATTGTAACATTAAACATTAATGTGTAACACTTTCTTAAACCTTGAATAAGTTAGAAAATTACTGCAATGATAGAGAATTATTTACTTTTAGTTTTAAGCTGTGGGAAATCCCATTATAGCAGACGATCCAAATGCTAGTGCCTAGTCATTTCCTCTTAGCAACAACACGGATGCTTCCTGTATGTTTGCCAGTCAGATAATTGTTAGTTACTTCTAAACAGAATCATGAATGCACGCTCATGCATATGCACTCACGCATGTTTGCACACGCATGCATATGCATAAACACACACACATGCACACGCACACATGCATACGAACGCGCATGCATATGTTTTCAAATTAACATATCCCTGTTTACTGTTTAGCATGCGTCATAAGGCGTGTTTATTAGTTACGTTCCCTAACGACTGTGCGCAACACCCAGCCAGCCTTCACTTTTGCTCAATACTAGCTGGTGTGAAGACACATTTCAGTATACTGTCTGTTTTATACTTGGTTTGAGGAAATTCTTCTTTCAGCAATCATAAAGCTGTTACTCGACTGTTACAGAATCAAAAGAAAATAATCTGTTAAAAACTGACTGAGCGTCAAGGAAGAAAGAAGTGAACAATTTTGTGATCATTCTGTGGAATATAGTGCTGTGTTTGCAAAATGGCGTCGTCAAGCGTACAACCTGTCTCGCCAGGTATGACTATGAGTCAAGAATCAGATATGTTGCAAGACTCTCAACCTTTGACAACTCAACCTTTGACAATTTTTTCTGAACAAGAACTCGCCGTTTTAAATAAATACCAAAGTTATCATACCAAGATGAGTGAATATTTTTCTAAATTGCCCAAAGAACCAAATGCGGAAATACCTAAACGTCCAAAGGAAAGCTTATCATTTTTGAACACCAAACCTGATAAGTTTACTCCGGAAAGCATGGATACATTTCTTGAAGAAAAATTGATTAAAACAAATGCTGTGCCACTGGTTGAAATGCCTGATATTTCTAAAGCAGCTCAAGATATGAATTTAGACTATGAAAACGTAACTGACATTCTAGTCAAAAGGGCAAACAAATTTCGAAATGATCAGGCTGCTTTTATCAGTGATGCATTAAATTATGGGTTGTTGTTAGAGAGGGCGTTTTTTTTTTGTAAAAATTCAAAGAAAAATTAATTGGTCTGATTATTTAAAAAACCAACTAAAAATTTCACAAAACTATGCCGCAAAACTGCGTAACTTGGCTCATTATTTTGCTAATTATCCTAAGTTTCATAGGCTAGATATTCCATTAAGAGAGTTCATAATCAAATCTAAACAAATTAATCAGTTTATGAAAGATGATGAGGCATTTCGAACAAAATGGCAGAGCAAAGAATAAATTCTGTAGAAAAAACACACCGGCAGCAACAAAGTAATCAAGTTATTGATTAGTAGGCAAAACCTGGCGGGACTGGCGAACAGTAACGCAGTGTTGAAATATCCTTCACCTTGCTCGTCAACCAAACCTTCACCTTTAGCCAAAGACTCCACTGAGACTGGCAAACAGTAACGCAGTGTTGAAATATCCTTCACCTAGATATATAAGATTGGATCGGCTTGTATTGCCTCGAGATTAAAGAAAGTGTTAGATAATCTCATAAATGAAGATCAAACAGGTTTCATAAGTGGTAGATATATTGGAGATAATATAAGGTTATTATATGACATGATTGAATATTTAGATAGAAAAAAATTGCCTGGTTTATTATTAAATGTTGATTTTGAAAAGGCGTTTGATTCTTTAGATTGGTCTTTTATGCATAAGGTATTAACAGAGTTTGGTTTTGGTCAAGATCTAAGAAGATGGATTATGATTTTTTATAGTGATATTAAATCAACAGTTTTGGTAAATGGACATGCTTCAACTTGGTTTAATATTGAAAGAGGATGTAGACAGGGAGACCCAGTGTCGCCCTATTTATTCGTATTGTGTGTTGAAATCTTGGCTACAATGATTCGGGAAAATAAGGATATTAAAGGTATTATTGTTAATAATGTTGAACACAAAATTTCTCAATACGCAGATGACACAGAATTTTTACTTGAAGGGGATCAGACATCTTTTGAAAAGTGTATTGAATTGTTGGATACCTTTGGCAGAAGATCTGGTTTATGATTAAATGCAGAAAAATCTAGTGCTATGTGGTTGGGCAGTAGGAAAAACTGTCATGTACAGTACATGCAGCATTTAGGTATGACATGGAATCCTTTACAGAAAAAATTTTTAGGAATATTGCTAACAAACTCAATTAATAACTGTTTTCAATTAAATTATAATGACAAATTTTATGAAGTTAGAAAATTATTTTTAATTTGGTCTAAAATGAATATTACACCACTTGGTAGAGTTGCAGTATTGAAGTCGTTAATTCTTTCGAAGTTGGTTCATTTATGGCTGCTGCTACCAAACCCACCAGATAATGTTATAAAAGAATTGCAAACAATGTGTTATCAGTTTGTATGGAAGAAAAAACCAGATAGAATTAGTAGAAAAACTGCAATTAAAAATGTTAAAGATGGGGGTATAGGCTTAGTGGATATTAAAAATTTTATTGTAGCTCTGAAAATGACTTGGATTAGGAAATTAAAAACTAGTCAACACAAATGGAAAAACTTTATTAAAGCAGATTTTGAATATATAGATAAAATTGAATTATACGGACCTGGAATTACTAAGTTATATAGAGCTACAAATACTTTTTGGGAAAATGTTTTTACAGGATATAAACATTTTTTCTATAAGGTTGATATAGAACAGTCAGGAGAATTACTTGCAGAACCAATATGTTTTAATGAAAGGATAAAGGTGGGTCAAAGGTCAATTTCAAAGACTCATTGGATTGAGCATGGTGTACATTGTATTGCTGATTTTTTTAATGTTGATGGAACTTTCCTTACATGGGTTGAATTTAACAGAAGATATAATTTAAGAGTGGACTTTCTTACATATGTTGGTTGTACGCTAGCAATTAAAGAATATATTAAAAAAACTAAAATAATAGTAACTGATAATAATCGTTTAACTTTCTGTGTTCCAATAAAGAAGATTCTCTCCACTGAAAAAGGTTGCAGGAAATTTTATGATATATTTATGAAAAACAATGTTGAGCCAAATTGTTGTAAAAAATGGAATGCTAAAGTAAATTATGTCATACAATGGAAAAAGTGTTTTTATAAAATTCAAAAAACTGGTGATATCGGAATGAGATGGTTTCAGATGCGTATTGTACATCGCATTCTGGCAACTAATATTATTTTAAAAGAAATGGGTTTATCTCAGAGTGTAATGTGTACTTTTTGTGAAGTTGAGAGGGAGAGTATCACACACATCTTCTGGAATTGTGATTGTGTAAGACACTTCTGGAATCTTTTTGAGCGCTGGATTAAACAGACTTGTGAAAATGCATGTAATCTAATTCTATCAGAAAGCTTAATAGTGTTTGGAATTGATCTGAATGTGAACACAGATCCTATATTTGATTTGATTTTATTATTGGCAAAACAATATATATATGGATGTAGATATAGCAATGTAAAACCCAATGTAGAGGCATTTAAGTTTAAATTAAAATGGAGATATAATATTGAAAGGTATAATGCTAAATTGAATCAGAAAGAATCTGAATTTGATGCTGCATGGTTTTATTATAAACAGTTGATGTAATAATGTTGTATAATATATGATTCTCGCTTTCTATTTCTATTTCTTCTTTGCTTTCTCTTCTCCTTCTTTTTTTTTTTTTTTTTTTTCCCCACAAATTTATATGTTTAGCTCATTGCTTTGTTTGTTTATTAGTTGAGTCTGTTCGTCTTTATATATTGATCGATGTTATGCTGTTGTTAAAGGAAAAATAAATAGAAATGCGAAAAAAAAAAAAAAAAAAAAAAAAAAAAAAGAAATATCCTTCACCTTGCTCGTCAACCAAACCTTCACCTTTAGCCAAGGATTCCACAGCATGACTCACACTTGTTCACTCTTGTATTCCACTCGCTCGTCAACAACAAAGGGGTTGCCAATGTGCGACTCCGCTATTGAACTATAACTCCCCACTTCCACTCCCCATCCCAATTGCATTCACAACAATTACACAAAACGCAACAAGCAAACATAAAACTTTTTCCCTCCCTCCACCCTCAGACTCCCAAACCCCACCCCCTCATACCCATCCTCTCACCCACCACCCCTCACCCACCACCCCACACCCACCACCCCTCACCCACCACCCCTCACTCCCTCCCCATCACCCACCACCCCTCACCCACCACCCCACACCCACCACCCCTCACCCACCACCCCTCACTCCCTCCCCATCACCCACCACCCCTCACTCCCTCCCCATCCCATCCCCCCCCATCACCCATCCCCTCACACTCCCTTCCCATTACCCACTTTCCCATCCCCATCACCACCACCCCTCCCCCATTCACACATGCGCGTTAAACAATAACGATGATCCTAAAGGGAGGTAATAACTATTATACATTCGCAACAGTGTGAGTAGTTGTTGCTTCCCTTTGTCCATCTCTCTTTATTTGGCTCTTTGCCATCACCCAATAACATTAAGCCTTTCCCATCATCATCATCATCATATTATTATTATTATTGGTTAATTAAACTCAAGGGGTGAAAAGGTGGTTGAGGTTAAAGGTACTTTAAATAATTATTTTTTAATTAAAGTTTTGTTATCGGTATAAAAATGACGGACACAAAAAGTCTTTCACAATCTCCTTTGTTTAAAGACATCTTTCAAACTTTACAAATCCCTGTTCTTGACAGTCAAAATGTTATTAAATCTGTTTATAATAATTACGAATTTGTACTTAACAATTTTACTTTAAAATCCCCTGTTAAAATACGCATCCATGCGCAGATAACTTTTATTAAACCCAGCAGTATTGATGAAACGATGACTGTGTGGATTTCTTCAAGTCAAATTGAAGTGTTAAAATCTTCAGACCTAGACAATGCTTATAACAACATCTTGATCAACCAGTTACAAGACAGCATAGATCGCGCAACTATGAAAGGGTCTGGATGGGCAGAAGGAACTCTAGAATCATTAGAACTGAACATTGCAAAGTATAATCCAATCAAAGGGAAATCTTACATCCCTCTTCCCAAAGAAATTCTTGACAAGAAGGCTGTATTGAATATTAAGAACACCGATGACAAATGTTTTATTTGGTGTGTTTTGGCTAAATTATATCCTATTCAGTCGAAACAACATCCCGAAAGGGTGGCGCTATACAAAGATAAAATAACGAACTTAAATCTTAAAGACATTAATTTCCCTGTGAGCCTTGACGACATTGACAAATTTGAATCACAAAACTCTCCTATAACAGTCAATGTATATGTTTGGGACCCCGAATCAAAACTTATGCCTTCACGAATCTCTCCTAATGCCCCATCGTTTTCAGACCTCAATCACCACGTTGATCTTTTACTAATAACAGACCCGCAAGATCCTAGCATGCAACATTATTCTCTGATACGAAACATATCTAGATTATTAGGACACACTTCAAAACATCATGGCAAACAATACTTGTGCAGACGCTGTTTAACCAGAGTATCTAATCTCCAAGTGGCTGACAAGCACAGTAAGGTATGTAAAAGTATGACAGACATCCAAACCCGCCTTGTGTTACCAAAGCCGGGTTCTCAAGTATATTTTAAAAACATCAACAAACAATTCAAGCAGCCTTATATAGTTTATGCCGACTTCGAATCATTGATTTTAAAATACCAAGGCCCACAAGGATTTTGTACGCCTAATTCATTCCTCACACACCTTCACAAAGTCTGCAGTTTCGGGTATGTAGTTGTTAGAGCCGACGGACAACATACAGAGCCGGTAATTTACAGAGGGCCTGACGCAGCTCGGAAGTTCTTAGATGAGATGAACAAAATATACAAATTGTGTTTATTGCAGCTAGATAATCCGGCGCCCATGATATTTACTGAATCTGACTCCCATAATTTTAAAGCAGCTACACATTGCCACATTTGTAATAAAGAGTTTGACCCGAAGGACACGAAGTCCCAAAGAGTGAGAGATCATTGTCACATAACAGGGACATTTAGAGGTGCAGCTCATCAGAAATGCAACTTAGACTATGGAATCAAACATTTCTCTCTCCCTATTTTCATTCACAATCTTCGAAATTACGACTCCCATTTAATCATGCAGGCAGTGACGAAAGCATACAAAGTGTCATGTATTGCCGAGACAGAAGAAAAATATAAAACTTTCACTCTGAATAAATTAAAGTTTTATGACAGCTTTCAACATTTGTCTTCCAGTTTAGAAACACTAGCTAAGAACTTACCCAGCTATCCTATCACTACCAAATATTTTCCAGACGTTACACTTATTCGGAAAGGCGTGTATCCTTATGAATACATGGATTCTTGGGAAGTGTTTGAAGAACTAGAATTACCCCCTAAAGAAAATTTCTATTCTTCACTCAATAAAAGTTTCATAACTAATATCGATTATGAACATGCTCACAACGTCTGGAATGCACTGGGCTGTAAAAACCTCGGTGACTACCACGACATATATTTGAAAGCCGACGTCTGTTTGTTGGCTGATGTGTTTGAAAATTACAGAGAAACGAGTTTACATCATTACTCCCTCGACCCTTCTCATTATATTTCTTCACCAGGAATGAGTTGGGATGCTTTCTTAAAACTTAGCGGTTCTAAAATCGATCTCATAACTGACCAGGTAATGATGACAATGATTGAGTCAGGCATTCGTGGAGGAATAAGCGTGGCAGCTCATAATTATTGCAAAGCCAACAATAAATACAAATCGACAAATATGTTCATCTGTATATATATATTTATGTGTATATGTATGTGTGTGCATTTATGTCTATATTTATTATTATTATTATTATTATTATTATTATTATTATTATTATTATTATTATTATTATTATTAAATTATTATTATTATTATTATCACTATGACTTGTCCTTGCGTGGTTGTATGTTATGTGAGTGTCTTTGTGGGCATGTGTGCCTGTAAGGGAACGGATGAGTGAGTGAAAGATCGTCTAAAATCACAAATTGTGTAAAGACGGAAAATGAAATAAATAATAATAAAACAATAAATACCTGAAGCACTATGACCCCTCGCAGAAATCTAATTATATAATGTACTTTGACGCCAATAATTTATATGGTTGGGCAATGAGTGAGCTTTTACCGGTTTCAGATTTCAAATTACTTGTTAATCCAAACCCCGCAAACTTGACTTGGTTAAACAGTATTTTAAATCACCCTAAAGATCATACTATAGGGTTTATTGTCGAAGTTGACCTAGAGTACCCCAATGCTTTACACGACCTACATAATGATTACCCATTAGCACCAGAAAGATTGCATGGTACAGACAAGCAACTCAAACTTATTCCCAACCTCTATAATAAATCTAATTACGTCTGCCACTACAGAAACCTGCAGTTCTACATCAGACACGGCATGAAGTGCACAGCGATTCACAAGCTTTTATACTTTAAACAAACGAATGTCTTGGCCGGGTACATCAATAAAAACACAGAGCTCAGAAAACAAGCGCAATCTACGTTTGAAAAAGATTTCTTTAAGCTGCTGAATAACAGCTGTTTTGGTAAAACTATGGAGAACCCATACAAGCGAAAAGACGTCAGGCTAATTACATCACCCAATCAAGCAATTAAATTAACATCTAAGCCTCAATACCTTGGTTACAAAGAGTTTCATGACTCCCTGTATGCAGTTACCATGAAAACCACACAAGTTAATCTAGACAAACCAGTGTTTATGGGGATGACTATTCTTGACCTTTCTAAATTACTAATGTTCGAATTTTACTACGATTACTTTAAACCTAAATACCCGGAGGCCAGAGTTTTATACACAGACACAGACTCCCTTATACTAGACATCCCTACTGAAGACATTTATAAAGACTTAGAATCGGAACTGCAACATTACGATACTAGTGACTACCCTGAAACTCACCCTTGTACAGCAAAGCAAACCAAAAGAAAATAGGTTTGATGAAAGATGAAATGAACGGGAAACTAATAGAAGAATACGCAGGACTGCGATCTAAGCAGTACAGTATTAAACACGAATCGGGAGAATCTTCAAAAGCAAAAGGCACCCAAAAAAGCTGCAATAAAAAACAGAGATATCAGGCACGAAAACTACTTGGAAGCCTTAGATGGGAAAGAAGTTAAACCATACCCTAACACAACTATAAAGTCTAAAAACCATATAGTGTGCACTGCTGTGACGACCAAAAAAACATTATGCGCTAATGACACAAAGAGAATAAGAGTAACTAAGGAGTTCGCATACACTCTAGGCCACTATAAATTACAGGTAGAAACTGCGACTACGACTACGACTGCGACTATGAGTAAGAAGGAGGGCCTGGAAGGCTTGAGTAAATGTTAACTGTATTTATTCTGAAGCGCCAAGCTTTTTCTTCAAAGCATCTAGCTGCTCTTTCCGTCCCAGTAGTCTCCCTTCCTCTATTAATTTTTTTTTAATTTCTTCAACATTAACAGGTGCAGACCTAGATTTAGATTGTATGTCGTGCTTCAACTTTTTATATTCTTCAAAATCTCGCTGGATAATTACAAACTCTTGGTCTGTAATCTGAGTGTCTTCTAGAGCTTTAGAAATTATTAAGTTCATGCTAGTAAGTTTAGCTATCGCCAGGCTAGAAATGAGGTCGTGTTTTTCTAATTTCTTAGATACTTTAGTATTAATTACACCAAGTAGAACTGACATAACTGAAGATAATCTGGCAGCAACCCCTAATCCAATACTAATTGGTATACCGATTCCAGTCACCAATAATCCCACGCTGACCGCAGCTTCCACTGCATTAATAACATTTAGACCAGTAGACACGTAATTTATTCCGCTATAAGCGCCGGAATACCTTCGTCTGCATCTAGAGTACTTTTGGATATCTGATTCAATTTGAGTCCTAACTTTTCTTATTTCTTCCAACCTGAACGTTTGAACATTACTTAAGTCTAACGTTGGAGCACTGGGTTGCATTGGTTGTTCATCCACTACTGCTTCTACTATAGCAGGATACAATTTTGTCGTCATATTTTTAGTGTGAAAAAAAAGGGTTAACAATAATTAACTTGATTTTAGTTTATTAGCAAAATATTCTATTTGACTATCAGAAAATATCTGATCGCTGAAATAAAATGCTAACAGATCTACGTTGTCTAGGCTAATTTGCGCTATTCTGTCAATAGGATTTGGAACAGGGACAAAAGTTATCTTGGGTGATGAAGTAAATACGGAATACTGATCTTCTCTTTCCCTTTTCTTCATAAATACTGTAATTCGTCTGGGATTCTCATCTAAATCAGCCCAACTTAGAGACACTTGCGGAATTACATTAACATTTCTCTGCGTAGGCCTGTGAGCAATTATGTCCAGTGCTATCATGGCTGCACTACCTATCTGTAAAGCAGGCTGCAGAACAACTCTGACATTTTTCCCTGCGGTTTCACGCTTATGTAAAACATAGCTGCTTTTTTTGTAGGCTTTGACTTCTATGTTTTCTCGGTTGTTTTCATCCGGCACTAGACTAACTAACATAGGCCCGGCATTACTAATTTTCTTAAATTTATTGTCTGGTCCCATAAAAGTGTAAGGGCTTTCGCACTTGAATTTAATAAGCCAATCTAATTCCGTGTCTACAGGTGTTAAAGACCAGATATTTTCTCGTTTAGTAATAGCATACTTAAAATCGGGATCTACTTTACCGGCATTAAAATCCTTTAGCTGATCGATAGACGGTTTTTCTGGCGGTACTGACGGCGGCACTGCTTCAGGTACTGCCGGCACTACAGGCACTAGCGCTCGTTTATAATATCCATTTTGTGTAAATTCGAAACCGTAAATAGACCCAACAATAGCATTCGCATCAAAGTCAATTGTGTCTGCTAAGTCTTTCAATTCAATGGTAGGACAGGTTACTGGAATTTGAGGGCCGATTGACATTGTATTTTAAAATTAAACTTTATTTTATCTCAAGAATAATTGTAAGATCTTCAAAGTCTACAATTTCGTTGTTTTGGTTAGTTATTTTGAAGCAGAAACTAGTATGATAGTCCTGACTTAAGGGGCGTTTTTGAGGCAGAAATTTCAATGAAACTGGATCGCAGTAAGATTCTTTCTGAGTTGAGATTATCCTTAGCAATGTACTAGGAGTTCCGTTTACTAAGTTTTCCGATGTCTTCAGTTGATGAAGGTACACAAACAATCTATTATTAATTAACAAATTCATAGGGTTTGATCCAATAAATCTTATAGAACTGCCGACAGTGCTGGAGCTGTCAGATAAAGATAATTCATTGCCACGGAAACCTAATATTTCTGCCAGCTTTGGCGCAAGTGTGACGCTGGAAATGTCTTTATGCTGGATTTTACTGAAAGTTAAAGTTACTATCAAGTTTGCAGGGTTCATTTTTGCTTCAATCGAATGAGGTTTAAAGAGTTCTTCAGTAAGTCTGCAGAAGTCATAATAGCCGGTTTGAATACGGTGCCTTTTTTTATTAATCATTATCCAGTTGTTGTTTAGATCATGACTAATATTTACCCATTTAACCGTGTAGAATATTTCGTGAAGGATTACGTTAAGGTCCCTGTTTTTGTTGTCAATAGGATGCTGAAGTTCAATGGGCACACCTGATTTTACGAATTCGAAAGTTACAAACATATTTTTTTAATATAATAAAAAATGTACGCGCCTTATAAATATAACAAAGCTGCAAAGTATACTACAGGGCCTTATTATTATTACGAAAAAGCAGTCGACCTAACCAAGCTGACAATAGCTGTGGCAGCCAACGTCCATTTCGAAACTATCCCCCATAATATTTTTGATCATTACCTCAACCCAGACATTACGAGCGACTTTTTAGCTAACCAATGGCTAAACAACGGGGGTATGCAGTTCTTTCAGAATCAAATTAATTTTGCCGTGTCATGCGCTACAACTGGTTGCGGAGTTTCTTACGTTCATCACCTTCATCACCCAGATCCTATGTTGAAGTCTATTTATCTGTTCCATTTGTATTATCAAGTGAGGCGGGTGTTGTCTGAACTTCAGGCTCCGTTACCTACTGACAAAAACTTTAATCCATTTAACAACGGCTTTGACAAGAAAGCGTATCAAAGGTTGTGCAATGAATTCGGAATTGATACTAAAACAGACTTCAGACAAAAACTAGACCTCAATCATGGGATGGGAACTTTATTTAGATACGCTGTAGGTAATTTATACACGGGGCCTTACGTACCTGGAGTCACATCATTTAACCACAACAGCCAGGTTCCTTTACTGTATATCAGACAAAAACAAAGTGCAGCATACAGCACTTTTATATTAGACACATCAAACGGATTTACCCAAAGTGGGGTGGAAAGGCTGAATGAATCTATTCATATGTATGCGTGGTGCATTCTGGGGTCTCAAGCAGAAACACGAAGTAATATCATTGGTGAAGGAACTAGCTTCGATGCACAAAAGCAGTTTCTAGCCAACATTGAAGATTCTATTAATTCGGCAGTAGATTTGCCCGCGAGTATTAAAAGATATCAGGACACTTTAAAGTATGCTAGATCGAAAGTAGATTACGTAATAGGTTTAGGACTGTATATGTTGCCTTCAGACCTTCAGCTTAGGATAGGAACTATATCAAACTACAACAACAATATAGTGATTGCCGACCCTCAGTTTCATATAGGCTACAATCCTACAATAAATACAGTGAACACAGTGAATACAGTGAATACAGCAAATACGGTATTTACTGCTAGGCCTAAAAATGAACCTTTAAGTTCGCCACCACTTCCGAGTTTGCCAAGCTTGCCGGAACTGCCAGGCCTGCCGGTAATTGATCATGGGGTTTCACGTCTAGCGCTTACAGGGGGTTTATTGTTTGCTGGGTTAATTGGGATTTACTATTTTAAGTAACCAGAGTAATATTATTATAAACAAAGACCACAGATGCTCAGACGCCCAAACCACAACTTTAGAAGCAGTATTAAATATCCATGAAAATACAGAACCTAATATTCCTGGAAGTGCGTCTACAAGTTTGTCACCTAAGCGTTTCAATAAGTTAGCTATGCTTTGTAACGTCTTTTTAATCCAGTCTTTAACCGGACTACCGCCAGGTCCACCAGGTACGCCAGGTCCACCGGCACTGATGCCTACGGTTCTAGTCAGTGCTAAGACTAGTGTGCTTATTGTCATCCCAACAGCTGTAAGAATGCTAAATATTGTAACACCTTGCTCTCTGAACAGTGTTTGAATTCTTTCTGCAAGTGTAGTGTCTTCGTGTAAAATTTTATGCACCGTTTCTTTTATCCTGGCGAAATTAGTTATTAATTTTTCTCTGTTTATGGATAAGGCTTCTGTCATGAACTGGCTAGTTTTAACTCTGCTCATTGACTATTCAGCCTTGTGTAGTTTTTGTAATAGTAGAGAGTCAGTATATAACACAGCAGCAATAAAAGTACACACCGCGAGCCCGACCCACGCTGCGTAGCTAATCAGCACTGTGTGCGAGAGTCGTAAATATTTTACCCTATGAGAGCTTAGGCAAAGCGGTTCGAGCCAGTTTGACTGGGTCCGAGCCTAACACAGCTTTGGTCAGTTGGGAGGAATACACCGAAGTGTTAACAGCTAGAAAGCTGGCAGAGAAATCTCTCCACACTTAGACCAGGAAGCAGGACTTAGAATCTTAGAATTCTATCAAGTCACTACGGGCCTGAACTTGTCAAACAGGTAAATGAACACCCTTCTGTTTCATCGTGATATATTTATATTATTGTTGAAATTATGTTTGTGGAATTTGCTATGCATAAATGTGAATTGTTAATCCGAATTTGCGTGACCATGTGGGAAGAGCCTACCACGAGGCGAAACACGACCGGTTGCGCCGCCATGTTGTATCCCGTACGGAACCACTGTTGTTTAACTTATATGTATGTTTGCAGACCAGTGGCTGTACCACCAAATGTTTATAATATTAATAATTCTGTATGTGTATAGTTAGACACGATTGATATTTATGTATGTATAGGAATTTAGAGTTGAGATTCCAGGGGAACCCGGAAGTAGCAGAATGTTCGTCGCTTATGTATAGAGATGTGGAGCTATCACTGAGGGCTACTTGGCTTTCAGTGAGACGCTCTGCACAAACCGATTATTCAGGGTTGTGCAGAATTTCGTCTCTTATATTACAGATGAGCAGGCGAGCTATCCCGAGCTATCCCGAGCTATCCTGTGAACCCCACTCCACAGAAACAAGTTGGCGGAGAATCCTCTACCGCACAAGACGGAAAGAGCTACCCGAAAAAACACCCTGTCAGACCCCACAGCGTGGCAAGGGAACCCAACTACACAACGACAAAGGTGTACCAGAAGCTACCTCACAGAAGGACTTCGACCGCACCATCAGAAAGTTAAGTGTATTCTCCGAAAGTGCACTTAACCTGATCAAAACAGGACCACAGTAGTCCAACTCTTCAGAAACTGTAAAACGGACCACAGTAGTCCAAATCTACATGAGATATAATAGCAAGTGCCCGAGGAAGAAAAAAACAGCTGCCTAGACTATCAGCGATCGAACTCTTAGCATTGAAAGAGACTTTTTAAGTTAGATTAGTACTTAGAGAATCTTGTATAGAGTAGAAGAAATAAATGTGTGATTTTAACTGTTATCAAGTGGCTGGACTACATATGATTCATAGCTGTGTGAAAGCTAGTGTGACAGTATTCTTTTACCATTTTTCTATCTATTTCTGTACCCCAACCTTAACACAGAACGAGCTAAACAAATAAATTTATTAAAGTAATTCATAGGGTGACTTACTAGCAGTTCCCACCGAATAAACGTGAGGGTCCATAATTCCATTGTGCAGAGCCCATAAACCCCACGTGACAGCTTCTAGCCTTGCAGCGCGTTCTGTGTAAAGGTCTGCGAGCCTTTTTTGAATCATCTGTTTTACCTCAATGCTTAAGTTCGCGTCATCAGCTTCTGCTAGTTTATTTTTTTGTTTTTCTATATGTTTGTCGAGCTCACCGAGCTTGGCTAAATTCATCATTGTCTCCCCTCTCACAGATTGTAAAGCTTTATCTAAGCCCTGAAGTTCACGCAGTGGCAATAATGGCGTGTCATTGATAGTTTCCATAACCTGATCAATATTGGTGTCCTCATTTGTTTGTAAGGTTTTTAAGGTTGTTAATTCTGTATTGACTTGTAACGCAGAGCTAGTTAAGTCAGTTAAGTCTTGTAGTTCTATTTCTGAATTTGGTAACGATGCATCTATTCGTTGAAGTGAAGCTACTGCTTGGCGATGCAACGCTGGCACTCTATTATCGGAAAGCCCTAATGATCGTATTACAGTCACTGGGAGTTTAGTTTTCAAAGTAGACCACGCATAAAATTTGTCAGGATTCTTTGACATAGTTAACTGTACTCTCACTTTTTTACCGGATACACTAGTGTTTATAAACAAGTGATTATTTTTGTCTAGTTCGAAGTCGCTGGGACTAACATAATCAGGTAACTCGCGCCCGATGTAATTGTAAAATTTATTGATTTTTCTGGCTTTTTGGGTTTCAGTTACTTGACGTAATTCTTCTCCTATACTTAGCCTTGTTTGGCTCATGTCGTCTCCTACCATAGAAAGAAGTCTGCTGGTTGTGTCAACGTCAAGGTCTTCATTAGGCTCATTTGGTTTAAACACTTCATCAAGAGCTTCACCACCTGTTGCCATTTTTAAATATTTTTTTTTTTATCGCATTAAAAATGCAAAGCTACGGAAACTTGTTAGACCCTACACGTCGATTGAGGACGCCTTTAGGCATCAAAGGTGAGAAAAGCACAATAATCATTACAAACAATCCAAGCAGCATAGAGCCTAATCAGCTACTAACCATAAGATTTCCAAATTTAGGTCCTGATGATGTAATAGTTCCGGGCAGTCCTAAATTGGGATTTAAAATTAGTCTGAATTCTGACGACGATCCTAACAGAACCATATTCAACAATCTAGGTAGAGCTATAATTAAAAGAATGGTTATTAAACTTGATGGGCGAGAAATCCAAAGTATCGATGACGCCGGTGTTTTGTTTTGTTACACAGATCTGTGGTTGAGTAAATATGAAAGGGAAGATTTAGTTGGTCAGGGGATTCAAGCCGCCAATGTGGCCAAACTTCGAATCAAAGCTGGTGATGCTAACACTTCTAACAAAGGTGACAATGCATTAGCTGCTGTATACAAAAACAGGTTTTATTTTCCACTCGATTTTGAACTGCTACACAGTCATCTGCCATTTCATCAAGGTTCATTTAACGACAGGCTTTCTTACGAAATTATTTTCAATGATTATTCTCAAGTAGTAATTAGCTCTGACAATGATGCTAGGTATACAATTACAGACATCACGCTTGAATACGAAGTGGTCACTCATGCTGAACTCAGTAGGATGATCAGGGGCCAATATGACAAACTAGCAATTTATTATGATAGGATCGTTCGCTACAGACAGTTTAATAAAGATTTATTAGACGCACTCTGGACCATCAACATAAATTCACCTGCTCGAAGTTTTAAAGGTGTACTGTTGTTGTTTGTGAAAGAATCTAATTATAATCGTGACAGCGAGAATTTTATCAATCCTAATATTTCAAAAGCGTCTGTTGTGATTGAAGGTAAACCTAATCAATTATTCGCTAATGGAATGATGGGGTTTCAACAGTTTGATGAGATTAGGAAAATCTTGGGTGGAGGTAGATTATGGACTGACACTGTGGATTTGATTTCAAAGGATCTTCATTTACATGACACAAGACTGCAAGATTATCTGGTGAATAAGTTTGCGTTGTGGTTAGACTTTCGAACCATACCCACCAATGAACTTCATGGATCTGGAAGAAGAATTGAAAACGGAACAGATGGTATAACAATTGAATTGCATAGGGAAGCAAGTGCAAGGTCAGAATCAGTTACAGTATACATGTATATTATTATGGATGCTCAGCTAAACATTGAAAATGGAAGATTAAAAGATTTAGTATATTAAAAATGGCGTCCTTGTTACCACGTGATCCTCATTGCGGAATGATCGTTGGCATGACGTCATGCGGAAAGACCGTCTTTGTTCTGGATTTGTTAGAAAAATATTACGCAGGACACTTTGATTATATAATAATTTTTTGCCCAACTATTCAATATAATAAAACCTACTTAGATCGTAAGTATGTCTGGACAGATGAAAATATCTTTGTTGTAAATACCAATGGCAAGCTCAATGAGTATTTAACGTATTTTTATAACCTGTTTGAGAATGAGGGTAATACGTTATTCTTAATCGATGATTGCAGTGCAGAAAAAGATATTGTATTAAAACGGAACATATTGAGCAAGCTGGCTTTCAGTGGACGCCATGTGAAAATTAGTGTCTGGTTAATCACGCAGAAATTTAATTCAATATTAAAGGATTTTAGAGAACAAGTTAAATTCGTTTGCCTGTTTTATTGCAAAGACCGTGACAGCTTTGATAACTGTTTAAAAAAAATGACGTAATTGAATCAAAAGAGGAAAGAACTAAATTAAAAGAACAGCTAAAAAAAGGCAAGCACTTAAAATTATTATTAAAAACTGACCAACCAACTGGCTATAAAATACTTATGTAAGTAAGTAAGTTCTTTTATAATTTAATTATTGTAAGTTATAAGGTTTTTTTTTAAAAGTCGACTTAATTAAGTTAGATGTAAGTAAGTAAGTTCTTTTATAATTTAATTATTGTAAGTTATAAGTTTTTTTAAAAGTCGACTTAATTAAGTTAGATGTAAGTCACTAAGTCAAAAAAAAAGGTTGAAGGTAAGTAATAGTGGTGATGATTATAGTTCATTTATCTTAATGGCTCTGTGTCTGGTGGAACAATCTGAAGTTCTTCTTTTACAAAGTTTCTTATAACAAAACTTTAAATAGTATTTTAAAACAACTTTAAACTGAATAAATTGAATTAAAAAAAAACTAACCCTAACTTTAATATAAAAAGCCATCACATTTGCAAAGACAATAACAATCATGCTCACAGTCATGATCACATTCACAGTCGGGTCCACAATCACAAACAGTTTGTTTGACTACATGAGGATTTAGTTTGCGAACTTGTTTAATAAAATGTAACCAAAAATATTTAAAGTAATATGATTTTGGGTACAAGTCACTTTTGTTGTATTCTTCTTTTGTAAGTTTATGAAAGACTATTGAGAAGTCACTTTTGCATTTAACTTTGTAATCTTCATTTATTTCATATTGTCCAGTGAAGGGGTAAGAAAAATCATTATAAATATCTGGATCATATAGTCTGCATTCAAAAAAGATTTTCCAGCGTTCATCTTCTAACATATGAAAGTGGGGAGAATCAAAAAGCATTTCTAAATCCTTACAGAACCTTTCTGTGTCCGTCATTTTTAGTCTTTTTTATTTTCTTAATTAGGAAATCTTAATGGTTCTGTGTCTGGCGGAACAATCTGAAGTTCTTCTTTTACAAAATTTCTTTGTGGTGTTCTTCGATCGCTTCTCGGTCTTAAATAATATACGGGCGGATCAGTAGATAATGCTCTGTCAACTTCATAAACGCTTAATGACCAAATTGGGTCTGTAGCTCGTCTTCTAGTGTCATTAGCAACTTCTCCCGGCTGATAAAGGTATCTAACAGTTTTGTTCATCAAAGTTAGATCTGGCTGACCAGGCTTTGAAACGGCAACAACAATCTGTTTCTTTTTAATAGCCTCAACTGGTTTTAATCCTGTAACTCTGGTTGGTTCTGAATTCATTTCCCTTAAAACTCGAGGCAGCCTAACAACCCATTCTGTATTAGTGGTTTCAGTAAAGAGTTCCTTTGAATACTGATAAGTGAATAATCTTTCTGCCAGTTGCCGATTAAAGTTTTCTACAATACCCTGTGATCTGTGCAATCCAACAACTCCTCTTCTAACAGTTACATTATGTTTTAACAAAAGCTGGTTAACAGCTCCTTTGAATTCAGACCCTTCATCGCATTCAATAAGTCTAGGGAACCTTAGAGGCCCTCTTGAATAAATCGCATTTAAGGCTTGAGCGACCTCAGCTGAATTTTTAGTCCTAAGAGCATGAGCGTCTTTAAACCTGGTAGCTATATCAATAACAGTAAGGGCATACCTGTATTTCTTTCTATATATTTTGTCATGGGGAAGATATAACAAATCTATTTGGTGTGTGTCATTTGGTCTGGAGTTTTCAAATTTTGGTCTTATTATTTTCTTCGGGGGTGGAAGATAGATTTGCCATACAGCTTGCTTCGATAACCATTGTTTAACTACGTTTGCTGACAAGCCAGTCTTTTCTACTAGTTTATTAACTGCCGTCATCCCTTTCCAATATCCGGATTGAGAATAATATAATCTAGACAAAAGCGAAGTCATATTTTATTTAGATTTATATTTTTGTTTAACGAGGTAATAAACTACTGTTATTCCAAACACAATTAAAATTAATTCTCCGGTCTCTGACATTGTAGGTGCAATGTTAGGTGTGTAGTAATCGGATAACACTGGTTGCTTTAATGAAGGTAGTGTCGTGCCAGTTAATAAATAATATTGGTGCAAAGCTTCATCAACGTCTTCGAATGTTTTATCAGCATGACCTTCTTCTTTCAATCTTGTATTAACAAAATCAAGCTGCATTAGTCTGTTTTTCTCGTATTCGGCCTGATCTTGTTGTAATTTTTCCATTGCTAAGTTATGCCGTTTTGATTCTTCTTTACTGTCCAGTTTTGAAAACAAATAATTTGATCCTGAAAAGGCTAAGGCATTTACAGCAGCAGAACCAAGCACCATTGCAGCACCAGCCATTTTTTAATTTAGTTTTTTATTTTATTTGTATTTAAAATGAATTGTGATGACTTGTTAATGCAAGAAGCTATTAATGTTACAGTTACAGGTGTTGACAATGAGAAAAGAGACAGGCTGGTTGCATTAGTAGCTTCCGGAAAGTCAAAGTATTATCTCGGTGTTGACTTAACACCTGAACAAGTGCAAAGACTGAGGCCAGAAGACATCATTATATTACATAATAAATATGATAAAGTTCTCGGCGCTTTAATGGTTAAAAGTTTAGGGCGTTCGATTGTGAAATTATATACCAAAGCCGTGTCGACCTTTGTTACTTTAGATTGTAAGAATGATTTATTTGATGATTTGATTAAAGATCCAGTTATTGTTAATGGGATTAGTGAGGCATCAAGAAATTTGTATTATAAGTTTGGAAGCTTGTTGACCCCATTTTCAGCCGGGCTAATTACTTTTCAACACATAAATTTCTCTGCTATTAAAAATGGACTCTTCCAATCCGGAGATGGAGAAGGAGACGGAGGTGAAGAATTCAGAGAATCAACAGAACCCAGTGACAGTCACTAAACAAAAGAGCCTAGGAAGAATTGCAGCTGGAAAGAAGTTAGCAGAATTTAACAAGTTACATAGATGGAACAGACAAACAAAAGCAAACATATTAGGAAAAAAGGAATCACCAAAAGAAGAAACAATAATGCAACAAACATTAACAACAAATAAAGAAGAACCAATACAACCAATACAACCAGTACAATCTTCAAATAACATATATTATTTATGTATAGCCGGTGTAGTGGGTGCAAGTGGGTACATAATATATAAATACCGCCAAGGAAAAAATAAACAGAAACCCCCAAAACCACTTGTAGAAAAAGAAATTGAATCATCTCCATCATTGAAGCCATCATTAGATGTGTTTTCAATGCAGTAATAATTTATTATTATTTTTTATTATATATAAAAAATGAGTGTACCATATGAACAAACAATTGTTAATCTTGGATACCATAGTGTTGTCTTAGTGGGCTTAAATACAGCTTATGCCATGATTGCAAAATCTCTTTTAAAAATGAAACCTATTGAATTAGGAAAAATGGATCCTTCAGATGCTGGTAAACTGGTTGGTATCTTTTCATTATGGTTATTTACTCGGGACTATCTTGTTAAACAAAAGATCATTCCAGCAGATATTAATGTGTAATGTTATACAACCATAATGTAGAAGGGTTGTAATTTTTTTTGTTTTAACCAAAGACGCAAGATATACGAATATGTATTATATTTAGCAAATTGCGGATTCCCAGAGTGCTTTGGAGCGCTTTTAAAGAGCTCATAAAACAGCCATAAATTGCAATAAAAGGCCTCCTTTAGTAACTCTATGAGCTTTGGCGTTCAGAGCTTATTATTGCTATCTCTTCCCATCATCAATCCAGCTCGGCTCCACCAATATTAGTTTCTCAGAAAAATTCAGAGGTATTAGATTTTAATTTGAGTCTGATCTGTCCATGAGATACCATGTCATGAAGGTCTGTCAGATGGCATAAGAGGCATAAACTCTACGCTGTTTCCTTACGGAAGATGCCACTAATACTTTTGTTACATCATGCATACTATCCAGGCTTGATTATTGCAACTCTCTGCTCATTGGTTGTCATGTGTCTGCTCTTTAATCCCTACAAACTGTGCAGAATGCTGCTGCTCATCTCATTTTTTTAGCAACATATGGAATATGTGCATACATTTTATTGGTAATAACGCACACCATCAGTCTGTTCGCAATAAAACATGCACGCCATTATAAAAATTGAAAACAAAAATCATTGCACGAAAAACCGGCATTTACGCACACACACACGCACACATACACACACACACACACGCAGCCGAGGGAAGGTACACAGTATTATCATGACTTTTCTGAAACGCCGCATTATGTTGTGCTGACAATGGGTCATATTTCATCATGCATAACAACAATTCATAATTCTTCTATAATTTATATTAACTTCTTTATGAACATGATTATTTATACTAATGCATATTATAATTAAATTTTTAATTAACAGTCCTGATTCATCCTCTGTCGTTTTCATCACCCCTCTAGCATACTATAGTACATTGTCTTCCCTCTCACATATTCATCCCCACTCTCACATATTTATAATATATAACACATCGTAACCCTTGACCTCATTTTCATCACCCCTCTCTCACATTTATCACCCCTCTGGCATACTATAATACATCGTCACTTATGACCTCGTTTTTGCAACAACTTCAACAACATTATTCCATTTTACATCTGCATCAAGCAAATCATAGAAAAATACTATTTATCAAAATACATCCCTTTCCCCCTCATCCTTCATCTTTCATTCACGTACGCATGCTCCGAGTGTATAGCCGCTGAAGAATTGAGATACTGGGCACCCACTCACCTTCAGGTCCTCGGCCTATGAGGTTACAGATACATAAACAACACCACACACAACACAACACAATACAGTTCCAAAACACAAACACAACCCTTATAGAAGGACCCTACACCTATTCTCTGATAGTGGCAATCACACTCTACCCAGTCACGTCAGACCTCAACAAATATCGGCTTGACTCTAACCCTCTTCACCGCTTCCCCCAGTCCACAACTCAAGGCGCAGAACTCTGCTCAGTCTTCTAGTAGCAACTGATCTAAGCCTATGTATAGCACGTGAAAAACCTAACTTCCTATCATAACCTATGCAATACAAAATGCTGATTCAAACTTTTGCACGTCGCACTCTCAGAGATATGAAACTATACACTATATCCACTCCGACACAGCATAATCTTAGCGTGCATCAAAACTCGTGTCGTCACATGTATCTTAAAGTTTAAAAGATTTTATTTGGGCATCTAATCACATGGGCATCCGCGGCAATATTGTAGTGGAAAAGCTTTAAAAGACGGTCTACATCTTGATTTTTCTTCAGAGAATTTCCAATTCGTTTAATATTATGACCTGCGTTGTACACACCGACTCAACCAAAGCTTTTTAGTTTTGAGGTTAGGTCAGCCAGGCTAGCTATAAATAGCTTCGCTGATGCTTCCTTTCCTTTCCTTTCACTGGAAGGGAGGGTGCATGCAAGCTATAAATAACCCGCAGCAAGCAAAATGTGGAGACTCTAAGCAGTGCTGCTCACATAGGCATTGAGCTGGTGACTGGCTTTTATTGTAAACGGCTCTGGCAGACCGAATGGTCTAATCAAATCAATAAGAAGCTGTTTCAGATTCTGCCAGATCTATCTGCTTCTTTGCCTAACTTTGCCTCTAGGCGCAAAGTGGAAACTGTTTTGACCAGCGTGCATATTGGACATACTTATGTCACTGTTACGTTTACGACGCGCACGATAGTACATGTAAGACGCGCTCGATAGATCCGATCATTTTGTTTTGCAAAGCATGCAATAATAGAGTGTATTTACCTTTGATTTAATTTTGTGTTGTTGTTAGAAGAAGCTTGGTATAATGTTGATAATTTTCGTTGGTCGATATTATTGGAGAATCTCAGATAGAAGCATCTAGATAGATCGACTAGAAGCTGAGAGATTCTTTTATGGTGAAGAAAGTTGTATGACGTAAGACAGTGATGACGAAGTTTATTTTGATTGGTTGTAATGCGTCACCCTGGAATGTTCTGATGTTATCTGGAGTATAGAAAAACTATATAATTGATGCACTGTGTCTGAAGAAAAAGAGAAAGTGAAAAGCGATTGAGCGATTGTATGCAGTTGTTAATGTATGCTGAATAAAGTTGGAAAACTTCATACGACGACTCCTGCCTTGCTGCTGAGTGAACAGGTTGCGTGGATAAACGAATCCGAGTTACACTAATCAGGATTCAAGCATTGGTGCTGATTAAAAAAAACAACAACAACGAGTGTAACATTTTGGGAGGCCAAACCGATATCCACGCCATAGCCAAGGGTTCAACTGCTACAACAAGCGAGTCAGTGTTACGAGAGGCAGTCATCGAGGGTAGCCGCCAACGAGCTGCGTCGGGAGGGACCAACATACTGGGACTACATCCCCGATGTCCTATTGGTCTGTTGTCTGCTCACGAAGCAGCTCTTTGGCGACTACACGCCCTTGCAGTCAACCCGAATCCTTCGGGGCTGTATTTCCAGCAGAAATAGAATTTGTCTCAAGATTGCTTTCTTCCTGGATTTAGGCTTACCATTTCTTCTTGTTATAACCAGAGTTGTTTTCTCGAATTTAAAAGTGCAATATGCTGACTTTTTATTTTACATTTTGTCTTATTTGCGTGTTACTTGTCTTATTGTGTTGCATTGGTATGATGTTAAATTGGTATCGTTTTGTGTATTTATTTTCTTGCCTTATTTATTTTGTGATTGTAAATTCTTTAGTGTTTGTCAGTCCAGTTGCTGAATATATTATAAATGTAGCTGTAGTGTTATACAATGCCGTTCATGGTACGAATGCTTGTGTATCCCATTCCCCCCCCACCTCCCCCCCTCTTAAACTCCTATTTTTTGCCTATACAGCCCCCAGGGCTATGAGCCTCTTGTCAATTTTGTATTATTTAAATCATGTTATGTAAAAATAAAAGGACAAAGTTCCAAACTTCAAAGTTCCAAAGCATTTTGGTCCTTTTCGACGCAACTCGTTGTCGTCTACCCTCGATGACTGCTTCTCATGACGTTGACTCGCTTGTTGTCGCAGTGTATCCTTGACTATGGCGTAGATTGCGGTTTAGCCCCAAAATGTGTCACGATTATCAATAGTCGATGCAGCCCCGATGCTTGAATCTTGATACGTGTAACTTGATTCGTTTATCCACGCAGCCTGTTCACTCAGCAACAAGGCATGATTCGTCGTATAAAGTTTTCCAACGTTATTCAGCAAAGAACAACAACGGCATACAAGATCACTTTCTGAAAATCACTTCTCGCAAGCAGGCAGTGCATTACTTATAGATCCTCTCTGCAATCCAGTAAAGCTTAGAACATTCCAGAATGACGCAATAACACCCTATCAAAATAAACTCGTCACCGGAACTACGGACTCTCTTATGTCACAGAATGTTTACGAATTTACAGGATTCGACTAGATATCGCCAGAAAGAAGATTTACTAGCAACAGCGCATAATCATATCAAAGGTAAATACATGCTATTATTGCATGCTTTGCACCTCAAAACGTTCGGAACTATCGTGCACGCTCAATCGTAACAGTCTGTCTGTCTGCCCTCGGGCGTCCGCTGTCCGGTGTTTGTCTGTTCAAAACTTGCAAGTGCATTAATATCTCAGAACCTATTTCAACAATCATAACCACACTTGATAAGATGGTGTATACCCACGAAATCAGTGAATGAATTACTTCACTTCAAGGTCAAGGTCTTAAGGTCAACAAATTTTAGTCAAAAAATGAAAATTTTTCACAAATTTACAATTTGTCTAAGTTATCAATATTGAACTTATGATACTTTGATAAATACAATGAGACACACATACTTTGCAAATTTGGTCTACGTCACTCAAAGATCAAGATCACTAGAGCTGTCCAAATTCGGTTAGTATAGTGACATTGACCCTAAACTATAAGAGATATGAAGTCCAAACATGTATTTAGAGATGATAGATACATCTTTTATATGTATTCCGTGTTTACATTGACCTTGAAGGTCAAGGTTAAGACACTGAAGGCAAAGGTCATCTCAAGGTCACCATTTTTTGGGATATAATTCCATTTTTGCTGTAGTTCATTTATATCGTACAAGAGTGTATTTGGAGCTAGCCGGATGTCAAGGTCATCTCAAGGTAAAGAGCATAGAAAGATCAAAGTCGGTATTACTTAGCATTTTATTGCCACTTTTTTCATTTTGTTTTTTTCTGGGCATTCATTGTCATGTTAAATATTGCAAGTTCCATAAGGAGCATTTGAGTCATATGGGCTTTGCCCTTCTAGTTCATTATATATGCCAAATTTTCAGCTTTTACACCTTCTTCTGGTCATTATATACCGCAGTATGATTAATGTACCAAGCCGTTTTCATTTCTTATTACGTTTAGTGGTTATGAATTATAGTCATGTATTCATATTTTAATTATAAAAGGAATGAAGGAGGCTTTAATGTAAAACAGGAAATTTTACAAATGTTTTATACAGCTGTAATAGGAAGCATCATTTCTTTTGGAATCTCATGTTGGGGAGGAAACGTATCACAAACAGAAAAACGAAGATTGGACAAACAGATAAAAAGGGCTAGTGGGGTGATTGGGAGGGAACAGGATGACATGGCGACGATACATAGCAGACAAGTGACAAAAAAGCTGACTGCAATTTTGGCTGACAGTAACCATCCACTTTTCTTGGAATTTGACTCTCGACGAATAGACAGGAGTGGACGTTTTAGGGCACCAGCGGGAACATCAAATAGGTACAGGAACTCATTCATACCACTTGCCATTCAAGCACATAACAAACAAGTCGGTAGGTCTTACTAAACATACTCTACAACTCTCATGCAGCTTAGTTAGTTTATTTTTTTATTTTTTCTTTCTTTATTTATTTATTTTTAAAACTGCTTAATTGAAATATCTGCATTATGAAAATATGTCCAAGTGTTTGAAGATCATTAATAATGTATAAATATTTATGTGTGTGTAAAAGAAGAATGAATGGACATGTTTAATTGACAGACAATGTAATTTCCATGCTTTTGGATTAATAAAGTAATATCTTATCTTATCTTATCTTTAATGCATGATTGTGTGTTAATTTCGATGTATCCAGTTCATTTTTCTTGTCCTAGATCTAGATCCTTTGGGTAGGCACTAAAAAATGTCCATTTATTATATTATTATATTGTTATAAAGAAATGGAGAAGTTAGTGTAGGTATATGCGTACAGAGCTCTACAGTCTTAAGTCTGTTTGTTCTTTCAGGAATCCATTACTGGTCCAAATCTAGAAATAAAAAAATAGGTGTAGGAAAACTGACTTTAGAGAAATAACTCTAAAATCAATAATCTGTTTACTCTTCCAGTTTGCCACTACTGGTACAACTTATTTAACCTGCATACCCTGTCTTACGACAATTTCCTGCCTATTGTCTTGATGACCAGGAACAACAGGCTCTTTGGCTTCGGATGGCTTTTGGGAGTTTACCAGGCCTCTCCCAACTTTGAACACCCTCCAATCTTTAACGCCTCGGTAAATATTTATTTTTATTATCGATGCCTCGTCGTCATCGTAATTATCATCCAGATCATTGATGTCGGAGTTATAAATTTTTACCGCTAGAAGTAGATGTGATGCAGTAGGAGCAATATTTTCTTCGTCTTCGTCATTGAAATGAGCAGTATTTATTGTAGTTATGTTGACTTCTTCACCATCATCTTCTTCCTCATCATCGATGGCGTCGCTTTCGGCATCTTAATCAATGCCGCTATCCTCCTATCCTATCTTATCCCATAACTCGGAGGTCGTAGGGGCACCACAGATAAACGTTTAACCAGCGTACTCCATCTTTCCCTGTCCTCAGCAACCCTGATTGTTTCGCTCAGTGTCAAACCAGTCCATTCTCGAATGTTGTCCTCCCACCTCTTTTCGGGCTCCCTCTTCTTCTACCTCCTTGCACTGTGCCTTGCAGGATGGTCTTTGCAAGACCTGATGATCTGGTGACGGGGCCATACCATCGGAGTTTCCGTTTTTTCACCACTGTGAGCAGGTAATCGTGTTGTCCAATGGCTTGTGTGATGGTCTGTCGGACTTCGTCGTTGGTGATGTGCTTTGTATAGGAAATGCCCAGAGGTCTTCTGTAGCACCTCATCTCCATGCTTTGTATTCTTCGTTGGAGATCTGTGTGAGGGTCCATGTTTCGCTAGCATATAGGAAGATGGAGATAACAATGGAGCGCAGCAGCCTTAACTTGGATTGTAGACTGATGGTCCTGTCTTTCCAAATGGGCTTCAACCTTGTCAGGGCAGCAGTTGTTTGTGCGATCCTGGAGAGGACTTCCTGTCGGGACCATTGTCTGATACAGTGGCTCCTAAATATTTGAAGCTATGCACTGTGTTGAGGGATTGTCCTTGGACGTTGATGTCCGTGTTGATGCCATTGGTGTTGTTGGTCATCATTTTGGTCTTCTCTGTATTTATTTCCATTCCATATGCTCTGGAGGTGGTGTCAAGCCTCTGTACCAGCTGTTCAAGTTCTTGTTCCTCTCCAGCCAATCCATTAATGTCCTCCGCAAAACGAAGGTTGGAGATTGCTCTTCTCCCTTGCCTTCGTGATCTGCAAGGGCTTCTGACATGATGTGCTCTAGGAAGATGTTGAAGAGTGTTGGAGACCGATTGTTGTTCTGAACCAGTTTCCGATGGCGCTGTTGTGGAGGACTGCACTGGTAGCCTTGTTATACAGCCTTTTGATGACTTCAATAATTTTAGGGCTGATGTTGAACACTCTCATGGTTGCCCACAGAGCTGCATGCCAGACTCGGTCATACACCTTTCTGAAGTCTACGAACACATGATATAGATGTTGTTGGTGCTGTAGGTATTTCTCGCAGATTATTCTGAGGTTGAAAATCTGTTCAGTGGTACTTCGCCCTGAATCCTGCTTGCTCTTCAGCTATGATTTGTTCAGCTTGGGGTTTCAACCTAGTACCTGTTGAGTATTATTTTCAGGAGGACCTTGCTGGGATGTCTGATGAGGCTGATGGTGCGGTAATTTTCATATTCCTGAAGGTTACCTTTTTTGGGAAGAGTGATGACAAGCGACTGGGTCTATGGTGTAGGCCACTCCCCACTCTGCCAGATCGTGCTACAGATAATGGTGAGTGCGTCAATCATCGCTTCTCTTCCTGCTTGAAGCAGTTCCGCGGATATATACCGGTTTAACCGGAGAAGCGGTTATCCACTCCCGCTGACTTCCCCTTTTTCAGCGATTGCACTGTTGACTCAACTTTTTCTCGGAGAATGGGAAGGATTTCTTCTTCTTCTTTGTTCTCTGGATATGCTAGAACTGATGGGTCTCCGTTTGGTGTGTGGTTGTAAAGGTCAGAGCAGTACTCTCTGTCCATCTGTCGAAGACTTCTTGTTCTTCTGTAAGGCATATGCCAGACTTGCTTTGGATCGTGGAGACCTTGGGCTATTGAACACGTGTCAGCCGCTTCACAGTCTGGTAGGCCTTCTTGCTGTTGTTCTTGTTCAGACTGTTCTCTATTTCCTGACAATGATCTTCTATCCAGTTCTCCTTTGCTGTGCGCATGCATTTTCGGATGTCATTGTTGATTTTTCGGTAAGCATCAGCTCCATGAGAGGTGTTCTTTTTCCGTTTCTTCTCTCTTCGTTTATCACACAGGTTCAAAAGTTCAGGTGTGATCCACAGCTTCTTCTTTGGCCGGTGCTTTCCAAGCATCTTAGTGGCGGCATCTGTTACAGCTAAGTTGAAAATGGTGGTCATGGTGTTCTCATCTACTTCACCAGCTCCCAAGATGAGCAGTGTTGGAAATTTCCCTCCAATTGTGGCCTGAAATATTTCTGCCACCTCCGGGTCTTGCAGTTTTTTCCAGGTCAAACTTCAGTCTAGTGCACTTTGCTGTGTTTACTGTCTTCAAGTGAAGCCGGAAAGACATCATCACGAGATCGTTGTCACTGCCGATGTCTGCTCCTGGAAAAATGCGTGTCCTGCCAATGTTGATGCTTAATCTGAAGTGTTTCTTGATTATATGATGTAGTTGATCTGGTTGTGATGCTCACCGTCGGGACTGTGCCATGTCCATCGTCTGGATATTTTGTGGAGACCAAGCGTGTTTGCCAGTATCAGATTGTTGTATCTGGCAAACTCCAACAGTTTCAGACCCCTGTCATTTGTCTCGTTGTTGCAGTGGGGTCCACATGTGTCTCCCCAGTTGTGGTGCGCATCTTGTCCAACCTTGGCATTCCAGTCGCCTTCCACTATGACTATGTCCTTCTTCGGCTCTTGGTCAAGGACAGCCTGTAGATTTTCATAGAAATCCTCCACTTCGCTGTCGTCATAGCCTGATGTTGGGGCATATGCCTGGATGATGGTGATGTTGAAAGGGGCTGCTCTCAGACGGATGGTAGTGAGTCTACTGGAGACTGGGCGGCAACCCATGACAGTGGCTAGAATGCCGCTATCGTTTATGTTTTCGCAACTTTCATATCATACTGTTTATCATCGTCATCATCGCCAAATTGTGGTCATCGTCATCATAATTATAAATATAAATAATGTATATATAAAATAATAAAATATAGGGTTGCTGAGAAAAGGGAAAGATGGAGTACGCTGGTTAAACGATCATCTATGGTGCCCCTACGACCTCCGAGTTACGGGATAGAATAGGCTAGGCTATGAAAATACTTTTGAAAGCGACAAATTTATTTTATTTTTTTATATTCAGATATTCATGAACTCAGTTCAAGAGAATCAGCCTTGTGCATATCACCATCGTCAGCACAGCTATACTACCAAGATAATGATGATGCCGATTGTGTTGTCGTCGGTGTTGGTGATGATGTTGTTATTGTTGTTGTTGATGATGATGATGATGATAATCATAATGACGATGATGATAATGATGAGGATTTTTTTTCATTGTTGTTATGTCTACAGACATTCATGGAAAGTGTACCCTACTGGTTTGATGATCGCTACATTAATCAGTCCTCCCTGCGCATCTCCATGAACAACTTCAACTACTATCGCATGTAATAGGTTTGCTGCCCAACAGCGCCCTTATGGCCGAGTTCTGTAGAACATGAAAGTCGTTGACCACCACTTTATATTGTTATACTCAAGATAAGTAGCGGGTGTTCCCTTTCAGCTCATTTTATAAGTTCTGTAGGCACCATACCTGCTAGAGCAGTGATGGAATAATTAGTAATGATTCCTGAAAATTTACAGCACAGATGGTATTTATATTAATTAAGGTATAACAAAAACAAAACAAAAGCATAATTTTACTTCTTTTTTAATTATAAAAAAGACAAGAAATAGAGAAACGAATAGTCGTCTAATTTTGTAATACACAGATTCTCAATTGTTGATGCTTAAATACAGTGAACTCCTGCTCTATTGAAGTGTCTGGGAACAAGGAATTGATATAATATAAATAATTTTAGTATCAATGCCATCATAACACAAACTGCAAATATTTAATAATAAAAGCAATAGCAGTGGTTTTGTTTCAGCAACATTGCTGTCAAAAAATCTATAATTTGTATTGTTTAGCTAGCTCTTGTCATGTCAGAAAGACACAGATCTGGCGCCAAACTTCGGGGATAGCATAGTGGTTTAGAACAGTAGAATACTCTATTTATTTAGTTAGTTGTGTTTTTGGTTCTCCCAAACAATACTGGTGTTCAGCAAATTTAATCAAAAACGCCTGTATCATATCTGATACAAATGGTTCTAGAGGGTTAAGCATACAAACACGTACGTGCGCGCGCGCAAACACACACAAACACACACATACACACACAAACATACACACATTTTGCCAATTTATTCAGGTTCTCTGATGCACATTACAAATACAATGAAACATCACCCGATTTAGAGAAAATAATGAAAACAACCAGAATCAAGGCATTCTGCTCGAACACGGGAAGTCATTATTTAGAACGCTAATAATGTTATACTGGCAACAGTTCCTCATTCCTTACAGTTCCCACTCTGCATGATATAATATAAGCATGTCGTGCAGAAAATAGTAATATGGCTTCCGGTCAACATGGCCGTCTTTCAGCAAACCTCACAACGAGCGGAATAACTGGAGACTTTTATTTTCTTACTGGACAAGAGGTTTTCAAAAATAATTTTTAAGAACACTCAAATGATCAATGGATTTGCATCTAAACCTTCCAAGCACTGGGAAAATGTTGCAGTTCATTGTCCTGCTATACCACAAGACTGTCAACGCCTGCTTCCGCTTCTTTAGCAACGTAAGTCAAAGTGAAAGTGGCTGTGAAAAAGGGATAGCTGCTGGTCCAGAATCAGTAAGTTTGCATTTGCAAGATTTGATCTGCGTAGTTCGATCATTGCAAAATCGCATCGATACGCTTGAGGAGGTAATACTCGTGCAAAATGGGCTGATGAAGGAGGAGAATGTGGCAAAGAGAGAGAGCAAGAGCGTGGAGACCCAAACTGACCGCCTTACCTATGCAGAAGTTGTCGCATTGAAGCCGGTACCCTCTGCTATTTCAAAATGCCCTATTAATACTACAGCTCCACCAGCAAAAGCTAAAATTCAAGATAAAAAGATCAGGGGCAAAGTAGATCGAACAAATTACGTCCAAAAAGAAAGAAATGACGTCAGAAACACTATGACGTCATCCCAAGGCCCGAAGACCCCAAACAGGCGCATGACAAAACAAGACTTGCCGAACGTCTTATTTATTAATGATTCGGTGTTGGCTGGTGTCAATGGGAAGAGATTGGGCCGATCGTGTGGATTCCATGCACGTTACAAGAAAACTTACACAGCTGAAGATGTCCCAACTAAAATCGAAGGCGCTTTCGATGCAGTAGTCATTCATGTAGGTGTAAACGACCTGAAAAAGAAAGAACCGAGGGCCGCTGCACTATCGTTGGCTGTGAATATCAAAAAGGCTGCTGCTGGAAAGTCATCAACAAAATTTGTTGTCAGCAAAATGGTACCGTCTGGGCGTCAAGAGATGCCTTTTCAACGCGGTTCTTGTCTCAGAACTGTATGATCTAAACAATGTTTCCTTCATACAGCATGAAAATGTGTCAACATTTGATCTTCTAGATGGAATCCACCCCAACCGCAGAGCTGCAGCTATCTTAGCACAGAACGTTGGAAGTCATCTTCATCAACTTCTTTGGCAAGACGTCAAGTACAGCTATGAACGTCGGAGAAATCAGTGGTGGAGCCGTAACTGGCAGTATTACTAAACTATAAGCAAGAACATTCCTCGTTACTCACTGCAAACACAAACATGAATAATGCAGTTACAAATGAGCACAATAGAAAATTAAGTAACGATTTATGTTTAAAAAAAATATATTTAAGAAGCATTATTATGCAAGTGTATAAATATACAATTTAAACTGTAAAATGAATGAACAAAATGTCAAATTATTTCAGTGGAATAGTCGATCACTAATCACAAATTTACTGGCTTTTCAACAACATATATCACAGGAAAATTATGCTGTATTAGCGTTACAGTCACTAAATCTCAATAATAACAAATTTATTCCAAACTAGTAACGACACACAAAAAGTTCAAACAGCCCTGTACATAAGATGCGATTTAGAGTATTGTTCAATTCCATCACCTATACCAAAAACACTAACAAAAAAAAATTTGGAAGTGTTGCAATGATTGAAATAAATAAGCACACCATTTTCAATATAATATCCGTTTATATGCCAGATGGTCCAAAAGAAGACAACTCTGACTGGGTAAAAACTATAGTTAAGTCAGATGAGAAGTGGATTATTTTGGGGGATTTCAATGCTCATTCTCCTTGGTGGGAGCCGGGATGTCGACATAAATTACAACAAGTAATCGTTTTGTTGATAATTTATTAGATTCTAAATTGTGTTTATTAAATGACGGTCAATTTACTAGAATTCCTGACGTTTCTTACCATAGGTCTACATCTATTGATCTTTCCCTTGCCACTCCAGATATTGCCTTAAATTCTGTTTGTTGCCCTCTTGATGATTGTTTAGGGAGTGATCATCTTCCAATTATTATAACTTTGAATGAACGAGAAACAGAATTAGGACAAAAAGAAGATAAAATACCTAAATTCAAATAGAAATATGCAAATTGGGACTTCTTTAAAACATGTCTAGAAAATACTGATATTAATAACGTTCATGATGAAGATGTAGAAAAGTTTTACTCAAAATTTAGATATTCTGTTTTGAAAGCAGCAGAAAAAAGTATTCCAAGATGCAAACAAAAGAAGCGAATATCTCATTCAGGAAATGTGTGGTGGAACAATGATTGCGAAAAAGCAGTTAACAATAAAAAGTTCACATATAAAAATTGGATTAGGAATAAAACAGTTGACAATTTTACAATCATGAAACATGCTAAAATACATTGTAACAGAATTATTGCCAGTGCTAAGAAACATTATTGGTCAGAATTTTGCATGTCAGAAATAACCGATTCGAAAGATATATATAAGGTTTGGAGAAAAGTTAAAGAGATGAAAAATGGATTTAATCTACAGTCTTATCCTGTTAAATTGCAAGACAATATTTTCCCCTCATCTGAGGATAAAGCAGAGGTATTTGCAAAATATTTCTCAGTAAATTCATTGTCCAATAGTCTTGATTTACATACACAAATGTTTAGAAAAGAAGAAGAAATCAAAGCAGAATATGCAGATCCTATACCAGATAATGTGCATTAGTTAAATGCTCCTATTAATTATGAAGAGTTTTTAGAAACCTTACAATCTTTTTCATCAAACAAAACTGCTGTTGGTCTAGATGGTATCTCTTATCAATTACTGAATCACTTGCCAGCTACATGGAAAAAATTACTACATTCATTATGCCAAAGATGTTGGCAAAGTGGAATTCTCCCTACTATCTGGAAGAAGTCTTTAGTTATTCCAGTACATAAGCAAGGTAAGTCTCGTGCATCAGTAAATAATTATAGACCAATTGCATTGACGTCTCAAGTTGGAAAATTATTAGAAAAAATAATTTTAAACAGATTAACTCAATTTTGTGAAAAAAATAATATAATCCCTAAAAATCAAGCAGGGTTTAGAAAGGGTCGGTGTACAACTGACCATCTTGTCAAATTAACCAGTCATGTTAAGAAACAGTTTGCTCATAGAAAAAGTACTCTTGCCGCTTTCTTTAATATCAAAAAGGCATATGACAGTGTTTGGCATGCTAGACTTCTTTATAAATTAAAACATATTGGAATAAGTGGTCATATGTATCATTACATACACAATTATTTAAGTGGCAGATCTATATGCACAAGAGTGGGGAATGCTTATTCATCTTTTTATAACATCGATATGGGAATACCTCAGGGGTCTATTCTTGCCCCTTTATTGTTTTCAATCCTCATTCATGATCTTCCCACAGTTATTTCTAAATCAGCAAATGTAGTTCAGTATGCGGGTGACATTGCTATGTGGATTAATACGTCTCTCAGAAAGCATACTAAAAAGAGAGTAGTAATGTATGTACAGAAACTTTTCCAAGAAGAACTGAATAATCTTTTTTTATATTTTTGAAAAATAACGGTCTTGAACTGTCTACAGAGAAAACTTATTTGATGCTTTTCAATAATGGAAATAATCCTAAATTTTTACCTGTTTTGAAATTAAATTATGAAGTTCTTGCTTACAAGCAGCAGGTAAAATGTCTCGGAGTTTACCTAACACCTAAGCTGAACTGGAAGTTACATATTGAACATTTAATAACCAAAGCAAGAAAAACCTTGAATTTATTAAAAAAATTTAACATGCAAATATGGGGTCAAAACACTAAATCCCCATTACATTTAGCCATATCACTAGTTCGATCAAAGCTTATTTATGGTCAGGAAGCATACTTTTCAGCAAATAATTCATTACTAAATAAATTACAAAGTATTGACAGTAGGGCTATTAAAATTGCATTAGGAGTTCCAGTTCATGCTAACACTCTACGAATATACCAAGAAGCTGGAATATTATCATTAAATCAACAACGTCAATTGGCTACTTCCAAATATGTGTTAAGATGTTTATCTGTTCCAAATTCGGTGTATAATGAAATATATATTGACGCTCAACAAGATTATCCAAAAAGATCGAAAACTATGAAGTACTTGCAGCCAATTAGAAACTATACAAAAGACCTTTTTGAAAAGTGCAACATTGATATCACTTCAGTTTCAGTTCTTCCATTAACACCATTGATTCCACCATGGGAGCATACATGTGCACATATTGATATTGAATATAGCCAAACTAAAAAAGAAGATAATCCTAATATATTAGTTACTGATGTAAAAAAGCATATTGAAAGTAATTACAAAAACCATATGCAGATTTTTACTGATGGATCAGTTTTAGATTCTTCGGATAGTGGATCAGCATATATTATTCCTGAAATAAATATCAGAAGGTCATATTATTAGGAAAGGGATTTTCTATATTTACAGCTGAGCTTTATGCTATTTTAATGGCTTTAAATTTCATCATGACGTCACCTTTAGAATTATTTGGTTTATAAGTTTGCGTTAATTCAAAAGCGGTTCTGTATGCATTAAAACAGTGGAAATGTAAAGATAGACGGGAGCTTATCTATGAAATTAAACATATGATACACTGTGTGATTTCTAGAGGAGGGTGGACCTAAAACAATAACCTTGTATTGTATTGTATTTCTAGAGGAATAAATATTGATTTCTGTTGGGTTCCATCACATTGCGGAATTCATTGGAGTGAGGTATGTGACAGATTAGCTAAGGAGGGAGCACAAAGGTCATCAGATTCTATAACTATAACAAATTTGAATATGTGTAATCATGAAATGTTTTCTTTACTAGAAAAGGCAGTGTATCATGAAAATAATATTAAAAATATTTATACTGAATGGTTTAAGACCACTTTCTAAATTAATATATAAATTAAGAATGAATGCATGGAGCACTAAATACTCATTAGATGTTAAATGTATATGTAATACAAGTCTATCAGTACATCACCTTCTCTTTGAATGCTCAGTTTTAAGAGATATATTTAAAGTAAATGGACATAGCATAACTGAATATGGACATTCTGTAGACATGGTTCTATATCATCCAAATGTTACTGACATTGTGAAAGTTATTGCTAAATCTCCTGTTGGTAGACTTTTATAGATTGTTTTGAAATTATGTTGTTAAATAGTTAAAGTGTTTTAAAAGTTACATTTTCAATGTCTAATATCACCTAAATGTGTGAACAGACATTAAATTAAAGATTGATTGATTGCATGTCGTGCACTAACCAACTGGACAAATGTGTGTGTATGTTACTCATTTTTTATCTATTATTCACCTAAGTGATTTAGACACTGAAAATAAGAAAATGAGCATATTACTGAACAAATTTTAAAATACTATATCAAATAATCAAATCATTAACAAGAACAACTGAGAAAAAATAAATTAAATTAACTAACTCTCTCTCTCGCTCTCTCTCCCTCTTTCCCCCCATACCTCTATGATTTAATTTATACATACTATAGTCGCTGAAATAAGAAAAAAACACATAAATCTTCCAACACATAAATAAATAAAACATTTTGCAAGCTTTAAACAAACTGAAAAATTTAAATCACTTAGTATCTAAATGTTTTTCATTTCCACTGGTAGCAAAAAAGTCAAAATCATTGAATTTAAACAGTATATGAACCAGTGAAAAAGCACAATTACATGAGCAAAAACTATTTTTACAAAATTTAGTTCGTAATGAATTTTAAACAATTCTATATGCTAATGTTTCAATAGGTCTTGAAAAACCAACATTTAACGAATATTGGGGTGAATAATTGTAATTTTAAAAACAATGCTTTTTCTATTCTGTTGATTGCCTCTTTAGTAGATAAAGATATGTGAACAGTAACTGAATTCAAGTTCAGAGCACCGTTCTTTGCTCTCGATCTGCCCAGTCATTAAAGATAAAACCACAATGTGATGGTATCCAACAAAAATTAACTTCTATTCCATTTATAATCAAACAGTGAACAATTAACATGTTTGATTTCATAAATTATTTATTGTCGTTCATTGCTGTTTGTAGTATTCAAAGCCTGTAAAACAGGCTGTGAATCCACACACATTAATATACTATAGAAAACAGTAGGCAAGCTAGCACGTTTATTAAAAGCCATTAAAATAGTTATCAATTCTGCTGTAAAAATTAAAAACCCTTTTCCTAAATGAAATAACTCACATATTTTCACCTCGTGAATGACAAAAGTAAACTCCGATTTTCTGATTCTAGTACAGAACCATCCGTGAATATTTATTATATTTTTCATTAATATTTTTGCGAGCATCTATGGCTACCATATTCTTATCTGAATGTTTTAATACAGAATTATAATCATAATCAAAATTCACATTTTTTTTAAACTCCCGAGGTAGGAGGTGTTATTATACTTGTTGCAACTGTTTCATGAGTAATTTGACATTCCTGAAGAAGATCTTGTGTATAAGTTGCTATGGTAATAAGGCTTTTAATGTGTTTAGCTCTTTTAGAAAACTTAATATAAGATCTAATACAAAATTCCTGGTTTGTAAAATTATCTACAACTTTTGATCTTATTATATATGTAGTGCACGCTAATTTCCTATATTGATCTAATGGTATTACACCTGCTGTTTTATAAGCATCTATTGATCGAGTGTGTACAGGAACTCCAATAGCAAATTTTATGGCTTTACTGTCTAAACTATATAATTTTTGAAGATGACAACATGAAGCAGAAAAATAAACTTCTTGTCCAAAACATAATTTTTAATGAACCAAAGCACATGCTTTGTGAACCAAAGTCTTCACATCTTGCCCCCAAATCTGCTTGCAAATGATTTTAATTAAATTTAAACTTTTTACTGCTTTCTGTAATAAATATTCAATATGTTTCTTCCAATTCAACTTTGAAGTTAAATATACTCCTAAAATTTTACTTTACTCTCATATTGTAGTTCTTCACTGTCTAAAAATATCCTAGGCATAATTCTAGGACTTTGACCATTTTTAGTTAATATCATAATTGTTTTTTCCTTCGATAATTCCAAACGATCAATCTTAATATAATTACTTATATTGTCTATTCATTCTCATAAACTTTATTAATATGATTGATTTCAAACAGTCCACTGGACCCTATAAACACTGACTATTTATCTACCGATTGATTTCAAACATTGACGTTTTCTTTCTAAGTGAAACATTACACCACAAAGCAACATCATCAGCCTACTGAACTAAAGTAACTTTGTTACTAACTACGTTTGGTTAATCATATATCAGTATTTTGAACAAAAGAGGTGACACAATTGATCCTTGCGGATTCCCCATATTTGTATTATGTGAGATCGAATATGAATTTCCAACTTTGACTTTAATATTTCTTCCTTGAAGAAGATTTTGTATATAAGTATATATATATTCCCAGAGAGTCCTATATTTTTTTTCTCTTATACAATAACCTATAGTGCCATACTCGATCATACGCTTTTTTAATATGAAAAAAGGTCGCTAGTACACTTTTTTATTAGCGAATTGCTGTTTAATATTTGTAGTTAATTTAACTAAATGATCATTGACTGACCTGCCTTCCTTAAAACCAGCTTGAGTATGTGGTATAACATTATTTTGTATCACAATAATACACAAACCTACCTAGTATTATTTTTTCCGTGAGTTTAGAAACATCAGACGTTAAGGCAATTGGTCTATTACTAGCTAGATCAGATCGAGGCTTTCCTGATTTTACAATTGGTATCACAATAGACGACTTCCATATTTTAGGCAAAGTCCCAGTTTCCCAACATTTTTTTTTAAATTATGTTATGCAAAAAGTGCATCCACCTTAAGGGAAGATGAGATAACAAAGTGTATGATAACCCATCAATTCCTACTGCAGAGTTTTTCTTACCAACGACAGAAATAGCATCTTTAACTTCACAAAATACAATTTCAGAATTAATAAATAGACTATTATCAGGCAAAGGGTTATTAAATTCTTCTGTTTGTTCAGCTTTATTTCTTTCATTTAATATAGCTTGTGGCAACTCTTTGGAAGTACTTGCTTTTGAAAACAAAATAGCTAATTCCTCTGCCTCATCACTAGGAGATGCAAATTCCTTACCTATTATTTTAATAGGACAATTTGGGAGCTGGACACTTTTTTTTCATTTTAGTTAAGAATGATGTTACAATTTCTTTCGTACTAAAGTTTAACAAAAAAGTTTTTTAGCAAGAGCATTAACTTTGTTACAATTAAGTTTTGTACATTTGATCTGTTTAAATATATTATCCTTTTTATTTTTTACCAATTTCTGTAGGCAATCTTTGTACATTTCATCTCTTTAAATATATTATCATTTTTATTTTTTTACCAATTTCTGTAGGCAATCTTCTTTTTTTTAAAACTGCTACTTCACAATTATCCAGTCCACCAAATGTTCCCCTTATGATTAGTCTTACATATAATTCTTTTCTTCGGAATAGGATTACTTGCTGTTTCATGAATTAAATTAGCAAAAGTTGCATATACATTATTGACCTCGTCACATTTCATAAATTCAGTTTCATATGTTAAAAGATTATATTGAAATAAATCCCAGTTAGCACGTCCATAGATATACTGTGCTACTGTATCAACTTCTAACTGTATGTCTACTGTTTTGCTAAATAATAATAGTAAAGGAAAGTGATCACTACCAAGTGTATCAGTTTCAATGTCCCAAGTACAATCAATGTTGGATGAAACTATTGCTGAAGGACGATGTACAGAAGCATCAGGGTCACAAGTTATTCTTCCATCATTCACAATTACTAGAGAAGAATCCACATTATTGTCAATTAATCGATAATGTCAATTAATCGCTACTGTGTCGCAAGTTAAGCATCGTCCAGTGCGGTTAGCACTTGGATGGGTGACCGCAAATCGTGAAGCGACAAATAACAACGCTCCCAGTTGACTCAACTGTGATTGAGTACCTACTCTCTTGAGGGTGGGGAAGGTAAAGCAGCGAGGGAGAGAGATGGCCATCACCCTCATTACGCTGGCCCAAGATAAGTGTGATCTCCAACATCACGCTCCCCTACGGCCACAAGGCTATGGGATTACCTTTACCTTTTTTTAATCGATAATTCGAAACACCGGTATAAACATTATCCCAAAATGAAGAGTTAACATTAAAGTCTCCAGTTATTATCCATTTTCTCAGATCCATCAATGTTTCGATGCCAGCCACTATTGAAATTATTTGGACCTTTAGGATAGTATACAGACATCACATTTAAATAAATATAACAATTCACTTTCAACTTTATAGCAGATGAAAACACATAATTCAAATGTTGTCCAACTGGCGAAGTAATAATGTTATATAATTCAAATCATTTCTGCTGTATAAAGCTGTGTTGATTTTACTGGACGACAGTTCTGACACAGGGGGATAATAATACCCATGAAGCTTTGGCAACTTTCCTCTTACAACGTTCAAAGATTGTAAGCATAATACATGAGATCCATGATCTTTAAAAAAGTTATCAAGATATTGTATGTTCGTAGCAAGCGACCTACAATTCCATGGGAAAATATAAAGCTTTTTTTTATTCATACGGTCAAAATCTCTCTCTCTCTCAAAGTAAAAGGAAAAATAATATAATGAAAAGTTATTGCAAGAAACCTATATGAATTACACAATCAGAAAACTTATGAAAATCACATGTTATGTTGAAATAATTATAAAAACAATGCTACAGAGAAGACATGGTGATTAAATTGTGATTAATATAAAACGAGATATTTTGATATCATTTTATCAATTTAAAAAAAGAAGAAGAAAAAAAAGAAGAAAGTTAAACATATCTAAACCTAAACATATTTAAACCAGTCTTGCATGAAAATATGACTACGAACGGGTCGTCGAGGGCTTTGCCAAAATAACGAATGAATGTGTCGACCAAATTTCCTGGCTAGAGCAGCGGATCCCCTCTGACTCGGATGGATGCCGTCTCGGCTTCTAAGCGAGGGATTTAGCAGCTGATCATGACTGATGAATGTTATAAATCGGTCTTTTATTTCTATAACTTCTAATTCTTTGAACAAAACTGCATTGAAGAGATCGCGTTTTGCCAACATTTCTGGGTCATTTACTGGGGCAACTCTGCTTACTACTATCCGGGTCTTATGGCGCTGCTGTCGTAGAGCTCGGATGGCGTTGAAGATGGAAATGACAGCATTCAAAGGATCCTGATGTTGTCTCAAGTTGTTGATGTCACAGTGGATGATGACAGACTCCACATTCTCCTCAATTTTCTGCACTTCATTTTCAACGTCTTCGCATTTCGGGGTCTTGATTTTGCGGACGTATACTTTGTGGGCTATTCCAAGTCTTGCGGCATCAATCCCATTCATGATAGAGTCGTGGAAAAGCACTACACCTGGAACTCTTTTTTGGAGGTCACCATTTTTTTTTTTAATTGACGTCACCAGTACAGGATGTCAGTTTTTGATTCTGTTTTCACATCATTTGGTTCTTTTCATGGTTTTACGAATATCGAGTTAGACTGTAGGGGAAACATCTTTCGAGCCGTCGGCATTTTTCAGGATGTTTGAGAGACGGTCTAACCGCTTCAGCGTATGTTCGGGCCGGAGTCGAATCGCGCTGGGGTTGCTCATTACGGGTTCGCATCGATTCCCGACTGAGCAGTTCTTTGATAAGCTCCGATTGTTCTTGCACGGTTTTCACGAGAGAGTCAATGCGTTTAAATAAGGCGTCAAACATAGCTTGAAACTCGGGATTGATAGCCGTACTCACTCGGTTAATTCACATAGGCCGGTGAACTGAAGGATGCGAGTCGTCCTTGACGATGACAGAAGAAGCGGTGGTTTCGCCGATGGACTCTTCATCCTCACATCCCGACCTTTCTTGTTGCTCTTGTTCTGTTTCTGATATTAAAATCCTTTTCTCGTGCGCTTCAGCTCGTTTCTTCTTGGCACCGGATCGTGTTGACACCCCCATGTCTTCTCTGAAGAAGTTTTGTTCCTGCGAGGTTCAGCGGTTAAGCTATAACAATTGCCATCTTGGCGTAGGAATCTGGACAAATGTGTGGGAACAAGTATCATTTTATAACAGGAATATATAAATACAAATGAAAGATATTATTTGATTTTAATTACATACTATTGTTCGAACCCTCCTCCAACACTTACACCCACACACACACACACACAAACACACACATACCCTCTCCCCCTCCCACACACGCAGTGACTTAATTAAGTCATAGAAGATATTACTGTATGAATTCTCCCTATTAGTAGAATTATAATGACGATGACGTGTATTAAGTATATATTCTTATGCATTCTCTATGAAGTCTCTGGCTTCTATAGAACCGACGAAAATGTCTTAGAGGGGCATGGAACCATGCTTCAATACAACCGATTATTCAATAGAGCCGAATTTAATAGATCCAGCTTTTTGTTGTTGTTGTTGTTGTTGTTGTTGTTTGGAACATAATACAAAGAATAAGTTTGGTCGGAACCTAGCCTGAGCTTCAATAGAGCCGAATATTCAATAGATCGGGACTTCAATAGAGCCGGATTTCACTGAAATACTACTACTACTACTACTACTACTACTACTACTACTACTACTACTACTACTACTACTTATTATTATTATTATTATTATTATTATTATTATTATTATTATTATTATTATTATTATTATTATTATTGAAGTCAAGTCAAGTCAAAAGCGCTTTATTCCATAAAAACCCTTGGGGCACGTGGATAAAACCAAAAAAAAATAATAATAAACATACATGTAGAATAGCCATAAAAATCATAACATACAATTTAAAATACATATGTACATATATTAAACAAATAAAAGTTAATCTTTCACACTCGCGTTCTAAGAGACACAATAAATATTTACAACATACACATTTATTATTTTCACACAACACAAGCATACTACATAAAACTTATGTCCACACAATCTGATCACAAATCGCACGCACTCTCTCGCAAGATTGGGTGATAAAGAAGGGGAGAAGGGGGGTGGTACACACTGGTATTGAGTATTAATATTGTCATTATTGAAACAAAATCCCTATTATTACTGTCATTCATATTACAAATCATTATATTACGTGCTGAAGCAATCCATTATTATTTTCATAAACCTAGCCAGTTTCAGCAGAATAGTCTTAGTTTTTGTTGAAAATAAATTAACAAATTTAATAGCATTCGGTCGCACATAGAAAAACCTTTTAAGCAGCTCTTTTCTATTATCATCGAAATGTGAACATATAAAAATAAAATGAAATTCATCTCCTAATTCATTAAAAGTACATTTATTACAGATTCTGTCACATCTCTGGATTCCAAGAAACCGTTCCCTTTGCACTGGTAGCTTATGGTTTAAGGTTCTAAATTTTATGACAACAGCAGCTACGCTGGCGGGCAAAACTGTCAAATATTCTTAAAATTCAAAATTTTCTTTAAACATTCTATAATTATAATATAAATCATTTGTGTTAATTTCTGAGTGTCAATTTTGTACATGTTGATCCTGCAGCCTTTCCTTTATCTCTTCTGTAAATCCTTCAGCAGAAAAATTCGAGCCTTGAGACTGATCATACCAAACATTTCATAACCCTAGTTTTTCCAGAGAATTCCTGACACAGTCTAAATAATCATGTTTGTACAAGTTTAGTTCGTACAGCTTCAGCAGAAACCTGTACACCACACAAGATAATTTAGTACTATTTCTGTCAAAAGCAAGCTTATACCAAAAATTTAACATACGGCATTTTGCTAAGATATCTATAGGGAACTGACCTACTTCTCCTAAAATCATAAATGTCGTCGTACTTTTATCAAGCTTTAAGATAAACTTATAAAAACGTAGTTGCAATTTGTTTACCAGGTCAGTTATCTGAGGACACCATACTTCCGAACCATACAATACTATAGGTACAACAGTTTTATCAAAGAGTTCAATTTGCATGTCAATAGGTAAAGCCAATTTTCTAACTTTGCGGAGTAAAGCAAACATCGCCTTGGTGGCTGGTCATATAGGTTTTTCTGAGCTGGCTTAAAGCTTCCATTGTAATTGATTTTTATTCCCAGATATTGAAAATCGTACGTAACCTCAATTTGCTCACCATTGTACATGAAAATTGGGACATTTTTTACTTTACCTCTGGAAAAAATCATAACCTTTGTTTTTGCTACATTATCTTTAAGTTTACAGAGCTGACAATAATCATACATTGAATCAAGGGCTGTCTGTAAAGCATCAGGCGATTCAGCAAAAATAAGAGTATCGTCTGGATATAATAAAATAAAAAAACTTGTACAAAATATCAATATCTATTTGACCTAATTGTGCCTCCTGTGATGCTAAATTCAAAGTTTCAAGTTTGGATCCAGAGTTACCAATAAAAGATTTTAAATCATTCAAATACACTGAGAACAACAAAGATGATAGATTTTCTTTCTGATGGACCCCGGTAAAACAACCAAAATAATCAGAAACTTGGGAGTTACACTTTACACATGATTTTGCTTTTACTGTACATATCTTGGATAACAATTAACAACCTTCCTTTTAACAATTTCTGCCAAAGCATAGCTCGACTGACAAGGTCAAAAGCCTTTTCATAATCAACAAAAACAGAATACACACGGTAGAGAGTTGTATTAACATCATCAACAGCATCTTAAGAACGGTTTGGGGTATTAACATAGTTTTCAGTACTCGGTAAAAAAAACATCATCAGTGGGTTGTACACAGTAAAGAATTGAATCAACATCAACAGCATCGTCAATATCAGTATGGTTTAGAGTATTAACTTCATTTTCCGAAAGCCGAATGTAAGTAATTGCATCAGAAAGGGTTTGTAAACAACAATGGATTTGGTGAATGCCATCTTTATCCCCACAATTATCCTCAGCCACATCAACATCATCAATACCCTCATCACAACTGTCATCAACACCATCAATAGTAACTTCAATGAGGTTTGACGCATTAATACCATCAAAATGAGGTGAATGAGCATCGGTGTCATAAAGTGTTTGTACACAATAATCGGTACAAGAAATGCCATCACAAACATCGTCAACACTAATAGGATTTTGATCATTCATACCAATATCGCAAAGATGTATATTTACATCTGCCTCAACAAGAGGGAAATGTTCACCATAATAATTGTTACTAGAGGAAATGTCATCAGAATCACTACCATCAAAAAGGGGTTATCCACAATCAAAAATATAAGAAATATCATGAACACCGCCAACACTATCACCACCATCAACATTTATAGAAGGTTTATAATCAACAGAGAAGTCAGCCATATAGCTAAAAGAAAATTCATACTCCTCTATACATGATATATTATCATTTACATTACTGAGACTCAATATAACATCATGGCTTGAGTCTATGCCATTTATGTAACTCTCACTGAAATTGCATGACAAATTGTTTATATCACGGTTAAAATGATAGAAGTCATAAGAGCTAGAACAAATATTGGAATAAAAATCAGGATTACAGGCCTGAGCATGTTTAAGATGAGTACTGTCGACCTGGCATCCAGCCTGGGAAGAGCAAGATACCCCCGTTATGTGCTAATCACGCTTAATGTCCAAATCAACAGTGCTCCAGTCAACCAGCCCCAGCTGCTCATAGTCCACGCTGCTAAAACCGGCCTTAAACAGATCGTCAGGTGTTTCTACGATCAAGGGTTTCACGCTTCTGTCAGGTTGTGCACCAGGTGGAATCTTCTTGCCGCAATAGAGTTTCCAACCTACTGTCCAAACGGGCCCGAACTTGCCGCTGCTCTTGATGTATTTCATCAGCCTTGCACGCAGCGTAATCAGGTCATCATTTATGAAAATGTTTTTAAACTCCGCACGGTCTTTAAGGGTTTTTCTTGCCATCATCACCTCCTTCTTCTTCTGCCTGGAGACAAACCTGGCCAGTACGTGTCGACTGACACCCGGCTTTCCAGCCCGGTGGACGGTGGCCAGATCTTCAGCACCGACTTCAACTCCCGTCGCTTTGAAGATGACCAATACTTTCTGTTCTAAGTCCTTCTCTTTCTCTTCTTTCTCTTCCTTCAGACCGATAATTCGGACACTTTCTCTGCGTGTATACTGCTCCAGTCGATCATTCTGGGACCTGAGGGACAGCACATGGCTCTGGAGTTTCGAAACTTGCTGGTCTTCAGCAACAGCGCCGAGGTGTGTACGTAGAGCACTTGCCACTGCTTCCTTCACCGCTGCAGCGATACATTCCACTAGTACAGGAACTATGTGATGCGTAAGTATTTTCATCGTAGCTTTAAGCGTTGTCGTTTCAGCATCGCCGCTACCACCACCACCACCGCCGCCGACAGGACCAAGTGCGTCTTCCAGCTTTAGGCTCTGGTTGATTCTTGCTAGTAGGCTTGCCTGGATGTCTTCTAAGTCGATGTCTATGCTGTCTTTATTCTCCTGTTCTGTGTCTTTCGTCGTTGATGTGCTTCTTCTTCTTTGCTGCAATTTGCCTTTTTTCTTCTTCCTGTCTAATGTACAGATGACAGGCATTGTTTCACTATACTGACGACTATAGCACTTTGAAATTGTTAAACTTTTCTAAGTTAAAAAAATCCAAACATTATTAGTACTATAATAATTATAATAATAATAAAATTGACATATGAAATACGACCGTTAGTAGTGTTAAGAATCATCATCATCATCATCATCATCATCATCATCATCATCATCATTATACATTAAAGAAATACTATCTTGAGTAGCGTTACATAATTGTATGGTTGTGTACCAATATGTACCCACACGCGCGCGCACACATACACACACACACACATACACAATTAGCTATCGACGTTCGGGTTCTAAGGCACCTTTCTTGTTTAGATTGTAGTAAGTTACATTTATGCGTAGTAGCGATATCACCACAGCCCAGGTAGATAGGAGCATAAAGTTGTGCACTACGCAACAGAAGACTGGATTGGATTGGACTGCTATTTATAGTATTTAGAGTACCAACATTGAATGAGTGAGCTTGCAGTAAACGTACATCACAGAGCATGTAGACACTGTTCATAACTTGACAAAGCATTATTATAGCATAACTTCCGATAATAACGTTTGATCTATTGTACGACTTTCTTGTTCGTTAGAAATATAAATAAATAAATAAATAAATAAAATTTCTGTTCTTTGGTGTTTACCATCAACATTGCAAATTTATTCTCTCTCTCTCTCTCTCTCTCTCTCTCTCTCTCTCTCTCTCTCTCTCTCTCTCTCTCCACTTTTTCTTTCGCGCACCATTTCCCAGCCTTGCTCTTTCTCTTGTACTTCAATCTTATTAGTTCTAGAGTGAAGCTGGGGAACTATGGTTTTTGGCTCTATTTGTCCGTCCGTCCGACTGGTTGTCACGTTTGCGCACTTTTCTCTGAAACTAGTAGACGGATTTTTTGAATTGATTGATTGATTGATTGATTGTTGCTTTAGGTCCAGCGGACTCTTCCGAGCCAAATCAGGACCGGACAACCCCCGATCCGCACAGAAGATCTGCTGAAACAACCCCAGTGGGAAAATTGAATGCCCTCCACCGGCCAGTCACTTTACAATAAAGACATCCCACGCGGGGGACGGCTGAGGGTTGACCTCAACTACGCGAACCCCCGGTTACAAAAACAAAATAGAATACAAACATCATTATAAATCATCAACAAAACACATACATATAAAATGCCTATAGTGCTAAATAGTACAATCATAGGAGCCCTAGTGACCACCCGGCAGAAAGCGTCCAACACTCCCAAGCTGATCCAACAGACCTCATACACAAACAAGGAGTCTTGTCCAGGAAGAGTTTTCAAGAAAAAGGGTAGGTCATTGAGCTAGCGAAGAAGAAGATAGTATAGCAGAGTGAAGGACAGAGCAGGAATAGGAAAGAGTAAATGAGGAAGACAGCGACAGTGGGAATTTAAAGCACTAAATTTCCATAAAGTGGGGATACTATTTATACTGAAAACCCCCGGCACTCCAACGGGGGTACTGTTGCCGCAGTGAATCTGTCTTGCCTATAAAGGAAAGACAGGTTTTCAACTGTGGCTTTCACTTTTCCCTTTATAGGTTTGAACAATCTACAGTGGCAAGATTGCTCATGACCCCAAGGGGTATTTTTTGAATTAACTTGGTATGTTATTAGTACATTATAATCCATACAAGATGGCAAAATGTATGCATATCGAATGATGTCATCATTTGGTTGTTTTTCTTCTGACCCTATTTTCTCCCAAAACTACTGGAGGGATTTGGTTTAAGTTTGGTTTAAATTTCGAAAAAGATGCTTAGATTTAAAACTAATTGTTACAGAAATTATTTTTGTTGCAACATATCTGGATAACAACATTCACCACAAATTATACCTTTGTCAGCCTCTGCATACTTTTTTTAAAATTACGGTTTTATGGTAATAAATCAGTGGGGAGTAAATCTACCACAATCCAAACTGCACTCTACGGGATTTATTGTGGGACAATTTTAATTGTACCAAAACAACTCCTGGGGAGTCTCACAGGAACCGGTGGGTTGTCAGATTGTCAAACTTGGACAGGTCCAGAACAGCCCCCATACAATCCAACACACTTATAAAATAAAAAACGAAGGGGCTTTTAACTGCAACAGGTCCAGAACAGTACTCGCCCCCAACACACTCAAAAACAATACAGAAGGGGGGAATTAAACTGGAATCGGTCCAGACCCCACACCTCCAACACACTCATAAATTACAGAAGACCGTCAAAGGGGGGTTAAACTGACACAGCCCCCAAACCCAACACAGTCATAAAACACAAAAGGGGAGTTAAACAGAATCATGGAACAGGTCCAGGACAGCCCCCAAGAACACTTATAAAACACAAAAGGGAAAATAAAGCTATTAACCTACAGGGAGTTAAACCCCAACTTAACCACTACGCCCTTTACCAAGGAAGTTAAACTAGAACAGGTTAATAACAGCCCACCACCACCCCCAACACACTCATAAAACACAGAAGGGGAGTTAAACTGGAACAGGTCCAGAACAGCCCCTCCCCTCCCCCAACACACTCATAAAATACAAAAGAACACAGAAAATGGAGTTAAACCAAGCAAATATATAAAACACAAGGGAAGTTGAACTGAGACAGGTCCCGAACAGTACCCCTAAACATAACTATTAACCACTACAGGGGAGTTGGACAGATTCAGAAAAGTCCCCACTCCCAACACACTCATAAAATACAGAATGGGAGTTAAACTGGAACAGATCTAGGATACCCTCCCTACCCCTACCCCAACACACTCATACCCAAGCACACTTATAAAACTATCCTATCCTATACTATCCCATAACACTGAGGTCGTAGGGGCACCACAGATGATCGTTTAACCAGCGTACTCCATCTTTCCCTGTCCTCAGCAACCCTGATTGTTTCTCTCAGTGTCAAACCAGTCCATTATCGAATGTTGTCCTCCCACCTCTTTTTCGGTCTCCTCTTCTTCTAAAACTTAACTCCCCTTCTTCTGTGTTTTATGATTGTTTTGGGGGCTGTTCTGGACCTTTCCCAGTTTAACTCCCGTTCGTCCCAGTTTAACTCCCTTGTAGTGTTTAATAGGTGTTTATGGGAAGCTATTTTAAACCTGTCCCACTTTATTTTCTTTTTAATATTTATAGAGGTGTATTTGTGGGGTGGATGGGATATTCTTGATCTGTCCCAGTTAACTCCCCTTAGTTTTCATAGAGGTTTGGGGGGGAGGGAGGGCTCATCAGTACCTGCCATATTTAACTCCCCTGCTGTGGTTTATAGTTGTGTGGGGGGGGAGGAGAGGGGGGCTTTACTGAATCTGTTCCAATTTAATTCCCCTGTAATATTTTACAGATGTGTGCGTGGTGGTGGGGGGTGGGTGGGTGGGAGGAGCTGTTCTGGCTATATCCCAGTTTAACTCCCTTGTAGTGTGTTATAGTTGTGTTTGGAAGCTGTTCTGGATCTATCCTATCCTATCCCATCCCGTAATTCGGAGCTCATCGGAAGAATCTGGCCCTCTTCAACTCCCATGAGAGATAGTAGTTATGCTGCTTTTGCGCCACCTGTTGTACTGACCCATTTTATTACATAATATGCTGTTTTTAAGAGGTTTTAAACGCACTTCATAACGCTCTGGACATAGGTCATTTGCTACATATATCCGTATTTCTTACGTCTTTATTTGAAAGCAAAAAAATCATATGCTTTTAAACATAAAAAATTACAACCCTTCTTTTTAAAAACACGCTGCATTATAGTTGCAACATTACACATTAATGTCCGCAGGAATAATCTTTTGTTTAACAAAATAATCCCGAGTAAATAACGATAATGAAAAGATACCAACCAGTTTACCAACATCTGAAAGATCCATCTTTCCCAATTCAATAGGTTTCATTTTTAAAAGAGATTTTGCAATCATAGCGTAAGTTATATTTAAGCCCACTAAGACAACACTATGGTATCCAAGATTCACAATTGTATGTTCATATGGTACACTTATTTTATATATAAGAAAAAAATAATAATAAATTATTACTGCATTGAAAACAAATCTAATGATGGCTTCAATGATGGAGATGATTCAATTTCTTTCTCTACAAGTGGTTTGGGGGGGTTTCTGTTTCTTTTTTCCTTGGCGGTATTTATATATTATGTACCCACTTGCACCCACTACACCGGCTATACATAAATAATATATCTTATTTGAAGATTGTACTGGTTGTATTGGTTGTATTGGTTCTTCTTTATTTGTTGTTAATGTTTGTTGTGTTATTGTTTCTTCTTTTGGTGATTCCTTTTTTCTTAATATGTTTGCTTTTGTTTGTCTGTTCCATCTATGTAACTTGTTAAATTCTGCCAACTTCTTTCCAGCTGCAATTCTTCCTAGGCTCTTTTGTTTAGTGACTGTCACTGGGTTCTGTTGGTTCTCCGAATTCTTCACCTCCATCTCCTTCTCCATCTCCATCTCCGGATTGGAAGAGTCCATTTTTATTAGCAGAGAAATTTATTAACAAGTCATCACAATTCATTTTAAATACAAATAAAATTAAAAACACTAAATTAAAAAATGGCTGGGGCTGCAATGGTCCTCGGTTCTGCTGCTGTCAACGACTTAGCCTTTTCAGGATCAAATTATTTGTTTTCAAAACTGGACAGTAAAGAAGAATCAAAACGGCATAACTTAGCTATGGAAAAATTACAACAAGATCAGGCTGAATACGAGAAAAACAGACTAATGCAGCTTGATTTTGTTAATAAAAGATTGAAAGAAGAAGGTCATGCTGATAAAACATTTGAAGACGTTGATGAAGCTTTGCACCAATATTATTTATTCACTGGCACAACACTACCTTCATTAAAGCAGCCAGTGTTATCTGATTACTACACACCTAACATTGCACCTACAATGTCAGAAACCAGAGATTTAATTTTAATTGTGTTTGGAATAACAGTAGTTTATTACCTTGTTAAACAAAAATATAAATCTAAATAAAATATGACTTCACATTTGTCTAGATTATATTATTCTCAATCCGGATATTGGAAAGGGATGACGGCAGTTAATAAACTAGTAGAAAAGACTGGCTTGTCAGCAAACGTAGTTAAACAATGGTTATCGAAGCAAGCTGTATGGCAAATCTATCTTCCACCCCTGAAGAAAATAATAAGACCAAAATTTGAAAACTCCAGACCAAATGACACGCATCAAATAGATTTGTTATTGTAGACTGGGTGTGTGGGTGTGGTGGTAGAAAGAGATGTCATTCACACACACAAGTGGGTTACATATGTCCACGAAGACCAGGCGTTTGGTGTAAGTTCAGGCAAGGAATTTATTGCTTCTAAGGGATGAGATAGGACAAGAGACGACCCTGAAAACAAATAATGGGTCTCATAAATATCGGTCTCTAATCTTTAAATGTTTATAAAAGTAGTAAACAAAATATTAAACAACGTAATCAATTGTAATCAATATATGAGATCTATAAACATACATGATGTTTATATAATGTGGTAATCAAAACATCCGGTAGGTCACTTCCGGGGTCACTTCCGGTGACTCAAAATTAGAGTTCACAATTACAAACTATATGTAAAATGTACCAAAAAGAAAATAATTAAATTGGCTAAACGTTGGAAGGTTATAATAAATAATGGCCTAATGAATAAACTTGACGGTTTTACTACATGATGAAAATACATCATCATCGTATTCATCATCATCATCATCAATAATAAATTTTAAATAATATATCAAACTTGATAAATCTTATACAAAAAGAATTATACATTATATTTTAGTATGATGATGACTTATGAAAATCCTTTTCTTCAAATCACTACATATTCCCGAAAACGTATTTCGAAGCAAGTCGAGTTCACCAAAAGATATAGAAATATATTTACAAACGTGATATAAATATAAAACCAGAAAACAAATGCAAAGTTCACAATCAATGCAGTATTCAAAAACAAGAAAATATTCACCGTACTGATTCAGTGTGAAACAGGTCCCAAGAATATAACACAAACTTGAACTTGAAAAAGTAACAATAAATAACTTCAAAACTATCACATCCTATGATAGCTGACCACAAGCTGACCAAACTGACTGGCTGACTGACTGAGATGCTGCGAGCACTAAGGCTACGAAAAGACTGACAACTTCATCTCTGATAATATTTCCAAAATCAGAATTATGTTCATGAAAAATAATCTCTGCTTTACAATTATGAAAAATACAGAAAACTTATTATATTATTATAAATGAAATCAGTCAATATGATTTTCCATATCCGACTAGTTCAGCCAATCAAAACTAAGGATAATATTTTAAACCACGTATTTTCTGTATTTGATAATGAAAACTAATCACTAATATAATTATACAGAAAAAGTAATTATAACCATGTCTGATAAAATAGGGATAAAGAAATGTAATATAAAAAGTTACCTATAGATCAATCTTTAATATGTTTGATAAGAATTGCACAACAAAATTTCTCATAAACAGTCACTCTATTACATAATATCTTCCCCATGACAAAATAAATAGAAAGAAATACAGATATGCCCTTACTGTTATTGATATAGCTACAAGGTTTAAAGACGCACATGCTCTTAGGACTAAAAATTCTGCTGAGGTCGCTCAAGCCTTAAATGCAATTTATTCAAGAGGGCATCTAAGGTTCCCTAGACTTATTCGATGTGATGAAGGGTCTGAATTCAAAGGAGCTGTTAACCAGCTTTTGTTAAAACATAATGTAACTGTTGGAAGAGGAGTTGTTGGATTGCACAGAGCGCAGGGTATTGTAGAAAACTTTAATCGGCAACTGGCAGAAAGATTATTCACTTATCAATATTCAAAGGAGTTGTTTACTGAAACCACTAATACAGAATGGGTTATTAGGCTGCCTCGAGTTTTAAGGGAAATGAATTCAGAACCAACCAGAGTTACAGGATTAAAACCATTTGAGGCTATTAAAAAGAAACAGACTGTTGTTACCATTTCAAAGCCTGGTCAGCCGGATCTAAATTGATTAACAAAACTGTTAGATACCTTTATCAGCCTGGAGAAGTTGCTAACTACACTAGAAGAAGAGCTACAGACCCAATTTGGTCATTAAGCGTTTATGAAGTTGACAGAGCATTATCTACTGATCCGCCTGTATATTATTTAAGACCGAGAAGCGATCGTAGAACACCCCAAAGCAATTTTGTAAAAGAAGAACTTCAGATTGTTCCACCAGACACAGAGCCATTAAGATTTTCTAATTAAGAAAATAAAAATGTCTAAAAATGATGGACACAGTAAGGAGCTTGCCAAGTATATTATAAGACCTTTCACCAATGTTTACAATATTGAATGATGAATATTGGACCACCTTTTTCACAGGCTTACCTACAAAATACATCTTTATGTATAATAACTATACTAAACAACACCAAATTAATAAAGAATTCAAATTTGCATGCGAAATAGAATTTGAAAAACATTTTAATAGAATTGTTGAGTGTGGAAATTATAATAAAACCCTTTTACTACCATATTCATTTTACTTTGAGAGATTGTGGGGAAATTTTATCCCTGAGGTCTATAAAGTCCATAAAATGAGCCAATAACAGGATTGTAAATGCAAATGTTTCCCTAGTTAATTACATTTAGATTTAAGCTTAAATTATAGTTTATTTAATTATTTAATTAATTATTTTTTAATTATAAGTTATGTCATCAGTATAAAAATGACGGACACAAAAAGTCTTTTGCAATCTTCTTTGTTTAAAGACACCTTTCAGATATTACAACTCCCTATTCTCAACAGTCAAAATGTGACTAAATCTGTCTATAATAATTGGCCATTTGTACTCAACAGTTTTAATTTCAAATCCCCCGTTAACATACGCATCCACGCTCAAGTAACCTTTAATAAACCTGGCAGTATTGATGAAACAGTGACTGTGTGGGTTTCTTCAAGTCAAATTGAAGTGTTAAAATCTTCAGACCTAGACAATGCTTATAACAACATCTTGATCAATCAATTACAAGGCAGTATAGAGTGCGCAACTATGAAAGGGTCTGGAAGGGCAGAAGGAACTTTAGAATCATTAGAACTGAACATTGCAAAGTATAATCCAATCAAAGGAAAATCTTATATCCCTCTTCCCAAAGAAATTCTTGACAAGAAGGCTGTATTGAATATTCGGAACTCAGAGACAAATGTTTTATGTGGTGTGTTCTGGCTAAACTATATTCTATTCAGTCTAAAGAACATCCCGAAAGAGTGGCGCTGTACAAAGATAAAGTAACGAACTTAAATCTAAAAGACATTAATTTCCCTGTTAGCCTTGACGCCATTGACAAATTTGAATCCCCAAACTCTCCTACAACAGTTAATATATATGTTTGGGACCCTGAATCAAAACCCAGCAAACCAGCCCGATCGGGGCCCCACTCAGGCCGCATAGGGCATCCCGACTTTTGTCGGGTTTTAGTAGAGATCCACAAAAACAAAACAAAAACCCGATACATAGCGGAGTCGAGAAATGTGGATGCGTAACGATTCGCCCTCCCGTGTGCCGCCCGATTCTGCCCCACCACAAAGCCACGCTGCGCACACGCTAACATAGGCCTACTCTCGCTTCTAATTGGCTAAGCTGTCTGGAATGTTTCGTCTGCTTCACATATGCTGCGGCGTATGTATGTGAAAAATATTTATACAAAATCAATTCAGCAAGATATAATTATTTAATTGTGCTTATAATTCTTAATTTTTATCATACAATATGTAAAATATTGTTAAAGTGTTTCTTTTAACTATTGTATTTATTTATACATTATAAGTCAAGGGTAAATTTCCGTGCCCATTACTGCTGGTCTTTTCCGGTTGTACTTAGGCGCCAATTTTCTACAGTTTTCTTCTAAGTTCTACAGTTGCATGTGCTCGGATATTGTGTTTGCCTGCGAAAACCTATTTCACTGTGGTTGTTTTTTGGGTGCTTTGCCTTTCGTTTATGTATTTACACACGATTTTGATAGCGACGAAGATCACGTTAATATAGGCTATATCATTATCGAAATGGTGTGTAAATACTTAAGTGGGGACACACCAAGGACTTCCGAAAACAAAAACGTCTGTGCCGACAGTCCCTATTAACACCAGACATCTCAATTCTTTCTTCATGCAATCACATATCATAAACAATATGTGGGATATGATTTTAGGGTAAATCAGCATTGGCCAGGGATGGGGCATTATCGGGGTTGTTTCTGGTTTAAGTTGGGTTATAAGAGGGTTGGTGTTGGGTATCCTGACGTATGCCCGATCTTTGCCGGAATCAGGTTACCGTTCGGCAAAGGTTGGGTTACGGTCGGGTAAGTTTTGGGTACCCCGACGATCGCCCAATCTTTATCGAAAGTCGGGCTACTGTTTGGCGAACGTGGGGTTACGATCGGGTAAGTTTCGGGTAGCCCGACGATCGCCCGATCTTTGCCCGAATCGGGCCCGAGTCGGTTCCAATTTCCATTTGCCCGATCGGACCCCGATCGGTAGCCCGATCCGGGCCTCATCGGGCTGCGAAAATTGTGGTTAGCTGGGAACTTATGCCTTTAAGAATCTCTCCTAATCCCCCATCGTTTTCAGACCACAATCACCATGTGGATCTTTTACTAGTAACAGACCCGCAAGACCCGAGTATGCAACATTATACTTTGATACGAAACATTTCTAGATTATTAGGACACACTTCAAAACATGGTGGCAAACAATATTTGTGCAGGCGCTGTTTAACCAGAGTATCTAATCTCCAAGTGGCTGACAAACATGGTAAAATATGCAAAAGCATGACAGATATTCAAACCCGCCTTGTGTTACCAAAGCCAGGTTCCCAAGTATATTTTAAAAACATCAACAAACAATTCAAACAACCTTATATAGTTTATGCTGACATCGAATCATTGATTTTAAAATATCAAGGCCCGCAAGGATTTAGTAGGCCTAACTCATTCCTCACACACCTTTATGAAGTCTGCAGTTTCGGGTATGTAGTTGTTAGAGATGACGGACAACATACAGAGCTGGTAATTTACAGAGGGCTCGATGCAGCTCGAAAGTTCTGAGATGAGATGAATAAAATATACAAATTGTGTTTAATGCAGCTAGATAATCCAGTGCCCATGATATTTACTGAATCTGACTCCCATAATTTTAAAGCAGCTACACATGTCCACATTTGTAATAATGAGTTTGACCCGAAGGACTCAAGGGTGAGAGATCATTGTCATATAACCGGGGCATTTAGAGGTGCAGCTCATCAGAAATGCAACTTAGAATATGGAATAAAACATTTCTCTCTCCCTATTTTCATTCACAATCTTCGAAATTATGATTCCCATTTAATCATGCAGGCAGTGACGAACGTATACAGAGTGTCATGTATTGCAGAGACAGAAGAAAAATATAAAACTTTCACTCTGAATAAATTAAAGTTTTATGACAGCTTTCAACATTTGTCTTCCAGTTTAGAAACACTAGCTAAGAACTTACCCAGCTACCCTATCACTAGTAAATACTTTCCAGACGTTACTGTTACACTCAGTTTGATGCTGGAGTTTTCTATCAGTATCCGATTCAGCCCCGATGCTTGAATTCCTGATAGTTGTGTAACTCAGATTCGTTTATTCACGCAACCCGTCCAAACAGCATACAAGTCACAAAGTCGACGTATGAAGTTTTCCACTTTTATTCAGCACACACCAACAACTGCATACAATTCTCAATTCAACTCAACAACTTTCACAGCAACTTTCCAAATCACTATCAACAACTTTTCTATCTCAACAGCAACTCGGCACACGATTAAATAACCTCTCTCTTTTCCGGAAGAATTTCGAACAATGTAGAAATGACGCACTGCCACCAATCGAATAAAAGATCGTCATCACTGACTTACGTCATACATTATTATTTCTCCTTCTGGAACGACCTCTTGCTTCGACATGTATCGGGAAATTTCTATAGAAAGTAAACACTCAGATCCAGAAACTTCTACAGTAATATCGACCAAAGCAAATTATCAACGTTATACAAAGCCTCTCCTAACAACAATGCAAACTCAAATCAAAGGTAAATAAACTCCATTATTGAATACTTTGCAAATCGAAACGATTAGATCTATCGTACACGCTTCCGACATACTTTCGTACGCGTTTCAACGTAACATAACCCCCCACTCAAGAAGAAATTTACCCAATTTCTTTCAACAACGTTGAAACGTAATGCACAAACAAAGTCCTCAATTGAAACTAATTTAAGACTTTCTGAATACTGTAATTGCGCTCAGCTTATCTACACAGAGTCAATGGTGTAGCAGATTATTAATTATTATAATTAATGTGATATGTTTTGTGAGTAACGTTTGCTTGGTTATTTGTATGTGTGAATTTGTGTCATATGGTGAACTGTGTTCATTTATTCATCTTGTGTAAAAGCACAAACTTTGGGTTGATTAAAATCAGACTTACACTAGACACCAAGCTTGCCAAGTCTCTGCTTATACCTTTGTACTACCCTGTCTGTCTCTATCTTCTACATGGTGTCAGATGGATCGCCTACACCCACCAGACCAACTGTCCCTGACAGGAAATGTTGCCGACAACTGGAAGCGCTTTAAGCAAGCCTTTGAGATCTATCAAGCAGCAAGTGGGTTGGACTCCAAAAGCGAGAAGGTGCGGAGTATGACGTTGCTGCACGTCGTTGGTCCTGATGCTGTCGACATCTACAACACGTTCCAGTGGGAGGCAGATGAATGCAATGAACACTGTAGTACGACGACATCGTTTCATGCTGTTGACTGCATACTGACCAAGTTCGGGAAATACTGCATCCCAAGAAAGAACGTGACGATTGAGCGACATGTCTTCTTCAGTAGAGATCAGCAAACTGGAGAAACATTCGACATGTTTCTCACAGACCTGAAGCTTAAGGCAAAATCGTGCGAATTTGAGACATTGAAAGACTCCTTAATTAAGGACAGAATTGTCGGAGGAATAAAGAGCGACCAAGTCCGTGCAAGACTTCTTCGCGAACCTGATCTGACGCTGAGTAAGGCTGAAGACATTTGCAGAGCTGCGGAGGTTACAGAGGCGCAACTCAAATTGATGCATGAAGAAAACAACAGCGTCAATGCCCTGGAAAAGACAAAAACGAAACGACAAGAATTCAAGAGAGAATCACCCAAGTGTCACTATTGTGGCAGACAGCACCAGCCGCGGAAGTGTCCCGCTTTCGGACAATTGTGCACGAAATGTGGAAAGAAAAACCATTTTGCACTCGTGTGCAAGTCAGCGTCTGTCCGATCCATTGACGACGTTGTGTTTGACCATGAAGCATCTGAAGAAGTATTCGTCGGCAACGTCAACCAAACATCGGATGGTAAGTCCAAAGAATGGACTTCAGTCGTGGACATTGAAGGTCGTCGCATTACTTTCACCTTAGACACTGGAGCACAGGTCAGTATCCTGCCTAACAGCTTATTCCAGCGGCTCAAGAGACGATTTCTGCAACGATCAAACGCGCGATTGACAACGTACAGTGGAGAGCCTCTCCATGTGCTTGGAAAAGCTTACCTCACCTGCGTCGTGAAAGGCAAAATGAAAGTCATAGAATTCCAGATCGTGGATACTAAAGCAAAACCTATTCTCGGTTTACCCAGCTGCGAAACATTAGATCTCATCCAGCGTGTAGACATCATTGGGGATGAGATGCTTTCATCCTATGGGGACGTGTTCACAGGTCTGGGTGCCATGGAAGAAGAATACTCGATCATGGTTGACAAGTCAGTTCCACCAGTAGTTCACGCTCCCAGGAAGGTGCCAGCTGCACTGCGCAGTGCTCTACAAAACGAGCTTGAGAGAATGGAGACTGAAAGCGTGATAGAAAAAGTGGATCATCCAACAGCATGGGTCAATTCGCTGGTCATTGTGGAGAAAAAAGGAGGAGGTCTCAGGTTGTGTTTGGACCCTCGAGACTTGAACAGAGCTGTCAAGCGTGAACACTATCAGTTACCGACCATAGAGGAAATCGCCAGCAGGTTGAGTGGCAGCAAGGTTTTCAGCGTGTTGGACGCTAATTCTGCCTTCTGGCAAATCAAGCTTAATAAGGACTGTGCAGACCTGACAACGTTCAACACGCCGTTCGGGAGATACAGATTCCTCCGCCTGCCATTTGGTCTTAACTCGTCAGCAGAAGTATTTGCAAAGCGATTTCATCAAGCGTTTGAGAAGATTCCTGGAGTGGAGACTTACATGGATGAAATGCTGATAGCTGGCATGACTGTGCAGGAGCATGATGACAGACTGAAACAGGTGTTAGACACAGCCAGAGCAAAAGGAATCAAACTGAAACCAACCAAATGCAGCCTTAGGGTCAATGAGGTAAAATTTGTAGGTCACATCATAACAGCAGATGGCATAAAACCTGACGACTCCAAGGTGGAAGCGATTCAAGCAATGCCATGTCCAGTCAACCGCAAAGAGCTCGAACGTTTCCTAGGTATGGTGAACTACCTTGGGAAGTTCATTCCCAACCTGTCGGAAGTGACGGCGGCGCTGCGACAGTTGTTGAAGCAGGACACAGAATGGCAGTGGATGGATCAGCACCAGGCAGCAGTTGAAGAATTGAAGAAGCTGATAACTGTAGCACCTGTCCTCGCGTTCTATGATTCCTCCAAGCCAATAAGGCTGTCAGTCGATGCTTCTCAGACAGGATTGGGTGCCGTGCTGATACAAGAGGGCAAGCCAGTAGCCTATGCTTCGCGCTCCCTGACTGACTGTGAAAGAAGATACGCTAACATCGAAAGAGAGATGTTGGCTGTGGTTTTTGGCGTAGAGCACTTTCACTACTACGTCTACGGACGCCCTGTAACGGTGGAGTCAGACCACAAGCCATTGGAAGCTATAATCAAGAAGCCGTTGTCTTCAGCGCCACCTCGACTTCAACGGATGCTCCTTCGACTAATGAAATATGATATTGCACTCGCATATAAAGCTGGCAAGGAAATGTTCATTCCTGACACCCTCTCCAGAGCAGCTTTGCCTAAACAGTCTCCGGCTAGTGACGACTGGGAAGCCCAGATTCACCTGGTAGTCAACAGTCTTCCTGTCTCTGACGAGAAGATGGAGGTGTTCCAGCAGGCAACGTTGCAAGACGAAACTTTACAACTTCTGAAGCATCATAGTTGCGAAGGCTGGCCACAAAGGAAGACTGATGTCCCGGCAGAAATACGTCCGTATTCAGGGTTCCATGAAGAACTGAGCGAGACAAACGGGCTGATATTCAAGGGAGAACAAATAGTTGTGCCCAAGTCTCTTCAGAGAGAAATGCTACAGCGGATTCACCAGGGTCATCTGGGTAGAGACAAATGCTTAGCAACGGCCAGAGAGGTTTTCTATTGGCCTGGCATGTCTTCGCAGATTGTAGACACTGTGGCAAAGTGCGCAACGTGCAACGAATATCAAAAGTCTCAGCAGAAAGAACCAATGATTGCACACGTCGTTCCTACGTTGCCGTGGGAGAAAGTCGGCGTAGACCTATTCCACCATGCAGGCAAGAACTATGTGCTTTCAGTAGACTACTACAGCAAGTATTTTGAAGTAGGCCTCCTGTCTTCAGTCAAATCTACAGATGTCATCGTACAGCTGAAATCGCAATTCGCACGTCATGGCATACCTAAAGAAGTGGTCAGCGACAATGGTCCCCAATTCAGCTGTTCGGAGTTTGCTAAGTTTGCTAAGTCATGGGGATTTAGACATACTACATCAAGCCCCAAGCATCCACAATCCAACGGCATGGCAGAGAGAGCCATACAGACAGTGAAGAATCTTCTGAAGAAAGCAGAATCGTCAAACCAAGACCCCTACCTTGCTCTCTTGCAATACAGAAACACGCCATTCCCTGACAGTCCATCGCCAGCGCAACAACTGATGAACAGGCGCCTACGAACGACGCTACCAGCAACAGACGCCTACCTCAAACCCCGAGTTCCAGACCAAAGGTTAACTCAGGCGAAATTAAACAAAAGGCACCAAGATTTGATCAACAACTACAACAAGACTTCACTTCCCACGTCACTGCCGCCGCTTCAGCCAGGCGACGCCGTCCGCGTGCAAATGGAGCGTGGTGGAGCATGGCGGCCCTCAGTTGTAGTTTCAGAGACATCTACTCCAAGATCTTACCTCGTCAAGACTCCAGATGGTGCAACTTATCGCCGTAATCGCGGCATGCTGAGAAAGACTAAAGAGACCTTCACTATGCCTGAAATGCATGAGTCAGACCCTGAGGATGATGTCAAAAGCCATGAGACGTCAGACACTGCTCAAGTTGAACCTTCACCTGCCGTTGTGGAACCAGCTCCAGCAGTGGTTACAACCCGCTATGGCAGACAAGTACGCCCTCCTGTCCGATATCCTGAAAACCAAAGGACTTGATGCATTATGAACTATATAAGTATTGCATAGTGTGTATTGGCCTGGCGACCTTAAGGACAGTTAATTCTAATACGCCATATCCTTGGTTTATTGTCTCTTTCACGTAACTTGAGTATCTCGTTAAAGATGCTTTCTTTAATTTATTGTTTTGTGTCTCTGATTAGGATTTTATTTTGATACTTCTTTCAATATTGTTTCATCTTTCTTAAAGCCGGTCGTTTATATTTTGAGAGGGGAGATGTAGCAGATTATTAATTATTATAATTAATGTGATATGTTTTGTGAGTAACGTTTGCATGGTTATTTGTATGTGTGAATTTGTGTCATATGGTGAACTGTGTTCATTTATTCATCTTGTGTAAAAGCACAAACTTTGGGTTGATTAAAATCAGACTTACACTAGACACCAAGCTTGCCAAGTCTCTGCTTATACCTTTGTACTACCCTGTCTGTCTCTATCTTCTACAAATGGTATCCATCTTCAAATCTGCCTGGATAATGTCAATGTTCACAGTTCATTCACACAGTCAACGTTCTTTCGTTCGCAAGGAATCGACGCCCTCGTCAGTTGCGGTCGTCATCGGCCCAGGGTCAAAGACGGTGATCTCGTGGGCTTTCCTGGAGTCAGTGCATCCTCCGTTGTCTTCCTCTTCCATCGGGTGTCCGACGCAGTCGACGTTGTCAGCTCCCTGGATGCATTCGCTGGGTCTCACGGTCAGGTTGGCTTCTGCGGGACGGTGGAACAGCTCCCTCAAGGTCTGCAGATGCTCTTTCCAGGTCTGGGTGTGGACTTCATGTTCGACCAAAGTCGTAGAGCCTGGGACATCATTTAAGTTAGGGGGAAACTCGCCCATAAGGTCCTTGAGCTCCAACGTTTGACCTTCCGTCAAGCTTGGTCTTAGCTTAACATCATCGATGCCTTCTTTGCTGTGGAAGTCTCCCAGTTCCAACAGTTCTTCGCTGTCAAAGCTGTCGTCGGTCACAGCTGCTGTTGCTGCATGTACAGTCTCTGGCGGCCTCTCCACGTACAGCTTAAGGAGGTTGGCGTGGTATATTTTGGAATGCTGGCCGACCTTCACCTTATAGTCGTTGATCCCCACCACGGTCTCCACTTCGTACGGGCCTCTCCACTGCATCAGCAACTTATTATGATCAGTAGGTAGCAGCACCAGCACTTTGTTGCCAGGTTTAAACTTCCTGTTCACAGCCCTACGATCATAGTAGTGCTTTCCACAGTCCTGGGACTTCTTCAGGTTTTCTCTGGCTATCTCGAGAGTCTGCTCCAGCTTCTCTCGTAGCTCAAACACGTACTGGTAACTGTTCTTCACCTCTGGGGTCTCTACTTCTTTCGTCCACAGTTCTTTTAGGATGTGCATCGGCCCTCGGATGGTTCTTCCGTACAGCAGCTCGAACGGAGAAAAGCCGGTGGACTCCTGCGGTACTTCTCTGTAGGCGAAAAGTAAGGCGTTGATGTAACGATGCCATTGTCTGGGCTGCTCGCTGCACAGTTTCTTCAGGGTGGACTTCAACGTAGCATTGAACTTTTCGACAAGCCCGTTGCACATCGGATGGTAGGGTGTCGTAGTCAAATGCCGGATGCTCAGCAGTCTGTTGACCTCCTTCATGCAGTCAGAGACGAACTGCGTCCCGAGGTCTGTCAGAATTTCTTCAGGCACTCCAAGCCTACTGAACATGTCCACCAGTGCCTCTGCTACAGTTTCAGTGTCAATCTTCTCCAGAGGCACTGCTTCTGGGTACCGAGTCGCATAGTCCACTAAAGTCAGTACCCATCGATGACCTTCTTCACTCGGAGGTCTTATTTCGCCGATTAAGTCTAAGGCCACCCTCTTGAAAGGTCGGTCGATCAGAGGCATCCTCTGCATAGGCACTTTCGGGACCCTTCCTCGAGGTATGGTCTTCTGGCAAATGTCACATGATCGGCAGAAACGGCTGACGTCCGCATGAAGTCCTGGCCAGTAGAACACCGCCTGGATTCTGTCCGACGTCTTCTTGATGCCTAGGTGACCTCCCATAATTGAGTCATGCGCTACTTCCATCACCTGGCGCCTTAAGGGTAATGGTACCAGTACTTGACGTAGTGGTTTACCTCCGTTGACCCTCGGGTGCTGGAAGATTCTGTACAGGATCTTGGCCTTCACCTCAAAATAGACCGTGCCACTGCCCTTGGTCACGTGGTCTTGGCGGTTACTGTACTTGTTTAATGTGCTATCAGCTCCCTGGAGCTGGATAAGCTTATCTCTGTCCACGATGGCAGCTTTAGAGTTGTCGGCGACCTTCAGTGGCGTAGACGTCTTGTCTCTCTTGGCCTGGGCCCTGGTAGTAACGGCACCGACGATCTCTGGTAGGCAGGGCTGAGCCGGAGTAACCACATTGTCCCGTAGCAGCTCTGTAAGGTCTCCATCGGGAAACGGCAATGGATCCTCCTCCACAACTTCGACGCGTTGGATTGAGGCAGGACTCCACTCTGGATCGGGGTCGTCGGGTCGTCTCGCGCCGTCGATATTCCCGATCATCAAATCATACAGCGGCTTCTTCAGGCAAACCGCTTCGACTTCGCCTATGTAGAAAGGGGTGTTGACATGAATCTTCGCAACTGGCGCTCTCACACATTTGCTGTCGGCCATTAGTGTCCATTTTGAATCGCCAGTGAACTGTTCTTTAGCGATTAGGTCTTCTCTGACGATGACCCCACTGCAGCCAGAGTCTCTTAAAACAGTCACTTCATGATTTCCGACGCGTCCCTTGGAAACAGGCATGTTCTGTACGGTCACCGCTGCGCTGGCGACGACGGGGATGGATTTTCCGTTGGCAAGGAGAAGTTGGCCATCGGTCATGCACTCTTGCACGTCCGCAGGAGTAGCTGTGCGCTTGGTCTCACTCGGAAGAATGACGCTCCCGCCGCACACTTGATGGTCAGATCTACTGGTTTGCCGTTGATTGGAGAACCGCCTCTGCCGGTTGCCCGCCGCTGAATTGTCCGTACTGCTCCGCTGTCCGCTACTTTTGTTTTGAGGACAGTTAGCCGCTCTGTGGTCTGTAGCGTTGCAGGTGAAACAGCCCCTTGAATGCCCTTCCCTGGGAGGAGACGTGGAGTCTGTCTGTCTCTGGCTCGTCTGGCTTCCTTGGACCTGGTTCCCATGGTTTGCAGTCTTCTGAAAATGTTTCGTCGCGCTGGGTGGCCCCAGGGTTTTCCCATGAGCGATAAGATATCTTTCAGCAGCCTCAGCAACGTCTTTTAGCGTCTGCAACTTTTGTATTTCCAAGTGGATTGCGAGGTCCTTAGGGCAGGCGTTGAGTAATTGTTCCCTCACGATCAGCTCATGGAGACTCTCGTAAGTCTTCCCTTTGCCTGATAATTCCACCCACTTGTGTAGATATGATGACAGGCGCTCCACAAATTGCTTTGGTGTCTCGTCTGACAAAGGCCGGCATTCACGGAAGCGTTTACGGTAGCCCTTTTCTGTAAAGTTGTAGCACTGCAATAGGTCCGCTTTCAAAACGTCGTAGTCTTTGGCGTCATTATTCGACAGTCTACTGTAGACATCGAGCGCCTTCCCCGTCAGTAATGCGCTGAGTATGATCGCCCAGTCTTGACGTTGCCATTTAGCGCTTTCGGCGAACCTTTCGAACCTCGCCAGATAGCTGTCGATCTGGTCCTTTTCGTCGACGAACACTGGCAATTTTGGAGCCTTGAAGTCACTGATAACTTGTGGCGCGCGCTGCTGTTGTTGGATGCGCGCCATTTCTAACTGGAATTGACGCTCAGCCTCTAATCGTCTCTCTTCCATCTCGTCACGTCGACGCTTTTCTTGTCTTTCTAGACGCTTCTCTTCTAATTCTCTTTCTTCACGGCGACGCTGCTCTTCTAATTCTCGTTCTTCACGGCGTCGCTGTTCTTCTCTTTCTTCACGCAATATTCTCTCCTGGCATTTGACGTACTCCGTCAGCTGTTTGCCTTTTAGATTTAGTTCAACCCCTTTCTGCCAGAAGTCAGCCATCTTGATGCTTCTGGAAAGTTCTTTTTAGGAAAGTTCTTTTCTGGAAGGTTCTTCTTCTAGAAAGTTCTTGACTGTAGAGTTCTTTTTTTCTGGAAAGTTCTTGACTGTGCTGTACCTTTCTAGACTGTTCTAGAACAGCACGCTTTCTGCAGTAGCGCTGATGCTTGTCACTAGTCGCCTTCGCTGACGCAGGCCCCGCTGTCCTCGTCGTATGCGACGCTGCACCACGCTGGTGTTGATGTATACGCTCCTGTGCTGAAGTAGACGCGACGTCCGCTCGACGCTCGCTGTAACACTGGCGATGTAGCTCCGAGACTGTCCCTCGACGTAGTCTTACGGTAGCCACGTAGTCCCGATCTGTTGTTCGCTCACGAAGCAACTCTTCAGCTACTACACGCCCTTGCAGTCAACCCGAACCTATCGGTGATGTAGTCGCAGTATGTTGGCCCCTCTCGACGCAACTCGTTGGCGGCTACCCTCGATGACTGCCTCTCGTAACGTTGACTCGCTTGTTGTAGCAGTTGAACCCTTGGCTATGGCGTGAATCGCGGCTTGGCCCCCAAAATGTTACACTCAGTTTGATGTTGGAGTTTTCTATCAGTATCCGATTCAGCCCCGATGCTTGAATTCCTGATAGTTGTGTAACTCAGATTCGTTTATTCACGCAACCCGTCCAAACAGCATACAAGTCACAAAGTCGACGTATGAAGTTTTCCACTTTTATTCAGCACACACCAACAACTGCATACAATTCTCAATTCAACTCAACAACTTTCACAGCAACTTTCCAAATCACTATCAACAACTTTTCTATCTCAACAGCAACTCGGCACACGATTAAATAACCTCTCTCTTTTCCGGAAGAATTTCGAACAATGTAGAAATGACGCACTGCCACCAATCGAATAAAAGATCGTCATCACTGACTTACGTCATACATTATTATTTCTCCTTCTGGAACGACCTCTTGCTTCGACATGTATCGGGAAATTTCTATAGAAAGTAAACACTCAGATCCAGAAACTTCTACAGTAATATCGACCAAAGCAAATTATCAACGTTATACAAAGCCTCTCCTAACAACAATGCAAACTCAAATCAAAGGTAAATAAACACCATTATTGAATACTTTGCAAATCGAAACGATTAGATCTATCGTACACGCTTCCGACATACTTTCGTACGCGTTTCAACGTAACAGTTACACTTATTCAGAAAGGTGTGTATCCTTATGAATACAGGGACTCTTGGGAAGTGTTTGAAGAACTGGAATTGCCACCTAAAGAAAACTTCTATTCTTCACTCAATAAAACGTTTATAACTGATTCCGATTACCAACACGCTCACAACGTCTGGAATGCACTGGGCTGTAAAAACCTTGGTGACTACCACAACATATATTTAAAAGCTGACCTCTGTTTGTTGGCCGATGTGTTTGAAAAATACAGAGAAACAAGTTTACATCATTACTCCCTCGACCCTTCTCATTATATTTCTTCGCCAAGAATGAGTTGGGATGCTTTCTTAAAACTTAGTGGTTCTAAAATTGATCTCATAACTGACCAGGTAATGATGACAATGATTGAGTCAGGCATTCGTGGAGGAATAAGCATGGCAGCTCATAATTATTGCAAAGCCAACAATAAATACCTGAAGCACTATGACCCCTCGCAGAAATCTAATTATATAATGTACTTAGATGCCAACAATTTATACGGTTGGACAATGAGTGAGCTTTTGCCGGTTTCAGATTTCAAATTACATGTTAATCCAAACCCCGCAAACTTGACGTGGTTAAGCAGTATTTTAATTCACCCTAAAGATCATACTATAGGGTTTATTGTTGAAGTTGAACTAGAGTACCCCAATGTCTTACACGACCTACATAATGATTACCCATTAGCACCAGAAAGAATGCATGGTACAGACAAGCAACTTAAACTTATTCCCAACCTCTATAATAAATCTAATTACGTCTGCCACTACAGATACCTGCAGTTCTACATCAGACATGGCATGAAGTGCACAGCGATTCACAAGCTTTTATACTTTAAACAATCGATGGTCTTGGCCGGGTACATCAATAAAAACACAGAGCTCAGAAAACAAGCGCAATCTACTTTGAAAAAGATTTCTTTAAGCTGCTGAATAACAGCTGTTTTGGTAAAACTATGGAGAACCCATACAAGCGAAAAGACAGCAGGCTAATTACATCAACACAATCAAGCAATTAAATTAACATCTAAGCCTCAATACCTTGGTTACAAAGAGTTTCATGACTCCCTGTATGCAGTTACCATGAAAACCACGCAAGTTAATCTAGACAAACCGGTGTTTATGGGGATGACTATTCTTGACCTTTCTAAATTACTAATGTTTGAATTTTACTACGATTACTTTAAACCTAAATACCTGGAGGCCAGAGTTTTATACACAGACACAGATTCGCTTATACTAGACATCCCTACTGAAGACATTTATAAAGACTTAGAATCAGAACTACAACATTATGATACAAGTGATTATCCTGAAAGTCACCCTTTGTACAGCAAAACAAACCAAAAGAAAATAGATTTGATGAAAGATGAAATGAACGGGAAACTAATAGAAGAATACGCAGTGTCACGCTACGCAGTTTGCAGTCGTGCGCCTATGTATATAGTTTAATCATCAGCCTGTACATAGAGGTTAGAAGTTACGGTAGTAAGGGGAGAGCATCAGAATAAATTAATTAAGTTTATAATTAATAGAAGTAGCGAATGTATTGCGCCCGTGCAGAACGCACTATTGTTAGAAAGCATTAGTGGGCTATTTTATTATTGAGAAGATTGATTGCTGCCATGCGATTTGCTATGTGTGGAATGCGTGCTCTAATCGCGAACGGTGCAGGAAACGAATTATAATTAAAATGAGTATGTTCTAGAACATCCTAGGCTAATCGTATAAAACCCCATGCACTGTATTTTTGAGAGGGGCAGAAATTTTTGCATATCGCTTATGTAGCCAGAATCGACGGATCTGAGTTGTGTCAAGGTGCCAGATAGTGACTTTGTCTGTGGGTCGTACTGATCAGACTGTCAACGAGAAAGAGCCTAGTTATCGGAAGAGGAGGACTGTTTTGGGAACACTTTGGAAGTGTTTGAGTAACTGGAATTGCCCTAAGCCGTTTTGAATACCTGCTGTGTATTCTCGGTGAAATCCGAGTTATCTACGTGTAACGTCGGGTGACCTGTGACTCCGTCTAGGACTTCTTCTGCCTGTGTATCACCTTGCCTAACCATCTGTGCCTGTGTGTTTGTCTCGTCATATGTGTGTCTCTGTCAACAGGCCGGAGGATCTCCACTGGTAATCGTAAGTTGCTTGTCTCAATTTCTCAGTTGGCCATATCGTTCGGGGGTTTGGGTTATGCGTGCAGTGTGAATGGATAGTTAATTATGTTTTCTTAATTCTATTTTATGTTTCATATTATTTGCTGCATAAATACCGAGAGAGAGAGAGAATTTTCTAAAATGTATTATAAATTAAATAATTATAAATTAATATAAGGGAATTCGCTGTTGTGTAGCGAAGGGATGACAGAAAGGAGATGAATGGGAATGCATGTGTGCAATGGCAGAAGTTATGACAGGGGGTATGAGTAAGAATAGTGAAAGGGAGACAACCATTCCGTCAGCGGAATGCTTGTGCAATATATTGTAATATAATTATTAATGGTTACGTATTTTGTATGTATTGCTGCAGATGTACCAAAACCAATAACCAAAACCAGACTCAGTGTTGAGGGTTCCACCTTCCAGCTGGGCCGCGTGTGTGTGGAGCGTGCTGAACGAACGCCTTTTCCTTTGGTCAACCATAGGTTAAGGTTCTTGTGTCGAGGAAAAAGCTGCATTTTCTATATTAAGCTGTTTGTAACTGTTCACACAACACACACACGCACCCTGCATTCACACAACAAATAACTATGTCTGTTAAGGAACCATTTATGAAAGAAATACTTATTTACATGTGCTAACTTGGAAATTTCAGTGGATTGGAACATATTTAATTTGAAGTGAAGAATAAACATTGTCTCTGTAATATTACCTACCTGATAAAAGTGGCCTTGTGATTGTATAGTTTTATCTGGGGGAATTAATTCGCCAGATATTTACTAGTTAATGATTTAGATTATTTTCTTACAAATTCTATTTTGTATAAAATATAAATTTTCTTTATGCATTTCATATAATATAAAAGACTCGTAGTAGCTGTTTTGAAGTTTAAGTGAAGCAAGGTTTGAATATTTATAAAGATTTAAAGCATTTGCTTACAATTATTTACCTTGTTGTCAGTAAGCTGATCCAGACGTAATTATTATAAATCTTTTGTACATTTTGTAGTTAGTCATTTTTCATTTTTGATTTAATTATCATTATTATTTTGAGCGAATTGTTTATGTGTTAGTTTGGGGTTATATTAGTGGGATTGAGGGTTGGTAGGTTGGGAAGTGGGATAAAGGGAGTTAATTTTGAGTGTGAATGTGTGAGTGAAATAAAGAAATTGTCTTGTCACTTCTGGTTTTGTCTCATAGATTTTATTTAGGTGTTGGTTTTTTTTTCTCGTGTGAAAGAGCACACATGTCGAACCTCTGTTGAGGCAGTTGGGACGTGACACGCAGGTTTGCGATCTAAGCAGTACAGTATTAAACACGAATCGGGGGAATCTTCAAAAGCAAAAGGCACCCAAAAAGCTGCAATAAAAAACAGAGATATCAGGCACGAAAACTACTTGGAAGCCTTAGATGGGAAAGAAGTTAAACCATACCCTAACACAACTATAAAGTCTAAAAACCATGTTCTACCCAGCAAACCAGCCCGATCGGGGCCCCACTCGGGCCGCATAGGGCATCCCGACTTTTGTCAGGTTTTAGTAGGGACCCTCATAGCCCTACAAAAACCCGATGCGTAGCGGAGTCTAGAAATGTGGATGCGTAACGATTCGCCCTCCCGTGTGCCGCCCGATTCTGCCCCACCACAAAGCCACGCTGCACACACGCTAACATAGGCCTACTCTCGCTTCTAATTGGCTAAACTCTCTGGAATGTTTCGTCTGCTTCACATATGCTGCGGCGTACATATGTGAAAAATATTTATACAAAATCAATTCAGCAAGATATCATAATTTAATTGTGCTTAGAATTCTTAATTTTTATCATACAATATGTAAAATATTGTTAAAGTGTTTCTTTTAACTATTGTATTTATTTATACATTATAAGGCCAAGGGTAAATTTCCGTGCCCATTACTGCTGCGGTGAACTGACAAAACCGAGCAAATCCACAAAACCTTCTTTCGAGAAAATCGACGTTTTGTGTTGCGCTATATTACGCGATCGTTTCTGGAAGTTTAAGGGCATATTATAATGCAATTCCTCGATTTAAGAGTGCATACCTTGAATGTTAACGAAATGTTTGATAGATTTGATGTTTTAAGACTATTTGTGGACTTGCTTTGTTTTGTCAGATTATTCTTGAGATAGGTCTTTGTTGAGAACATGACAAAACCAAGCAAGTCACCCACTTGGTTTTGTCAGTTTATTATTGAATTAAATCCTTGTTAAAAAAATTTCACAAAACCAAGTAAGTCAAATCCGCGTGGTTTTGTCAGTTTATTATTAAGTAAATCCTTGTTTTCAAAATTCACCAAACCAAGTAAGTCCCATAGGCTGTTTCGTTTCTTTGTTAAAAAGTCTGACGAGATGAGTCACATAAGTTGGGTTTTGTAAGATGTGGGTGCGGCAGTTACAGTGGGTGTATATGTGTCCCTGTTTATTATTGTTTTAGCCATTCTTCACTTAATATTCCTGGGTTGGTATGCAAGAGTCATGGTTATGGGGTAGCCCGTAGCGCAGTGGGTAGGCGCCGCTGTCCAATGCCGATGGTCGCGGGTTCGAGCTCCGCACGGGGCAAAAATATGTGATTCTTATGAGACTTTACGGGTCACCAAGGGTTATCTCCGGGTACTCCGGCTTCCTCCCTCCCTTCAAAATAATATTAGATGCAGCCAATTTAATTTTAAAAATACAAAACTATTTTCCTTTCAGTTTCCTATTGTAGCGATCTTCCTGCGTTTACACCACCTGTATGTCTTGTATTTTGTTGCCCTTGTTGTGTGTCTGTAAGATATTTTGCTGTTTGTTTGTGGGTTCGGGCACTGAATGGAATAGACCCAACGTTTCCCGGCGTGTCGTAAGAGGCGACTAACAAGGGTAATGTTAACACGGCATCACTGGGCGAAAGTCTTCTACACAGAAGTCACCGGCCAGGGCGAGGAACCTCACGTTACTACAGGTTCAACGACCACATGCTCAGGGCCAAGGCGAGCCACACTGTATTCGTGGATTTCGGCTGTGGCCAACAGCCTGGAGAGGATTGGGCACCGCCAGGTCTTTTTTTGCCCAAGACACACTACATGTATGATGACACTATCCACTAATTCCATACCGGATCGGTCGTCGCCGGATCGGTCGTCGCCCGGCTTCCGTTGGCCACCAGGACGGAGGTGTTAAGTATGCTACTGATGGACAATTTAGCAAGATCCGCACGAGAAACAACACCGTCATAGGAACCTGGAATGTCAGGACCCTAACTGCGGAAGGAAAATTAGAAGAACTGGCCCACGAGTTGGACCACTATCGATGGAACGTTCTAGGCATCAGCGAACTGTGCTGGAAAGGCCTAGGTGAAACAACGACTGACAAAGGACACAAGCTTTATTTCAGCGGTATAAATGACAGGCATGAACACGGCGTTGGATTCTTGGTCCACAAGAACATTCTAGCCACTGTCATGGGTTGCCACCCAGTCTCCAGTTGACTCATTACCATCCGCCTGAGAGCAGCCAGAGATATTAAATATGCTGCTTTTGCGCCACATTGTGTACTGTCCCCATTTTATTACATAATTTGCCGTTTTTAAGAGGTTTTTAAACTTACTAAAAAACGCTCAGGAAATCCGTCATTTGCTACATATATCTGTATTTTTTGCGTCTTTAATTGAAAGCAGTAGGTGGTCGGAATTTAATAAACATATATAGATGCTCCAACTGGCTGAATTACGTGCGGTACCCCTACGACCTCCGAGTTACGGGATAGAAACATTGTACACAATAGACGATCAACCCACATACACACGCATGCAACGTAGTGCACAGCTTCAACAGCCTCTAACTGCCTTCAGTGCAGACAGGACTATTGATTTTAGCCTCCACCCTCTTCTTATCCCGGCCTCTTGCTTTGTATGTGCGTTGAGCTACGTCACGCCGACAAAACCAGTTTGGCAAGTCGGCGCATTACTGTTGTTGACAATTATTTTGTGTACGTTTGATGGCTTAGTGTAATTTATAAATGATATTAGATGTTGGTATTAGGATGTATATGGTTATTTATAATTTAAGAGTTAGGTTAAGTTTATTAAATATAATTAATTATAAGCGCCCAGACTGCTTTTGATAGGACCTATTTATTTTAGCGGATGTTTCCTATAGTTAGAAGATGCAGTCTAAAGCAGAGCTGTTCGAGTACTTTCTTTTGCTGCTGGGGTGTTGTTGAGTTCAGACGTGTAATGAATGTGTTTTAAAATAGTGAGCAAAGGTACGTTACATTCTTGGTAAATAGTAATGATGATTATGAACAATCTATTTCAATGCAAGTACTGTAAAGATTTCTATTACAGAAGATAACAAATATTAATACTGAAGAAATGACAGATGAGAGCTATGCCTATGATAATGCTGTTTTTATCGGCTTCAGTAAGACCGGTCATTTCTTAACACAAGAAGGTAAAATCGTGAAATTAAAATTCTCTTTATTTAGGAGGAAATACCTTCAACAACTGATGCTGTTGTTATGACGAGACCTTAAGGTTTCTTTGTTTTTGTTAAATCTACAATGAATTTTCGTAGCTAGTGTGAACAGAGTGATGTAAAAATGACGCGTCATTTCTTTCAACAGCATCCATTGTTATTGATCGGCTCGTATGCCGAGGTCTCTAGCTATGCAAGGTCGGTTCGGCACACCGAATGCGCTGAGTAATGCGCATAAGAACGGAAGTGAGACCACTTTCAGTTTGTGACTAACGTCTGCCACAGTCTCCAATTTAGCAAAGGTGAAGGCCGGGTTCAGTGTGCCGAACTTGTGCTAGTATGCACATAATAATGGAAGTAAGGCCACTTTCAGTTTGTTGTTTGGTACAGCTTTAGCAAGGTGAAGGTCGGGTTCGGTGTGCCGAACTTGTGCGAGTATGCACGTAATAACGGAAGTGAGTCCACTTTCATTTTGTGATTTGGTACAGCTTTAGCAAGGCGAAGGTCAGGTTCGGTGTGCCGAACTTTTGCGAGTATAAACATAAGAACGGAAGTGAGACCACTTTCAGTTTGTGGTTAACATATGCTAAGGTCCCCAATATAGCAAGGTGAAGGTCAGGTTCGGTACACCGAACTTTTGCGATAATTCACATAATAACGAAAGTGAGACTACTTTCAGTTTGTGATCCGTTGCAGTGGATCGCAAAATGTCAAGACCACTAGCTGTGGTGGTGAGACATGGTACTTTCAGTTACGATCCGTTGCAGCGGATCGCAAAATGCCAACGTCACTAGCTATGACGAGACATGGTATTTTTAGCTCACGATCCATCGCACCGGATCAACTGTACAACGGCGATTAAAGGTGATGACCATCAGCAGCAAGATGAAGGCGAAAAAAGGCGCCAATAAAAAAAAAGAATGTATGCCCTCTCCCACACTCACATCAATTAGGCCCATGAGCATCAATCAATATAAGACTCCACTCCCTTTCCCACGCATACACAACACTTAAACAATCAACAAGCAAAACTGAGACTCGCCCTTCATTACCATATTGTTAGTTAGTTAATTAAAATAATGATTTTTACTCACCACCTATTATTATTATCTAACAAACATTAAGCAGTTCAATCATCATCATCAAAATACTTTCCCACCTATTAATATCCAACAAACATTCTTTCCCTCATCATTATCATCATTATATTATTATTATTAGTTAATTAAACTCCAGTGGGTATGAAGGTGGTTGGGAAGCTGGCAAATGTAACAAGTTTAAAGGTACTTAGGTAAGTGGGAAGTAAGAATTTAAAAATTACTTATAGTCAGTTGCAAGCAGTCATAGGTTACTTCCCTTAAACTTATTACTGACCGACCAAACGACTTTCCATTCTAGTATTACTGATCGACCAATGGACTTTAATTACAAGTACTATTCTATATATAACTTAAACGGACTTACAAGACTTATCCAAGACTTATAATAACTATATATAAGAACCTTTATCAGTAACTTTCTTACTTAGGTAAGTATCTTATAGCCAGTTGGTTGGTCAGTTTTTAATAATAATTTTAAGTGCTTGCCTTTCTTTAGCTGTTCTTTTAATTTAGTTCTTTCCTCTTTTGATTCAATTACGTCATTTTCTTTTAAACAGTTATCAAAGCTGTCACGATCTTTGCAATAAAATAGGCAAACGAATTTAACTTGTTCTCTAAAATCCTTTAATATCGAATTAAATTTCTGACTTATTGCCCAAACACTTATTCCCACATGGCGTCCACTGAAAGCTAGCTTGCTCAATATGTTCTGTTTTAATACAATATCTTTTTCTGCACTGCAATCATCTATTAAGAATAACGTATTACCTTCATTTTCAAACAAGTTATAAAAATACGTTAAATACTCATTAAGCTTGCCATTGGGATTTACAACAAAGATATTGTCATCTGACCATAGAAAATTACGTTCTAAGTAGGTTTTATTATATTGAATAGTGGGGCAAAAAATTACTATATAATCAAAGTGTCCTGCGTAATATTTTTCTAACAAATTAAGAACAAAGACAGTCTTTCCGCATGACGTCATGCCAACGATCATTCCACAATGAGGATCACGAGGTAACAAAGACGCCATTTTTTAATATACTAAATCTTTTAATCTTCCATTTTCAATGTTTAGCTGAGCATCCATAATAATATACATGTATACTGTAACTGTTTCTGACCTAGCACTTGCTTCCCTATGCAATTCAATTGTTATACCATCTGTGCCGTTTTCAATTCTTCTTCCAGATCCATGAAGTTCATTTGTGGGTATGGTTCGAAAGTCTAACCACAATGCAAATTTATTCACCAGATAATCTTGCAGTCTTGTGTCATGCAAATGAAGATCTTTAGAAATCAAATCCACAGTGTCAGTCCGTAATCTACCTCCACCCAAGATTTTCCTAATCTCATCAAACTGTTGAAATCCCATCATTCCATTTGCGAATAATTGATTAGGCTTACCTTCAATCACGACAGACACTTTTGAAATAATAGGATTGATAAAATTCTCGCTGTCACGATTATAATTAGATTCTTTCACAAACAACAACAGTACACCTTTAAAACTTCGAGCAGGTGAATTTATGTTGATGGTCCAGAGTGCATCTAATAAATCTTTATTAAACTGTCTGTAGCGAACGATCCTATCATAATAAATTGCTAGTTTGTCATATTGGCCCCTGTTCATCCTACTGAGTTCAGCGTGAGTGACCACTTCATATTCAAGCGCGATGTCTGTAATTGTATAACTAGCATCGTTGTTAGAGCTAATAACAACTTGAGAATAATCATTGAAAATAATTTCGTAAGACAGCCTGTCGTTAAATGAACCTTGATGAAATGGCAGGTGACTATGTAGCAGTTCAAAATCGAGTGGAAAATAAAACCTGTTTTTGTATACAGCAGCTAATGCATTTTCACCTTTGTTAGAAGTGACAGCATCGCCAGCTTTGATTCGAAGTTTTGCCACATTGGCGGCTTGAATCCCCTGACCAACTAAATCTTCCCTTTCATATTTACTCAGCCACAGATCCGTGTAACAAAACAAAACACCGGCGTCATCGATACTTTGGATTTCTCGCCCATCAAGTTTAATAACCATTCTTTTACTTATAGCTCTATGTAGATTGTTGACTATGGTTCTGTTAGGATCTTTGTCAGAATCCAGACTAATTTTAAATCCTAGTTCAGGACTGCCTGGAACTATTACATCATCAGGACCTAAATTTGGAAATCTTATGGTTAGTAGCTGATTAGGCTCTATGCTGCTTGGATTGTTTGTAATAATTATTGTGCTTTTCTCACCTTTGATGCCTAAAGGCGTCCTCAATCGACGTGTAGGGTCTAACAAGTTTCCGTAGCTTTGCATTTTTAATGTGATAAAAAAAATATATTTAAAATGGCAGAAGGCGGTGAAGCTCCGGATGAAGTGTTTAAACCCGATTTACCTAATGAAGACCATGACGTCACACTGCTTTCAATGGTAGGAGATGACATGAGCCAAACAAGACCAAGTATAGGAGAAGAATTACGTCAAGTAACTGAAACCCAAAAAGCCAGAAAAATCAATACATTTTACAATTACATCGGGCGCGAGTTACCGGATTATGTCATTTCCAGCAACTTCGAACTAGACAAAAATAATCACTTGTTTATAAACAATATTGTATCCGGTAAAAAAGTGAGAGTACAGTTAACTATGTCAAAGAATCCTGATAAATTTTATGCGTGGTCTACTTTGAAAACTAAACTCTCAGTGACTGTAATATGATCATTGGGGCTTTCTGATAACAGAGCATTGCATAGCCAAACAGTAGCTTCACTTCAACGAATAGATGCATCGTTACCAAATTCAGAAATAGAACTACAAGACTTAACTGACTTAACTGACTTAACTAGCTCTGCATTAGAAGTCAATACAGAATTAACAACCTTAACAACCTTAAAAACCTTACAAACAAATGAGGACACCAATATTGATCAGGTTATGGAAACTATCAATGACCCACCATTATTGCCACTGCGTGAACTTCAAGGCTTAGATAAAGCTTTACAATCTGTGAGAGGGGAGACAATGATGAATTTAGCCAAGCTCGGTGAGCTCAACAAACATATAGAAAAACAAAAAAATAAACTAGCAGAAGCTGATGACGCGAACTTAAGCATTGAGGTAAAACAGATGATCCAAAAGAGGCTCGCAGACCTTTACACAGAACGTGCGGCAAGGCTAGAAGCCTTATCCATAAACAGAGAAAAATTAATAACTAATTTCGCCAGAATAAAAGAAACGGTGCATAAAATTTTACACGAAGACACTACACTTGCAGAAAGAATTCAAACACTGTTCAGAGAGCAAGGTGTTACAATACTTAGCATTCTTACAGCTGTTGGGATGACAATAAGCACTCTAGTCTTAGCACTGACTAGAACCGTAGGCATTGGTGGCGGACCTGGCGGTGGACCTGGCGGTAGTCCGGTTAAAGAATGGATTAAGAGAACATTACAAAGCATAGCTAACTTATTAAAACACTTAGGTGACAAACTTATAGATGCACTTCCAGGAATATTAGGTTCTGTATTTTCATGGATATTTAATACTGCTTCTAAAGTTGTGGTTTGGGCATCTGAGCATCTGTGGTCTTTGTTTATAATAATATTACTCTGGCTACTTAAAATAGTAAATCCCAATTAACCCAGCAAACAATAAACCACCTGTAAGCGCTAGACGTGAAATCCCATGATCAATAACCACCTGACCCGGTAGACTTGGCAAGCTTGGTAGGCTTGGCAAACTCGGAAGTGGTGGCGAACTTAAAGGTTCATTATTAGCAGTAAATACCGTATTCGCCGTATTCACTGTATTCATTGTGTTCACCGTATTCAATGTATTCAATGTATTTATTGTAGGATTGTAGCCTATATGAAATTGAGGGTCGGCAATCACTATATTGTTGTTGTAGTTTGATATAGTTCCTATCCTAAGCTGAAGGTCTGCAATACAATACAATACAAGGTTATTGCTTTAGGTCCAGTCTAAACCTATTACGTAATCTACTTTCGATCTAGCATACTTTAAAGTGTCCTGATATCTTTTAATACTTGCGGGCAAATCTACTGCCGAATTAATAGAATCTTCTATGTTGGCTAGAAACTGCTTTTGTGCATCGAAGCTAGTTCCTTCTCCAATGATATTACTTCGTGTTTCCGCTTGAGACCCCAGAATGCACCACGCATACGTACGAATAGATTCATTCAGCCTTTCCACTCCACTTTGGGTAAATCCGTTTGATGTGTCTAATATAAAAGTGCTGTATGCTGTATATTTTTGTCTGATATAAAGTAAAGGAACCTGGCTGTTGTGGTTAAATGATGTGAATCCAGGTACGTAAGGCCCCGTGTATAAATTAATAATAATAATAATAATAAAGTAGGCTTATATAGCGCGATACCCCAGCTCAGGGCTGGGCTCACCGCTCTTAACATAGGATATATCTTTAGAACAAACATAAACAATAAAACAGGGTATGCAAGCATTCACACCAACCGTACTCACAAAGGCATACAAGAGAACAACAACATATGCAATACACTACACATGCAAAATAAACAAACAAACAAAAAATATTAATACAATGGCTTATTAAATAATAATAAGATTCACCATACAGATTTAAAATATAACTAAAAAAATTTGTTACATCTAACAATGGTTAATTAATACAATGATCGGATAAAAAAGATAAGACCCGCCTCTCCTCACTATTGCAGAAATAAAATATTATCCAAAACATAATGTACAAACTAATGCAAAAATAATTATGCAAAAATAGTTATATAAAAATAATTAGATACTCAGATATAAATGTACGGACTATTTATATGTCAAGCCATGGACGGCACCCTACCGGCATCCGTCATCAGTCGGAGGATGAGTCAATCAGGATAATTTCGAATTCACTGTGGTGCATTCTGGGGTCTCAAGCGGAAACACGAAGTAATATCATTGGAGAAGGAACTAGCTTCGATGCACAAAAGCAGTTTCTAGCCAACATAGAAGATTCTATTAATTCGGCAGTAGATTTGCCCGCAAGTATTAAAAGATATCAGGACACTTTAAAGTATGCTAGATCGAAAGTAGATTACGTAATAGGTTTAGACTGGACCTTTCTTCTTCTGCAGGCAAAATTACCTACAGCGTATCTAAATAAAGTTCCCATTCCGTGATTGAGGTCTAGTTTTTGTCTGAAGTCTGTTTTAGTATCAATTCCGAATTCACTGCACAACCTTTGATACGCTTTTTTGTCAAAGCCGTTGTTAAATGGATGAAAGTTTTTGTCAGTAGGTAACGGAACCTGAAGTTCAGACAACACCCGTCTTACTTGATAATACAAATGGAACAGATAAATAGACTTCAACATAGGATCTGGGTGATTAAGGTGATGAACGTAAGAAACTCCGCAACCAGTTGTAGCGCATGACACGGCAAAATTAATTTGATTCTGAAAGAACTGCATACCCCCACATAGCCATTGGTTGGCTAAAAAGTCGCTCGTAATGTCTGGGTTGAGGTAATGATCAAAAATATTATGGGGGATAGTATCAAAATGGACGTTGGCTGCCACAGCTATTGTCAGCTTGGTTAGGTCGACTGCTTTTTCATAATAATAAGGCCCTGTAGTATACTTTGCAGCTTTGTTATATTTATAAGGCGCATACATTTTTATTATATTAAAAAATATGTTTGTAACTTTCGAATCTGTAAAAATCAGGCGTGCCCATTGAACTTCAGCATCCTATTGACAACACAAACAGCGACCTTAACGTAATCCTACACGAAATATTCTACACGGTTAAATGGTTAAATATTAGTCATGATCTAAACAACAACTGGATAATGATTAATAAAAAAAAGGCACTTTATTCATGCCGGCTATTATGACTTCTGCAGACTTACTGAAGAATTGTTTAAACCTCATTCGATTGAAGCAAAAATGAACCCTGCAAACTTGATAGTAACTTTAACTTTCTATAAAACCCAGCATAAAGACATTACCAGCGTTACACTTGCGCCAAAGCTGGCAGAAATATTAGGTTTACGTAGCTACGACTTATCTTTATCTGGCAGCACTACCTCCAGCAGTACTTTGACATTTTTTGGATCAAAACCTATGAACTTGTTAATTAATAATAGATTGTTTGTGTACCTACATCAACTGAAGACATCGGAAAACTTAGTAAACGGAACTCCTAGTATACTGCTAAGGATAATTTCAACTCAGAGAGAATCTTACTGCGATCCAGTTTCATTAAAATTTCTGCCTCAAAAACGCCACTTAAGTCAGGACTATCATAATAGTTTCTGCTTCAAAATAACTAACCAAAACAACGAAATTGTAGACTTTGAAGATCTTACAATTATTCTTGAGATAAAATAAAGTTTAATTTTAATATATTTTAAAATACAATGTCAATCGGCCCCCAAATTCCAGTAACCTGTTCTACCATTGAACTGAAAGACTTAGCAGACACAATCGACTTTGATGCTAGTGCTAATGTTGGGTCTATTTACGGTTTCGAATTTACACAAAATGGATATTATAAACGAGCGCTAGTGCCTGTAGTGCCGGCAGTACCTGAAGTGCCGCCAGTGCCGCCGTCCGTACCGCCAGAAAAACCATCTATCGATCAGCTAAAGGATTTTAATGCCAGTAAAGTAGATCCCGATTTTAAGTATGCTATTACTAAACGAGAAAATATCTGGACTTTAACACCTGTAGACACGGAATTAGATTGGCTTATTAAATTCAAGTGTCAAAGCCCTTACACTTTTATGGGGCCAGACAATAAATTTAAAAAAATTATCAACGCAGGGCCTATGTTAGTTAGTCTAGTGCCGGATGAAACTAATCGAGAAAACGTACAAATCAAAGCCTACAAAAAAAGCAGCTATGTTTTACATAAGCGTGAAACCGCAGGGAAAAATGTTAGAGTTGTTCTGCAGCCTCCAATACAGCTAGGTAGTGCAGCTATGATAGTACTGGACATAATTGCTCACAGGCCTACGCAGAGAAATGTTAATGTAATTCCGCAAGTGTCTCTAAGTTGGGCTGATTTAGATGAGGATCCCAGACGAATTACAGTATTTATGAAATAAAGAGAAAATGAAAATCAGTATTCCGTATTTACTTCATCACCCAAGATAACTTTTGTTCCTGTTCCAAATCCTATTGACAGAATAGCGCAAATTAACCTAGACAACGTAGATCTGTTAGCATTTTATTTCAACGATCAGATATTTTCTGATAGTCAAATAGAATATTTTACTAATAAACTAAAATCAAGTTAATTATTGTTAGTTAATAAAAAACCTTTTTTTTTCACACTAAAAATATGACGACAAAATTGTATCCTGCTATAGTGGAAGAAGTAGGCCTAGTGGATGAACAACCAATTGTACAGCCCAGTGCTCCAACATTAGACTTAAGTAACTTAAGTGCCATTCAAGCGTTCAGGCTGGAAGAAATAAGAAAAGTTAGGACTCAAATTGAATCAGATATTCAAAAGTACTCTAGATGCAGACGACAGTATTCCGGCGCTTATAGCGGAATAAATTACATGTCTACTGGTCTAAATGTTATTAATGCAGTGGAAGCTGCTGCCAGCGTGGGATTATTGGTGACTGGAATTGGTATACCAATTAGTATTGGATTAGGGGTTGCTGCCGGATTATCTTCAGTGATGTCAGTTCTACTTGGTGTAATTAATACTAAAGTATCTAAGAAACTAGAAAAACATGACCTCATTTCTAGCCTGGCGATAGCTAAACTTACTAGCATGAACTAAATAATTTCGAAAGCTCTAGAAGACACTCAGATTACAGACCAAGAGTTTGTAATTATCCAGCGAGATTTTGAAGAATATAAAAAGTTAAAGCATGACATACAATCTAAATCTAGGTCTGCACCTGTTAATGTTGAAGAAATCAAAGAAATTAAAAACAATTACTAGAAGAAGGTAGACTACTGGGGTGGAAGGAGCAACTAGATGCTTTGAAGAAAAAGCTTGTGCTTCAGAATAAATACAGTTAACATTTACTCAAGTCCTTCCAGTCCTTTCGGCCCTGTCCGTCCTACTGGCCTTGCTGGCCTTCCTCCTCATTCACAGTCATAGTTTCTACCTGTAATTTATAGTGGCCTAGAGCGTATGCAAACTCCTTAGTTACTCTTACCCGCTTTGTGTCATAGGCGCACAATGTTTTTTTGGTCGTCACAGCAGTGGACACTACATGATTTTTAGACTTTATAGTTGTGTTAGGGTATGGTTTAACTTCTTTCCCATCTAAGGCTTCCAAGTAGTTTTCGTGCCTGATATCTCTGTTTTTTATTGCAGCTTTTTGGGTGCCTTTTGCTTTTGAAGATTCCCCGGATTCGTGTTTAATACTGTACTGCTTAGATCGCAGTCCTGCGTATTCTTCTATTAGTTTCCTGTTCATTTCATCTTTCATCAAACCTATTTTCTTTTGGTTTGTTTTGCTGTACAAAGGGTGAGTTTCAGGGTAGTCACTAGTATCGTAATGTTGTAGTTCCGATTCTAAGTCTTTATAAATGTCTCCAGTAGGGATGTCTAGTATAAGGGAGTCTGTGTCTGTGTATAAAACTCTGGCCTCTGGGTATTTAGGTTTAAAGTAATCATAGTAAAATTCGAACATTAGTAATTTAGAAAGGTCGAGAATAGTCATCCCCATAAACACTGGTTTGTCTAGATTAACTTGCGTGGTTTTCATGGTAACGGCATACAGGGAGTCATGAAACTCTTTGTAACCAAGGTATTGAGGTTTAGATGTTAATTTAATCGCTTGATTGGGTGATGTAATTAGCCTGACGTCTTTTCGCTTGTATGGGTTCTCCATAGTTTTACCAAAACAGCTGTTATTCAACAGCTTAAAGAAATCTATTCCAAACGTAGATTGCGCCTGTTTTCTGAGCTCTGTGTTTTTATTGATGTACCCAGCCAAGACGTTTGTTTGTTTGTTTAAAGTATAAAGGCTTATGAATCGCTGTGCACTTCATGCCGTGTCTGATGTAGAACTGCAGGTTTCTGTAGTGACAGAGGTAATTAGATTTATTATAGAGGTTGGGAATAAGTTTAAGTTGCTTGTCTGTACCATGCATTCTTTCTGGTGCTAATGGGTAATCATTATGTAGGTCGTGTAAGGCATTTGGGAACTCTAGGTCAACTTCGACAATAAACCCTATAGTATGATCTTTAGGGTGATTTAAAATACTGTTTAACCACGTCAAGTTTGCGGGGTTTGGATTAACATGTAATTTGAAATCTGAAACCGGCAAAAGCTCACTCATTGCCCAACCGTATAAATTGTTGGCGTCTAAGTACATTATATAATTAGATTTCTGCGAGGGGTCATAGTGCTTCAGGTATTTATTGTTGGCTTTGCAATAATTATGAGCTGCCACGCTTATTCCTCCACGAATGCCCGACTCAATCATTGTCATCATTACCTGGTCAGTTATGAGATCAATTTTAGAACCACTAAGTTTTAAGAAAGCATCCCAACTCATTCCTGGCGAAGAAATATAATGAGAAGGGTAGAGGGAGTAATAATGTAAACTCGTTTCTCTATGTTTTTCAAACACATCAGCCAACAAACAGAGGTCAGCTTTCAAATATATGTCGTGGTAGTCACCGAGGTTTTTACAGCCGAGTGCATTCCAGACATTCTGCGCATGTTCATAATCGGAATCACTAATAAACGTTTTATTGAGTGAAGAATAGAAATTTTCTTTAGGGGGTAATTCTAGTTCTTCAAACACTTCCCAAGAGTCCATGTATTCATAAGGATACACACCTTTCCGAATAAGTGTAACGTCTGGAAAATATTTACTAGTGATAGGATAGCTGGGTAAGTTCTTAGCTAGTGTTTCTAAACTGGAAGACAAATGTTGAAAGCTGTCGTAAAACTTTAATTTATTCAGAGTGAACGTTTTATATTTTTCTTCTGTCTCGGCAATACATGACACTCTGTATGCGTTCGTTACTGCCTGCATGATTAAATGGGAGTCGTAATTTCGAAGATTGTGAATGAAAATAGGGAGAGAGAAATGTTTGATTCCATAGTCTAAGTTGCATTTCTGATGAGCTGCACCTCTAAATGCCCCTGTTATATGACAATGATATCTCACTCTTTGGGACTTCGTGTCCTTCGGGTCCTTCGGGTCAAACTCATTATTACAAATGTGGCAATGTGTAGCTGCTTTAAAATTATGGGAGTCAGATTCAGTAAATATCATGGGTGCTGGATTATCTAGCTGCAGTAAACACAATTTGTATATTTTATTCATCTCATCTAAGAACTTCCTAGCTGCGTCGGGCCCTCTGTAAATTACAGGCTCTGTATGTTGTCCATCGGCTCTAACAACTACATACCCAAAACTGCAGACTTCGTGCAGGTGTGTGAGGAATGAGTTAGGCCTACTAAATCATTGCGGGCCTTGATATTTTAAAATCAATGATTCGAAGTCAGCATAAACTATATAAGGTTGTTTGAATTGTTTGTTGATGTTTTTAAAATATACTTGAGAACCTGGCTTCGGTAACACAAGGCGGGTTTGAATATCTGTCATGCTTTTACATATTTTACTATGCTTGTCAGCCACTTGGAGATTAGATACTCTGGTTAAACAGCGCCTGCACAAATATTGTTTGCCGCCATGTTTTGAAGTGTGTCCTAATAATCTAGATATGTTTCGTATCAGAGTATAATGTTGCATGCTCGGGTCTTGCAGGTCTGTTATTAGTAAAAGATCGACGTGATGATTGTGGTCTGAAAACGATGGGGCATTAGGAGAGATTCTTAAAGGCATAAGTTTTGATTCAGGGTCCCAAACATATACATTGACTGTTATAGGAGAGTTCTGGGATTCAAATTTGTCAATGGCGTCAAGGCTAACAGGAAAATTAATGTCTTTAAGATTTAAGTTTGTTACTTTATCTTTGTACAGCGCCACCCTTTCGGGATGTTCTTTCGACTGAATAGGATATAATTTAGCCAGAACACACCACATACAACATTTGTCGTCGGTGTTCTTAATATTCAATACAGCCTTCTTGTCAAGAATTTCTTTGGGAAGAGGGATATAAGATTTTCCTTTGATTGGATTATACTTTGCAATGTTCAGTTCTAATGATTCTAAAGTTCCTTCTGCCCATCTGGACCCTTTCATAGTTGCGCGCTCTATACTGCCTTGTAACTGATTGATCAAGATGTTGTTATAAGCATTGTCTAGATCTGAAGATTTTAACACTTCAATTTGACTTGAAGAAACCCACACAGTCACCGTTTCATCAATACTGCCAGGTTTAATAAAGGTTACCTGAGGGTGGATGCCGTATTTTAACAGGGGATTTGAAATTAAAACTGTTGAGTACAAATGGCCAATTATTATAGACAGATGTAATAACATTTTGACTGTCGAGAATAGGGAGTTGTAATGTCTGAAAGATGTCTTTAAACAAAGGAGATTGCGAAAGACTTTTTGTGTCCGTCATTTTTATACTGATGAGAAAACTTAAAATAAAAAAAATAATTAATTAAATAATTAAATAAACTATAATTTAAGCTTAAAACTACATGTAATTAACTAGCGAAACATTTACAATCATGTTATTGGTTCATTTTATGGACTTTATAGACCTTATGGACCTTACGAATAAAATTTCCCCACAATCTCTCAAAGTAAAATGTATATGGTAGTAAAAGGGATTTATTATAATTTCCACGCTCAACAATTCTATTAAAATGTTTTTCAAATTCTATTTTGCATGCAAATTTGAATTCTTTATTAATTTGGTGTTGTTTAGTATAGTTGTTATACATAAAGATGTATTTTGTAGGTAAGCCTGTGAAAAAGGTGGACCTAAAGCAACAATAAATCAATCAATCTGTGAAAAAGGTGGTCCAATATTCATCATTCAATATTGTAAACATTGGTGAAAGGTCTTCTAATATACTTGGCAAGCTCCTTACTGTGTCCGTCATTTTTAGACATTTTTATTTTCTTAATTAGAAAATCTTAATGGCTCTGTGTCTGGTGGAACAATCTGAAGTTCTTCTTTTACAAAATTTCTTTGTGGTGTTCTAGGATCGCTTCTCGGTCTTAAATAATATACAGACGGATCAGTAGATAATGCTCTGTCAACTTCATAAACGCTTAATGACCAAATTGGGTCTGTAGCTCTTCTTCTAGTGTCGTTAGCAACTTCTCCAGGCTGATAAAGGTATCTAACAGTTTTGTTCATCAAAGTTAGATCCGGCTGACCAGGCTTTGAAACGGTAACAACAATCTGTTTCTTTTTAATAGCCTCAACTGGTTTTAATCCTGTAACTCTGGTTGGTTCTGAATTCATTTCCCTTAAAACTTGAGGCAGCCTAACAACCCATTCTGTATTAGGGGTTTCAGTAAACAACTCCTTTGAATACTGATAAGTGAATAATCTTTCTGCCAGTTGCCGATTAAAGTTCTCTACAATACCCTGTGATCTGTGCAATCCAAGAACTCCTCTTCTAACAGTTACATTATGTTTTAACAAAAGCTGGTTAACAGCTCCTTTGAATTCAGACCCTTCATCGCATTGAATAAGTCTAGGGAACCTTAGAGGCCCTCTTGAATAAATTGCATTTAAGGCTTGAGCGACCTCAGCAGAATTTTTAGTCCTAAGAGCATGTGCGTCCTTAAACCTTGTAGCTATATCAATAACAGTAAGGGCATACCTGTATATTTTGTCGTGGGGAAGATATAACAAATCTATTTGATGCGTGTCATTTGGTCTGGAGTTTTCAAATTTTGGTCTTATTATTTTCTTTGGGGGTAAAAGGTAAAGGTAAAGGTAGTCCCATAGCCTTGTGGCCGTAGGGGAGCGTGATGTTGGAGATCACACTTATCTTGGGCCAGCGTAATGAGGGTGATGCCCAACTCTCTCCCTCGCTGCTTTACCTTCCCCACCCTCAAGAGAGTAGGTACTCAATCACAGTTGAGTCAACTGGGGGCGTTGTTGTTTGTCGCTTCACACCTTAGCGGTCACCCATCCAAGTGCTAACCGCACCGGACGGTGCTTCACTTTCGACACAGTAGCGAGTGCTCCAACCACTGCACTATCCGACACCCCTTTGGGGGTGGAAGATAGATTTGCCATACAGCTTGCTTCGATAACCATTGTTTAACCACGTTTGCTGACAAGCCAGTCTTTTCTACTAGTTTATTAACTGCCATCATCCCTTTCCAATATCCGGATTGAGAATAATATAATCTAGACAAACGCGAAGTCATATTTTATTTAGATTTATATTTTTGTTTAACGAGGTAATAAACTACTGTTATTCCAAACACAATTAAAATTAATTCTCCAGTCTCTGACATTGTAGGTGCAATGTTAGGTGTGTAGTAATCAGATAACACTGGCTGTTTTAATGAAGGTAGTGTCGTGCCAGTGAATAAATAATATTGGTGCAAAGCTTCATCAACGTCTTCGAATGTTTTATCAGCATGACCTTCTTCTTTCAATCTTTTATTAACAAAATCAAGCTGCATTAGTCTGTTTTTCTCGTATTCGGCCTGATCTTGTTGTAATTTTTCCATTGCTAAGTTATGCCGTTTTGATTCCTCTTTACCGTCCAGTTTTGAAAACAAATAATTTGATCCTGAAAAGGCTAAGGCATTCACAGCAGCAGAACCAAGCACCATTGCAGTACCGGCCATTTTTTAATTTAGTTTTTTTATTTGTATTTAAAATGAATTGCGATGACTTGTTAATGCAAGAAGCTATTAATGTCACAGGTACAGGTGTTGACAACGAGAAAAAAGACAGGCTGGTTGCATTAGTAGCTTCCGGAAAGTCAAAGTATTATCTCGGTGTTGACTTAACACCTGAACAAGTGCAAAGACTGAGGCCTGAAGAGATCATTATATTACATAATAAATATGATAAAGTTCTCGGTGCTTTAATGGTTAAAAGTTTAGGGCGTTCAATTGTGAAGTTATATACCAAAGCTGTGTCGACCTTTGTTACTTTAGATTGTGAGAATGATTTATTTGATGATTTGATTCAAGATCCTGTTATTGTTAATGGGATTAGTGAGGTATCAAGAAATCTATATTATAAGTTTGGAAGCTTGTTGGCACCATTTTCAGCCGGGTTAATTACTTTTCAACACATAAATTTCTCTGCTATTAAAAATGGACTCTTCCAATCCGGAGATGGAGATAGAGAAGGAGGTGAAGTATTCGGAGAACCAACAGAACCCAGTGACAGTCACTAAACAAAAGAGCCTAGGAAGAATTGCAGCTGGAAAGAAGTTGGCAGAATTTAACAAGTTACATAGATGGAACAGACAAACAAAAGCAAACATATTAAGAAAAAAGGAATCACCAAGAGAAGAAACAATAACGCAACAAACATTAACAACAAATAAAGAAGAACCAATACAGCCAATACAACCTGTACAACCAGTACAATCTTCAAATAACATATATTATTTATGTATAGCCGGTGTAGTGGGTGCAAGTGGGTACATAATATATAAATACCGCCAAGGAAAAAATAAACAGAAACCCCCAAAACCACTTGTAGAAAAAGAAATTGAATCATCTCCATCATTGAAGCCATCATTAGATTTGTTTTCAATGCAGTAATAATTTATTATTATTTTTTTATTATATATAAAAATGAGTGTACCATATGAACAAACAATTGTTAATCTTGGATACCATAGTGTTGTCTTAGTGGGCCTAAATACAGCTTACGCTATGATTGCAAAATCTCTTTTAAAAATGAAACCTATTGAATTGGGAAAGATGGATCTTTCAGATGCTGGTAAACTGGTTGGTATCTTTTCATTATCGTTATTTACTCGGGACTATCTTGTTAAACAAAAGATTATTCCGGCGGACATTAATGTGTAGGCCTAATGTGTTGGTAAGAATAAAAGAATATGTGGTGTTTTTTTTTTGCTTTAAGACGTAAGAAATACGGATATCTTTGTAGCAAATGACATATTTCCAGAGTGTTATGAAGTGCGTTTAAAACCTCTTAAAAACAGCATATTATGTAATAAAATGGGGTCCGTACAACAGGTGGGGCAAAACCAGCATAACTACTATCTCTCAGCCCCTTTCAACATCACCATCATCCAGGCCTATGCCCCAACATCAGACTATGACGACAGCGAAGTGGAGGATTTTTATGAAAATCTACAGGCGGTCCTTGACCAAGTGCCGAAGAAGGACATAGTCATAGTGCAAGGCAACTGAAATGCCAAGGTTGGCCAAGATGCGCACCACAACTGGGGAGACACATGTGGACCCCACTGCAACAACGAGACAAATGACAGGGGTCTGAGTTTCTTGGAGTTTGCCAGATACAACAATCTGGTACTGGCAAACACGCTTGGTCTCCACAAAAACTCCAGACAATGGACATGACACAGTCCCGGAGGGGGAGGGGGGAGCATCACAACCAAATAGACTACATCATGGTCAAGAAACGCTTCAGATCAAGCATCAACATTGGCAGGACACGCACTTTTCCAGGAGCAGACATCGGAAGTGACCACGATCTCTTGATGACGTCTTTCCGGCTCCACTTGAAGAGAGTAAATACAGCAAAGTGCACTAGACTGAATTTCAACCTGGACAAACTGCAAGACCCGGAGGTGGCAGAATTATTTCAGGCCACAATTGGAGGGAAATTTGCACCACTGCTCATTTTGGGGGCTGGTGAAGTAGATGTCAACACCATGACCACCACCTTCAAATCAGCTGTAACAGATGCCGCCACTGAGATCCTTGGCAAGCACCGACCAAAGAAAAAGACGTGGATCACACCTGAACTTTTGGATCTGTGTGATAAACGAAGAGAGATAAAAATATAAAAAAAGAACACCTCACAGGGAGCTGATGTCTACCGAAAAATCAACATTGACATCCGAAAAGGCATGCGCACAGCAAAGAAGAACTGGATAGAAGATCAATGCCAGGAAATAGAGAACAGTCTGAAAAAGAACAACAGCAAGAAGGCGTACCAGACTGTAAAGCGGCTGACAAGTGTCAAACAGCCCAAAGTCTCCACGATCCAAAGCAAGTCTGGCATATGCCTTACAGAAGAACAAGAAGTCTTGGACAGATGGACAGTTTACTGCTCTGATCTTTACAACCATATACCAAATGGAGACCCATCAGTTCTAGCATGTCCCGAGAACAGAGAAGAAGAAATCCTCCCAATTCTCCGGGTAGAAGTTGAGGCAGCAGTGCAATCGCTAAAGAAAGGGAAGTCAGCGGGAGTGGACAACATACCCGCGGAACTGCTACAAGCAGGAAAAGAAGCGATGATTGATGCCCTCACCATTATCTGTAACAAGATCTGGCAGAGTGGAGAGTGGCCTATACCATGGGCCCAGTCTCTTGTCATCACTCTTCCCAAAAAAGGTAACCTTCAGGAGTGTGAAAATCACTGCACCGTCAGCCTCATCATCCATCCCAGCAAGGTCTTCCTGAAAATAATACTCAACAGGTTGAAACCCCAAGCTGAACAAATCATAGCTGAAGAACAAGCAGGATTCAGGGCAGGGCGAAGTACCACTGAACAGATTTTCAACCTCAGAATAATCTGTGAGAAATACCTACAGCACCAACAACATCTATATCATGTGTTCATAGACTTCAAGAAAACGTTTGACCGAGTCTGGCATGCAGCTCTCTGGGCAACAATGAAAGTGTACAACATCAGCCCTAAAATTATTGAAGTCATCAAAAGCCTGTATGGCAAGGCTACCAGTGCAGTCCTCCACAACAGCGCCATCGGGAACTGGTTCAGAACAACAATCGGTGTGCGTCAAAGATGCCTACTCTCTCCAACACTCTTCAACATCTTCCTAGAGCGCATCATGTCAGATGCTCTTGAAGATCACGAAGGCACAGTCAGCATAGGGGGTAGAGCAATCTCCAATCTTCGTTTTGCGGATGACATTGATGGATTGGCTGGAGAGGAACAAGGACTTGAACAGCTGGTACAGAGGCTTGACACCACCTCCAAAGCTTAGGGAATGGAAAAAAGTGCAGAGAAGACCAAAATGATGACCAACAACACCAATGGCATCAACACGGACATCAAAGTCCAAGGCCAATCCCTCAACACAGTGCATAGCTTCAAATATTTAGGAGCCATTGTATCAGACAATGGGTCCGGACAGGAAGTCCTCTCCAGGATCGCACAAACAACTGCTGCCCTGACAAGGTTGAAGCCATTTGGAAAGAAGGGACCATCATTCTACATTCCAAAGTAAGACTGCTGCGCTCCCTTGTCATCTCCATCTTCCTATATGCTTGCGAAGCATGGACCATCACAGCAGATCTACAACGAAGAATACAAAGCATGGAGATGAGGTGCTACAGAAGACTTCTGGGCATTTCCTATACACAACACATCACCAATTACGAAGTCCGACAGACCATCACACAAGCCATTGGACAACACGATGACCTGCTCACAGTGGTGAAGAAACGGAAACTCCGATGGTATGGCCATGTTACCAGATCATCAGGCCTGGCAAAGACCATTCTGCAAGGCACAGTGCAAGGAGGTAGAAGAAGAGGGAAACCGAAAAAGAGGTGGGAGGACAACATTCGAAAATGGACTGGTTTGACACTGAGCGAAGCCATCAGGGCTGCTGAGGACAGAGAAAGATGGAGTATGCTGGTTAAACGATCATCTGTGGTGCCCCTACGACCTCAGGATTACAGGACAGGATAGGATAGGATAGGATAGTTTGTTTTTTTTTTGTTTCCACACCTCGTGGAATTTGCCGCGTAGGCGGAAGATCCAAAGGATCCTTCATGGTGGGCAGGAAAGTACATGAAGAAAACTCTTTTTCAAAAAGCTGAACACGTCCTTTGCTGACTGAAATTTCGCCATCTTTTTCACAGGAAAATAATATTGCACAGCAGCAATAACATGGATTCTCACTGGTCCATTTCATCTTAAGGCACTTTCTCATTGGTCGGGAGGACTTACTTTTTTTGTCAGGTTATTGTAGAAGATGACGTCATTATGCCAACTCGAGCATCAGCCAGAGGATCGCCGAAACAAAATCGCAGGGGACTTGCTTGGTTTTATTAGTTTATTCCCCCACTTAAATGTTTTTTTAACAAGGACTTACTCTTTGATATCTCCAAATCTAAACATAGTTCGGATTTGATTTTTACAGGTAAGATGCTTCATTCTCTTGCAAGTTTGATGGCGCAAAAAACTTATTTTCGACCTTAGGTTGACTTACTCGGTTCTGTCAAATCACGGCAGACTGCTGGTCTTTTCCGGTTGTACTTAGGTGCCAATTTTCTACAGTTTTCTTCTACAGTTGCATGTGCTCGGATAATGTGTTTGCATGCGAAAACCTATTCCGCTGTGGTTGTTTTTGGGGGCTTTGCCTTTTGTTTATGTATTTACACACGATTTCAATAGCGACGAAGATCACGTTAATATAGGCTATATCGTTATCGAAATGGTGTGTAAATACTTAAGTGGGGACACACCAAGGACTTCCGAAAACAAAAACGCCTGTGCCGACAGTCCCTATTAACACCAGACATCTCAATTCTTTCTTCATGCAATCACATATCATAAACAATATGTGGGATATGATTTTAGGGTAAATCAGCATTGGCCAGGGATGGGGCATTATCGGGGTTGTTTCTGGTTTAAGTTGGGTTACAATAGGGTTGGTGTTGGGTATCCTGACGTATGCCCGATCTTTGCCGGAATCGGGTTACCGTTCGGCAAAGGTTGGGTTACGGTCGGGTAAGTTTTGGGTACCCCGACGATCGCCCAATCTTTATCGAAAGTCGGGCTAGTGTTTGGCGAACGTGGGGTTACGATCGGGTAAGTTTCGGGTAGCCCGACGATCGCCCGATCTTTGCCCGAATCGGGCCCGAGTCGGTTCCAATTTCCATTTGCCCGATCGGTAGCCCGATCCGGGCCCCATCGGGCTGCCCGATGCGGGCCCCCATCGGGCCCCGAAATTGTGGTTAGCTGGGTATCCACTGCTCTGACGACCCAAAAAACATTATGCGCTAATGACACAAAGCAGGTAAGGGTAACTAAAGAGTTCGCATACGCTCTAGGCCACTATAAATTACAGGTAGAAACTACAACTATGACTACGACTATGAATATGAATAAGGAGGAAGGCCGGCAAGACCCGTAAGGCCTGTAGAAATGGAGTAAATGTTAACTGTATTTATTCTGAAGCACCGAGCTTTTTATCCAAAGCATCTAGTTGCTCCTTCCGCCCCAGTAGTCTCCCTTCCTATATTAATTTGTTTTAAATTTCTTCAACATTAACAGGTCACACCAGCTCAATGCCTATGTGAGCAGCACTCTTAGGTTCTCCCACATTTTGCTGGCAGCGGGCTATGTATAGCTTGCCTACAACCTCCCTTTCAGTGAAAGGAAAGGAAAGAAGAGCACCGGCGAAGCTATTTATAGCTAGCCTGGCTGAACTAACTTCAAAAACTAAAAGCTTTGGTTGAGTCGGTGTGAGGTGCAGACCTAGATTTAGATTGGATGTCATGCTTTAACTTTTTATATTCTTCAAAATCTCACTGGATAATTACAAACTCTTGGTCTGTAATCTGAGTGTCTTCTAGAGCTTTCGAAATTATTAAGTTCATGCTAGTAAGTTTAGCTATTGCCAGGCTAGAAATAAGGTCGTGTTTTTCTAGTTTCTTAGATACTTTAGTATTAATTACACAAAGTAAAACTGACGTCACTGAAGATAATCCGGCAGCAACCCCTAATCCAATACTAATTGGTATACCAATTCCAGTCACCAATAATCCCACGCTGATAGCAGCTTCCGCTGCATTAATAACATTTAGACCAGTAGACACGTAATTTATTCCGTTATAAGCGCCGTCGTCTGCATCTAGAGTACTTTTGGATATCTGATTCAATTTGAGTCCTAACTTTTCTTATTTCTTCCAGCCTGAACGTTTGTACGGCACTTAAGTTACTTAAGTCTAACATTGGAGCACTGGGCTGTATAATTGGTTACATTGGTTGCATTGGTTGTTCATCCACTACTGCTTCCACTATAGCAGGATACAATTTTGTCGCCATATTTTTAGTGTGAAAAAAGGCTTTTTATTAATTAACAATATTTAACTTGATTTTAGTTTATTAGCAAAATATTCTATTTGACTGTCAGAAACAATCTGATCGCTGAAATAAAATGCTAACAGATCTACGTTGTCTAGCTTAATTTGCACTATTCTTTCAATAGGATTTGTGACAGGGACAAAAGTCATCTTGGGTGAGGAAGCAAATACTGAGTACTGGTCTTCGTTTTCCCTTTTCTTCATAAATACTGTAATTCGTCTGGGTTCCTCATCAAAATCGGTCCAACTTAGAGTTACGTGCGGAATTACATGAACATTTCTCTGTGTAGGTTTGTGAGCAATTATGTCCAGTACTATCATAGCCGCACTACCGGCTGTATCACGCTTATGTAAAACATACATAGTTTTCTTGTAGGCTTTGATTTCTATGTTTTCTCGATTATTTTCATCCGGCACTAGACTAACTAACATAGGCCCAGCGTTAATAATTTTCTTAAATTTATTGTCTGGTCCCATAAAAGTGTAAGGGCTTTCGCACTTGAATTTAATAAGCCAATCTAAATCTGTGTCTACAGGTGTTAAAGACCAGGTATTTTCTCGTTTAGTAATAGCATTCTTAAAAGCAGGATCTACATTACCGGCATTAAAATCCTTTAGCTGATCGATAGACGGTTTTTCTGAAACTGACGGCGGCACTGCTGCCGGCACGGACGGTACTAGCGCTCGTTTATAATATCCAATTGGTGTAAATTATAGGCCGTCAATAACTTAGGCGTCACTCTTGACCAATCCCTCTCTTTTCATCAGCATGTTGCTAACGTCTGTCGTACCTGCTTCCTCGAAATCCGTCGCATTGCTTCCATTCGCCATCTCCTCACTGATGAGGCAACCAAAACTCTGCTATGCGCCTTTGTTCTTTCCCGTCTTGACTATTGTAATTCCCTTCTCTCTGGCTCTCCCAACTATATCATCGATAAGCTTCAGCGTGTTCAGAATCATGCTGCCCGCCTCATCTTTCGCTCCTCTAAATACAACCACATAACTCCTCTTCTTCAAACCCTGCACTGGCTGCCAGTACAGCACAGAATCCAGCACAAAATTTCTACACTCTGCTTCAGAAATTTTGACCTGACTTCTCCCAGCTATCTCTCCGACCTTCTCGAAACCTATTCCCCCAATCGCTCTCTTAGATCTTCTGCTGATACCCGTCTTTTTAGAATCCCAACCGTACGCACCAAAACCTATGGCCAGCGCACCTTTTCCTACCAGGCCCATCTATCTGGAATAAACTCCCTCATTCACTCCGTCACTCCACTTCTATGCTGTCATTCAAAACCTCATTAAAAACTCATCTCTTCCATCTTCCTCACTAAACTTTCCTCTTCATATTACACAACTGCTTTGTTTAGTCTGATTGTATTTATGTCTGATCGTGTTAATGTTTGCCATTGTAAACGCCTAGGGCTTGTAAAAGGTTAGGCGTATAAATTTACATTTCATTCATTCATTCAATAGTCCCAACATTAGCACTCGCATCTAAGTCAATTGTGTCTGCTAGGTCTTTCAGTTCAATGTTAGGACAGGTTTCTGGAATTATAGGGCCGTTCGACATTGTATTTTTTTAAATATATTAAAATTAAACTTTATTTTATCTCAAGAATAATTGTAAGATCTTCAAAGTCTACAATTTCGTTGTTTTGGTTAGTTATTTTGAAGCAGAAACTAGTTTGATAGTCCTGAGTTAAGTGGCGGTTTTGAGGCAGAAATTTTAATGAAACTGGATCACAGTAAGATTCTCTCTGAGTTGAGATTATCCTTAGCAATGTACTAGGAGTTCCGTTTACTAAGTTTTCCGATGTCTTCAGTTGATGAAGGTACACAAACAATCTATTATTAATTAACAAATTCCTAGGTTCTGTTTCAATAAATCTTAAACTGATGCTGGGGTCAAGAGATAATTCGTTGCCACGGAAACCTAATATTTCTGCCAGCTTTGGCGCAAGTGTAACGCTGGTAATGTCTTTATGCTGGGTTTTATGGAAAGTTAAAGTTACTATCAAGTTTGCAGGGTTCATTTTTGCTTCAATCGAATGAGGTTTAAACAATTCTTCAGTAAGTCTGCAGAAGTCATAATAGTTGGCATGAATAAAGTGCCTTTTTTATTAATCATTATCCAGTTGTTGTTTAGATCATGACTAATATTTACCTATTTAACCGTGTAGAATATTTCGTGTAGGATTACGCCTACTTTAAGGTCGCTGTTTGTGTTGTCAATAGGATGCCGATTTTACAGATTCGAAAGTTACAAACATATTTTTTAATATAATAAAAATGTATGCGCCTTATAAATATAACAAAGCTGCAAAGTATATAACAGGGCCTTATTATTTTGAAAAAGCAGTCGACCTAACCAAGCTGACAATAGCTGTGGCAGCCAACGTCCATTTTGAAACTAGCCCCCATAATATTTTTAATCATTACCTCAACCCAAATATTACTAGCGACCTTTTAGCTAACCAATGGCTAAACAATGGGGGTATGCAGTTCTTTCAGAATCAAATTAATTTTGCCATGTCATGCGCTACAACTGGTTGCGGAGTTTCTTACGTTCATCACCTTAATCACCCAGATCCTATGTTGAAGTCTATTTACCTGTTTCATTTATATTACCAAGTGAGACGGGTGTTGTCTGAACTTCAGGTTCCGTTACCCACTGACAAAAACTTTAATCCATTTAACAACGGCTTTGACAAAAAAGCGTTTCAAAGGTTGTGCAATGAATTTGGAATTGATACTAAAACAGACTTCAGACAAAAACTAGACCTCAATCATGGAATGGGAACTTTATTTAGATACGCTGTAGGTAATTTATACACGGGGCCTTACGTACCTGGATTCACATCATTTAACCACAACAGCCAGGTTCCTTTACTTTATATTAGGCAAAAACACGTGGCATACAGCACTTTTATATTGGACACATCAAACGGATTTACCCAAAGTGGGGTGGAAAGGCTGAATGAATCTATTCGTACGTATGCGTGGTGCATTCTGGGGTCTCAAGCAGAAACACGAAGTAATATCATTGGGGAGGGAACTAGCTTCGATGCACAAAAGCAGTTTCTAGCCAACATAGAAGATTCTATTAATTCGGCAGTAGATTTGCCCGTGAGTATTAAAAGATATCAGAACACTTTAAAGTATGCTAGATCGAAAGTAGATTACGTAATAGGTTTAGGACTGTATATGTTGCCTTCAGACCTTCAGCTTAGGATAGGAACTATATCAAACTACAATAACAATATAGTAATTGCCGACCCTCAATTTCAAATAGGCTACAAGCCTACCATAAATACATTGAATTCGGTGAATACAACGAATACGGCGAATACAGTGAATACAGCGAATATGGTATTTACTGCTAATAATGAACCTTTAAGTTCACCACCATTATCTCCACCGCTTCCGAGCTTGCCAAGCCTGCCGGGTCCGGTGGTTATTAATCATGGGATTTCACGTCTAGCGCTTACAGGTGGTTTATTGTTTGCTGGGTTAATTGGGATTTACTATTTTAAGTAGCCAGAGTAATATTATTATAAACAAAGACCACAGATGCTCAGACACCCAAACCACAACTTTAGAAGCAGTATTAAATATCCATGAAAATACAGAACCTAATATTCCTGGAAGTGCGTAAACAAGTTTGTCACCTAAGCGTTTCAATAAGTTAGCTATGCTTTGTAATGCTCTCTTAATCCATTCTTTAACCGGACTACCGCCAGATCCACCGGATCCGCCAGGTCCACCGGATCTGCCAGGTCCACCGGCACTGCCACCAATGCCTACGGTTCTAGTCAGTGCTAAGACTAGCGTGCTTATTGTCATCCCAACAGCTGTAAGAATGCTAAATATTGTAACACCTTGCTCTTTGAACAGTGTTTGAATTCTTTCTGCAAGTGTCGTGTCTTCGTGTAAAATTTTATGCACCGTTTCTTTTATTCTGGCGAAATTAGTTATTAATTTTTCTCTGTTTATGGATAAGGCTTCTAGCCTTGCCACGCGTTCTGTGTAAAGGTCAGCGAGCCTCTTTTAGATCATCTGTTTTACCTCAATGCTTAAGTTCACGTCATCAGCTTCTGCTAGTTTATTTTTTTTGTTTTTCTATATGTTTGGCGAGCTCACTGAGCTTGGCTAAATTCATCATTGTCTCCCCTCTCACAGATTGTAAAGCTTTATCTAAGCCTTGAAGTTCACGCAGTGGTAATAATGGTGGGTCATTGATAGTTTCCATAACCTGATCAATATTAGGCCTAGTGTCCGCATTTGTTTTTAAGGTTGTTAACTCTGTATTTACTTTTAATGCAGGGCTAGTTAAGTCAGTTAAGTCAGTTAAGTCTTGTAGACCTATTTATGAACTTGATAACGATGCATCTATTCGTTGAAGTGAAGCTACTGCTTGGTGATGCAACGCTTGCAATGCTCTGTTATCGGAAAGCCCCAATGATCGTATTACAGTCACTGGGAATTTAGTTTTCAAAGTAGACCACCATAAAATTTATCAGGATTCTTTGACATAGTTAACTGTACTCTAACTTTTTTACCGGATACAATAGTGTTTATAAACAAGTGATTATTTTTGTCTAGTTTGAAGTCGCTGGAACTAACATAGTCCGGTAACTCTCGCCCGATGTAATTGTACAATTTATTGATTTTTCGGGCTTTTTGGATTTCAGTTACTTGACGTACTTCTTCTCCTATACTTGGTCTTGTTTGTCTCATGTCATCTCCTACCATTGAAAGCAGTGTAACGTCGTGGTCTTCATTAGGTTCATCAGGTTTAAACACTTCATCTGGAGCTTCACCGCCTTCTGCCATTTTAAATATAATTTTTTTGTCACATTAAAAATGCAAAGCTACGGAAACTTGTTAGACCCTACACGCCGATTGAGGACGCCTTTAGGCATCAAAGGTGAGAAAAGCACAATAATTATTACAAACAATGCAAGCAGCATAGAGCCTAGTCAGCTACTAACCATAAGATTTCCAAAGTTAGGTCCTGATGATGTAATAGTTCCAGGCAGTCCTAAATTGGGATTTAAAATTAGTCTGGATTCTGATGAATATCCTAACAGAACCATAGTCAACAATCTAGGTAGAGCTATAATTAAAAGAATGGTTATTAAACTTGATGGGTGAGAAATCCAAAGTATCTATGACGATGGTGTTTTGTTTTGTTACACGGATCTGTGGCTGAGTAAATATGAAAGGGAAGATTTGGTTGGTCAGGGGATTCAAGCCGCCAATGTGGCAAAACTTTTAATCAAAGCTGGTGATGCTATCACTTCTAACAAAGGCGACAATGCATTAGCTTCTGTATACAAAAACAGGTTTTATTTTCCCCTCGATTTTGAACTGCTACACAGTCATCTGCCATTTCATCAAGGTTCATTTAACGATAGGCTGTCTTACGAAATTATTTTCAATGATTATTCTCAAGTAGTTATTAGCTCTGACAACGATGCTAGTTATACAGACATCACGCTTGAATATGAAGTGGTCACTCACGCCGAACTCAGTAGGATGATCAGGGGCCAATATGACAAACTAGCAATTTATTATGATAGGATCGTTCGCTACAGACAATTTATTAAAGATTTATTAGACACACTATGGACCATCAACACAAATTCACCTGCTCGAAGTGTTAAAGGTGTACTGTTGTTGTTTGTGAAAGAATCAAATTATAATCGTGACAGCGAGAATTTTATCAATCCTACTATTTCAAAAGTGTCTGTTGTGATTGAAGGTAAGCCTAATCAATTATTCGCTAATGGAATAATGGGGTTTCAACAGTTTGATGAGATTTGGAAAATCTTGGGTGGAGGTAGATTACGGACTGACACTGTGGATTTGATTTCTAAAGATCTTCATTTGCATGACACAAGACTGCAAGATTATCTTGTGAATAAGTTTACATTGTGGTTAGACTTTCGAACCATACCCACAAATGAACTTCATGGATCTGGAAGAAGAATTGAAAACGGCACGGATGGTATAACAATTGAATTGCATAGGGAAGCAAATGCTAGCCCTAGATCAGAAACAGTTACAGCATATATGTATATAATTATGGACGCTCAGCTAAACATTGAAAATGGAAGATTAAAAGATTTAGTATATTAAAAAATGGCATCTTTGTTACCTCGTGATCCTCATTGTGGAATGATCGTTGGCATGACGTCATGCAGAAAGACTGTTTTTGTTCTGGATTTGCTAGAGAAATATTATGCAGGACACTTTGATTATATAGTTATCTTTTGCCCCACTATTCAATATAATAAAACCTACTTAGAGCGTAAGTATGTCTGGACAGACCACAACATTTTTGTTGTTAATCCCAATGGCAAGCTCAATGAGTATTTAACCTATTTTTATAACCTGTTTGAAAATGAGGGTAGCACATTATTTTTAATCGATGATTGCAGTGCAGAAAAAGATATTGTAATGAAACGGAACATATTGAGCAAGCTGGCTTTCAGTGGACGTCATGCGGGAATAAGTCTATGGGTATTAGCTCAGAAATTCAATTCGATTTTAACTGATTTCAGACAGCAAATTAAATTTGTGTGCCTATTTTATTGCAAAGATCACGACAGCTTTGATAACTGTTTAAAAGAAAATGACATAATTGAATCAAAAGAGGAAAGAATTAAACTAAAAGAACAGCTTAAAAAGGGCAAGCACTTAAAATTATTATTAAAAACTGACCAACCAAATGGCTACAAGATACTTACCTAAGTAAGAAAGTTTCTTTTTTTAAGTTCTTGTATAATGTAATTGTTATAAGATAGAAGTTACTTGCTAAAGACCAGTAAGTCATTTGTAAACACTTTTTAAAGTTTTAAAGTCAACTTATAAATAATTATCAAAGTTACCTAACTTAAGTACCTTTAACCTCAACCACCTTCATACCCCCTTGAGTTTAATTAACTAATAATAATAATAATAATAATAATAATAATAATAATAATAATAATAATAATAATAATAATAATAATAAGATGATGATGATGATGATGATGATGATGATGATGATGATGATGATGATGATGATGAGAGAAAGGCTTAATGTTATTGGGTGATGGTAAAGAGCCAAATGGCTTGATGTAAAAGGCAATAAGGGTAAGAGAGAGAGAGAAAGAGAGAGACGGACAAAGGGAAGCAACAACTACTCTCACTTTTGCAAATGTATAATAGTTATTACCTCCCTTTAGGATCATCGCCATTGTTTAAGGCGCATGTGTGAATGGGGGTAAGGGTTAGGGTTTGGAGAAGAAAATAGTTTGTTAGTTATTTTTATGGGACACTTAGGAAGCTGAAAGCCATTTTTCATTTCTTTAACTTTTTCCAAACATTATTGACATTACATGTATTTGATATTTCTTTTTTACAAAAATCCTCCCAATACTGTTTCTTTGCTGATGCTATAATTTTATTACAATTAATTTTTGCTCATTTCATGTGCCTATGTGCGGAAACAGATCTACATTTTATCCAATTCTTAAATGTATTCTTTTTTTCCTTAACTGCATCTGCACATGCTTGATTCCACCAAATATTACCACTGTGTTTTTTCTTTACAGAATTTCTCTTAATAGGTATAGACTTATTAGCTGCAGACAATATTGTTTTTGTAAAACCTGTACAAATTTCATTAATATCTTCATTTTGTTAAAAGTCATCCTCAGAGTACAATAAATGCATTTGATACTGATTCCAATCTGCACAGGTATAAATATATTTTGGTATAATATCATCTTCTATTTGTACCTCTGGCTTTTCATTTATTACAGTTACAACTGGAAGATGGTCACTACCTAATGAATCAGAGTCCACTTCCCATATACTGTCTATTGCCAAATCAGGCGATACAAACGTTAGATCAATGGCAGAAGGTTGGTGGGTTGCTATGTCAAGAATCCTTGTTATTTTACCATCATTAAATAATATAAGACCAGAAGTAATGATATTTTCAATAAAACGATTATTTGTATTATAATTACATCCTTTCTGCTCTGTGGGTTCGGGCAAATAGAATAGACCCAACGTTTCCCGGCGTGTCGTAAGAGGCGACTAACAGGGGTGATGTTAGCACAGCATCACTGGGCGAAAGTCTTCTACACAGAAGTCACCGGCCAGGGCGGAGGAACCTCACGTTACTACAGGTTCAACGACCACGTGCTCAGGGCCAAGGCGAGCCACACTGTATTCGTGGATTTCGGCTGTGGCCAACAGCCTGGAGAGGATTGGGCCCTGCCAGGTCTTTTTTGCCCAAGACACAACACATGATGAGGCTATCCACTAATTCCATGCCGGATCGGTCGTCGCCCGGCTACACAAGGACCGCGCCTTCCGTTGGCCACCAGGACGGAGGTGTTAAGTATGCTACTGATGGACAAATTAGCAAGATCCGCACGAGAAACAACATCGTCATAGGAACCTGGAATGTCAGGACCCTAACTGCGGAAGGAAAATTAGAAGAACTGGCCCACGAGCTGGACCACTATCGATGGAACGTTCTAGGTATCAGCGAACTGCGCTGGAAAGGCCTAGGTGAAACAACGACTGACAAAGGCCACAAGCTCTATTTCAGCGGTAGAGATGACAGGCACGAACACGGCGTTGGATTCTTGGTCCACAAGAACATTCTAGCCACTGTCATGGGTTGCCGCCCAGTCTCCAGTAGACTCATTACCATCCGTCTGAGCAACCCCTTTCAACATTACCATCATCCAGGCCTATGCCCCAACATCAGACTATGAAGACAGCGAAGTGGAGGATTTTTATGAAAATATACAGGCGGTCCTTGACCAAGTGCCGAAGAAGGACATAGTCATAGTGCAAGGCGACTGGAATGCCAAGGTTGGCCAAGATGCGCACCACAACTGGGGAGACACATGTGGACCCCACTGCAACAACGAGACAAATGACAGGGGTCTGAGGCTATTGGAGTTTGCCAGATACAACAATCTGGTACTGGCAAACACGCTTGGTCTCCACAAAAAATCCAGACGATGGACATGGCACAGTCCCGGCGGGGAACATCACAACCAGATCGACTACATCATGGTCAAGAAACGCTTCAGATCAAGCATCAACATTGGCAGGACACGCACTTTTCCAGGAGCAGACATTGGAAGTGACCACGATCTCGTGATGATGTCTTTCTGGCTCCATTTGAAGAGAGTAAATACAGCAAAGTGCACTAGGCTGAAGTTCGACCTGGACAAACTGCAAGACCCGGAGGTGGCAAAAATATTTCAGGCCACAATTGGAGGGAAATTTGCACCACTGCTTATTTTGGGGGCAGGCGAAGTAGATGTCAACACCATGACCAATACCTTCAATTCAGCTGTAACAGATGCCGCCACTGAGATCCTTGGCAAGCATCGACCAAAGAAGAAGCCGTGGATCACACCTGAACTTTTGGATCTGTGTGATAAACGAAGAGAGTTAAAAAAGAAAAAGAACACCTCACAGGGAGCTGATGTCTACCGAAAAATCAACAGTGACATCCGAAAAGGCATGCGCACAGCAAAGGAGAACTGGATAGAAGATCAATGCCAGGAAATAGAGAACAATCTGAACAAGAACAACAGCAAGAAGGCCTACCAGACTGTGAAGCGGCTGACAAGTGTTAAACAGCCCAAAGTCTCCACTATCCAAAGCAAGTCTGGCATATGCCTTACAGAAGAACAAGAAGTCTTGGACAGATGGACAGAGTACTGCTCTGACCTTTACAACCATACACCAAATGGAGACCCATCAGTTCTAGCATGTCCCGAGAGCAAAGAAGAAGAAGAAATCCTCCCAATTCTCCGGGAAGAAGTTGAGGCAGCAGTGCAATCGCTGAAGAAAGGGAAGTCAGCGGGAGTGGACAACATACCAGCGGAACTGCTACAAGCAGGAGGAGAAGCGATGACTGATGCTCTCACCATTATCTGTAACAAGATCTGGCAGAGTGGGGAATGGCCTACACCATGGACCCAGTCGCTTGTCATCACTCTTCCCAAAAAAGGTAACCTTCAGGAGTGTGAAAATTACCGCACCATCAGCCTCATCAGCCATCCCAGCAAAGTCCTCCTGAAAATAATACTCAACAGGTTGAAACCACAAGCTGAACAAATCATAGCTGAAGAACAAGCAGGATTCATGGCAGGGCGAAGTACCACTGAACAGATTTTCAACCTCAGAATAATCTGTGAGAAATACCTACAGCACCAACAACATCTATATCATGTGTTCATAGACTTCAAGAAGGCATTTGACCGAGTCTGGCATGCAGCTCTATGGGCAACCATGAAAGTGTACAACATCAGCCCTAAAATTATAGAAGTCATCAAAAGCCTGTATGACAAGGCTACCAGTGCAGTCCTCCATAACAGCGTCATCGGGAACTGGTTCAGAACAACAATCGGTGTGCGTCAAGGATGCCTACTCTCTCCAACACTCTTCAACATCTTCCTAGAGCGCATCATGTCAGATGCTCTTGCAGATCACGAAGGCACAGTCAGCATAGGGGGCAGAGCAATCTCCAATCTTCGTTTTGCGGATGATATTGATGGATTGGCTGGAGAGGAACAAGAACTTGAACAGCTTGTACAGAGGCTTGACACCACCTCCAGAGCTTATGGAATGGAAATAAGTGCAGAGAAGACCAAAATGATGACCAACAACACCAATGGCATCAACACGGACATCAAAGTACAAGGCCAATCCCTCAACACAGTGCACAGCTTCAAATATTTAGGAGCCATTGTGTCAGACAATGGGTCTCGACAGGAAGTCCTCTCCAGGATCGCACAAACAACTGCTGCCCTGACAAGGTTGAAGCCCATTTGGAAAGACAGAACCATCAGTCTACATTCCAAAGTAAGACTGCTGCGCTCTCTGGTCATCTCCATCTTCCTATATGCTTGCGAAGCATGGACCCTCACAGCAGATCTCCAGCGAAGAATACAAAGCATGGAGATGAGGTGCTACAGAAGACTTCTGTGCATTTCCTATACCCAACACATCACCAACGACGAAGTCCGACAGACCATCACACAAGCCATTGGACAACACGATGACCTGCTCACAGTGGTGAAGAAACGGAAACTCCGATGGTATGGCCACGTCACCAGATCATCAGGCCTTGCAAAGACCATTCTGCAAGGCACAGTGCAAGGAGGTAGAAGAAGGGGGAGACCGAAAAAGAGGTGGGAGGACAACATTCGAGAATGGACTGGTTTGACACTGAGCGAAGCCATGAGGGCTGCTGAGGACAGAGAAAGATGGAGTATGCTGGTTAAACGATCATCTGTGGTGCCCCTACGACCTTCGGGTTATGGGACAGGATAGGACAGGATAGGAATTACATCCTTTATCCCAAAGTGTTGAATGAGCATTGAAATCACCAACTATAATCCAATTTTCATTTATATCAATTGATTGTAACCATTCAGTATTAAAATCATCTGGTCCTAATGGATAATAAACAGACGTGATATTAACATAACATTTGATCATGTATTTTTACTTTCGCGGCTACTAAATACACATCATTTAAATCTTTTGGAATGGGTGACTTGCATGTGGCATAATCCAAATCTTTCCTAATGTATATCGCAACGCTAACTTTTGTATTCTGTTTAGTAAATGGTGTTATCGGCGGAAAAAAGTAGCCTTCGATCTTAGGAAGTTTCTTCCTGTTACACTCGGTATGATGTTGGTGTTTTCTATCAGTATCTGATTCAGCCCCAATGCTGAATTCCTGATAGGGTGTAACTCAGATTCGTTTATCCACGCAGCCCGCTCAAGCAGCATACAAGTCACAAGGAGTCGACGTATGAAGTTTTCCACTTTTATTCAGCATACATCAACAACTGCATACAATCGCTCAATCGCCTTTCCACTCTCAAATTCACTTTCCAAGTCACTATCAAAAACAACTTCAACTATCTCACAAAACACACGGAGCATCGAATATATAATTTTTTTTCCTCCTTCGAGATGACGACAGCTCGTTCTAGAAAATGACGCATTACAACCAACCAATCAGAATTAAAGATCGTCATCACTGACTTACGTCATACTTCTCTCTTCCTGCCAAAAGAATGTTCTCCATTATCTACGACCATCAAGAAACTTCGATCGATAGTAAACAAACAGATCCAGAAGATTCTCCAACAATATCGACTAACGAAAATTATCAACGTTATACAAAGCCTCTCCTAACAACAATGCAAACTCAAATCAAAGGTAAATAAACTCTATTATTGAATACTTTGCAAATCGAAACGATTAGATCTATCGTGCGCGTTTCCGACATACTTTCGTTCGCGTTTTCAACGTAACACTTCCTTTTTACATTCAATGACTGCAGTGCAAGAACATGATGTTGGTTTGTTACTACATATTGCTGTAAAGAGTGTACATTTGTGGATATAGATCTGCAATTCCACTGAACAATACTAAATTTATCATCAATCATAAATTTAAGATTGTTTTTTTTTTTTAAATGAATGTTGTTCAATTTATGACAAAATATTTCTGAACATCAGTGACATTAACTTCATTCCTTTTTGATTCAGATGAATGCAGTCTCTGTAAAAGGAACGGTTTGTAGCCCCCGTTTTTGTGAGAAAGGATACACTGTTGTCCACAAAGTGTACATTTTCTTTGACACATGCCGCTCTCAGTGCAGCGTTGGAGGCATCACCCTTCTTTATCAACTGACCTCTTGGGGGTACTATAGATGACAAACAAATGTTTGCTGCAGGGAATGTTGTCTTGACTACTTTTATCATCTTTAGCCAGTCCTTCATGTTAATGTTTTTTGTTTTGCAGCTGTTGATACCTGCATGAATTATGGCATATTCTATTTTTCCATTTGCAGGTACATCATCCAACCATTGTACAATGTCTTCAATTTTTATACCAGGAATGCAGACTAGCTGACCTTTGACGCCTTCAACAGCAACTTCTTCCATTCTGATACCTCTAATGACGGAGTCTCCTATTATGAGTTGTTTTGTATCTTTGGCTAATAATAATAATAATAATAATAATAATAATAATAATAATAATAATAATAATAATAATAATAATAATACAGGATGCTATACGCGCCTTTCCCCAAATCATTCAGGCTCAAAGCGCGGCGATCTATACCAACATACACGCTCACCTGTCTCATCCACCCTCACACACACCAAATACACCCAGCACTCAAACAGGTGGTGTAAAGGCAGGGAGATCGCTATTAGAAGACGGAAAGAAAATCGAATTTTTATTTTTGAAATGTTTATATTGACTGCGTCCTGTACCATAATTGAAGGGAGGGAGGAAACTGGAGTGCCCGGAGAAAACCCTCGGTGACCTCAATAGTCTCGTACCTAAGTCACATACGTTCGCCCCTTGCGGGAATCGAACCCGCGACCTTCGGTATAGGAAACCGGCGACTTATCCACTGCGCCACGAGGCTACTTTACTATGCTTTAGCCTTTCAAAAGGAGTACTGGTGATGTCACTGACAGATCTCATGTTCAGTTTAGAAACATCCGGATACTCGACAAATGTGTCACAAGGAGTAGAACATGACACTGTCTCTGGTGATGATTCATCACTTGTTATCGCATCTGACACCTGTCGTACATTGTGCTTACACAGTTTGATCAGCTGCTTTGCCTTCTCTCTTTCAGAGTGTACAATGCTTGCTGTTGTTGATTTATGTTGAAAAAATGTTTTGTAGATTGCACAAAGTCTGTCGATGTTTGTTTCTTGCTCACTAATTATTGGGACAGCTACTTTTTCCAAAAACTCTGTAAAAGATAGTGTTAAGGTTGCAGTTTGTTGTGCAGCTACTTGAGCATATGTTTTTTTACTTTCTTTTTCAGGACGTTTTTGCTGTACTTTCTTAATAGCCTCTTGTATGCTCATTGAGCATTTTGATCTTTCTGTGAGAGCATTTTTTTAGTAGCACCTTTTTGTCACATCCACGATAGGCAGATGAGTGCTCACCTCCACAGTTTACACAGTGAGGCTTGGAGGCGTTGCAGTTTTGCCTTGTGTGATATCCTCCGCATCTGCAACATCTTTGTTTTGCACAACAATGTTTCAAGGTATGGTTTAATCGCTGGCATCTTGTGCACCGTAGAACTGGAGGACAATATGGATGTACCTTAAAAGTTTTGTCATTTTGTGTCAATGTTGCAGGCAATTTGTTGGATGCAAACACTATTCTTGTTATGGTGTGACTTGATTTTTTTCGCAATGATATTCTTGTATTTGATGATGTTTTCATTGTTCTTTAGACTGTGTGTATTGCTTAGTCCAAATACTACTCCTTCAGTTGTTTCAGTTGGAATAACACACTTTACATGTGCACCCCCGATGTCAGACAGTGATAATAATTTGTCTTGTTGTTGCTGAGAAACATAATGAACATACCAGTCTCCAGAATGCAGTTTACTAACAGAAGCGACATTACCTACAAAACCTTGAAATGGAAATTTACTTGATACAGGAAGTTTCTTAAAAGTTACATTTCCCGTATGTTTATCCCGTACTAGTACAGGAAAGTTTTGTTTACATACATTGTCTTTCGAGTATTTTATACTTATTTGCTTTTCAGGTGTAGTAACTATAAATTCCCTTTCATTTTCAAGAATGGTCGCTTTCTTGTCTATATTGAACTGTTCCCGAAGGCAATGCATCCTAATTGTACATTTTGTGATATTTATGTAATTTTGAAATATTTTATCAAGCGCGTATGTTGCGTCACTAAGATGAAACAAGAAACTACCCCATGTGACATGTACAATTTTTTTTTCTTGTAACTAAATGTTTACGTCATTTCCACTCTGGTCACACACAATGACGTATTTCTTCCTTTTATTTCATCCCAAGACGAACGCCATGCGATCACGTTCTGGAAGCAGTGATCGAAGAAAACTGAATCCCAGAAAACCAACAGTAGTTTATAGCATCACAAAGGCAAGTACAACACATGTTCAAACCAAACGAAAACGAAATAATTAAAAAGAAAAAAGAAATTCATCCGGTTGGGTAAATGATAAGAAAACTTTTGATTCAATTTCAAGCGTTCTAGAACATCAACTGGCTCCGAAATTGATCAGTACGTCCAACCTCTCATATCACCGACACAATCCCACAGTCATCCTAGTTGGAAACACTTTTCAATCTGGCTGATGGCAAACACACTTCCTTCAGTGACAATTTCACAAGAACCAAGATCTGTTTTTCTTTTATAATGAAACAGATCCTTGCACCCTTTCAGGAGCTCAGGTTGTGAAGATCCTTTCATTTCCATGACCGGAAGTAACAAGCATTCAAAAAGGCCCTCAAAACCCACCTCTTCAAACTGCATTATTCAGATTGATTTGTATCCCGCTGCCATTCTCTCATCTTTTGTCTATGTCTGATCCGTAAGTGTATACACAGCTGTAAATATTTATACTGTTTTTCTTCCTAACCGGACATATAAATAGCTGTGAATAGGTGTTTGCTATTCTATTTCTGTCTTTTTTGTCATTTGTGCACATAGTTGTAAATAGTCTATTTCGGTCTTTTTTGTAATTTATGTACATAGTTGTAAATAGTCTGTACCTTTACTGTTCCGTCTTTGGTGTATTGTAGCAAAAGTGATGTTTTATCGAGTGTATGTATTTATATGTAATGACTATGTAAAGCGTGGTGAGTCTGGTCATAGGCTAAAGTACCGCTATATACAAATCCGTTATTATTATTATTATTATTATTATTATTATTATTATTATTATTATTATTATTATTATTATTATTATTATTATTATTAGTTGTGTATGGTTATTCTTTCAACGGATTTATTCTGCTTCTGCTTCATGACGTGAGTAGAAACACTTGCATTTATTTATCCTATTTTGATTCCTGTTGATTCTGTACTTATGCCATTTTGTTGATCCACGTTTATGGTTTAATAGAGGGCCTGAAAGCTTAGTTTATTTTTTATGAGTTTTTGACATTGTGAGACGGGAGAACACACAGATTTCATGCATGTGTACACACAAATTCTGAAATACCCCTTTTGTTACAGTGGTGACCCTGAGACCCGTAGTTAGTTATAGTGGGAGTTTAGATTATTCATTTGTCTGTTATCTTTTGGCGGGTTTATATTGTTAGGATTTGATTGAATAGGTTAAAGAGTTGTTTTATAGATTTGGGCAGTACATTTGGGTGAGCTAAGAGTATAGGTGTGTATTGTTGTAGTTGACTTGTTCCATTTTTAGTTGGCTTTTAAAGCCTAGTTGCACGATATTCTAGTTGTACTGAATACTAGGGAATATGGATCTCGCAGACATTGGTAAGCTTGGTGGAATTTCAACATTATGCAGGGCAACAAAAGACTATTAAGCAAAAAATACTTCCAGCAGACCTCCACATCTAATTTTTGATCTAATATTCTGTTAAAGTCTTTGCTGCTTGACAGTTAACAAAATAATATTATAAGTAAGTAATCGTTTTTGTTTTGTTTCAAATGCTACACACACAATTCTATTATAAACGCTCTCTATTTCCATCTCTCCCCACACTAAATAATCCCACCAATCCTTCTATATCAGTTCAGTAACAAAGTATTGATTCTAAAAGTTCTCATAAAATTACATCAGCCAATAAGTATGAGGGCCAAAAAGTTGTTAAATAGATTTTTATAGAAGCGTATAGAAGACGTTGTAAAAGCAAGTGACTTGGCAAGGTCTTTGCACAGAGCCAGCTGTGATCTGGTTGTGAGACTCTGTTCAACTTAAGGTAACAAAACCAAGCCACGTTGGCCCAGGAAAATAAAATTCGTGTCGTTGTGCCTTGGTTTGGGGAGTGTGCGCATATTTGGGGAGTGTACGCCGTTTTGTAGTGTTTCCCGATTGTGGGAGCATGTGGAGGGTGCAAGGTGGGTTTGATGGTGTTGTGGTGGGTGTGGGTGTAAAGTGGTGATAATGTGGGTTGTGGTGGTGGAAGGTGGGAAGTGCGTGATGGTGGGGGTGGGGGTGAAGGGCAGCTTAATAATTGTAATTATAATCACACCACACAGGAGCATACTGGTCCCATTATTCTGAAACCAGAGAACAAGTTGTTGGCAAGGGGACAAATTTTATCAATCCTGGATTCGAACCAGGAACCTTTAGTAGTAAGACATTCTGCCAACTGTGTCCCTTTTGAGAAGTGGTGCATAATTATGCAGCTTAAGCTGGCGATACAATACCAATGACTGGACTCTTGCCAAGCTATATGTTTAAAAGCGGAACTGGGTTAACATAGGCTATAATACAATACAATATTATTGCTTTAGGTCCAGCGGACTCTTCTGATAGGCTATAATAGAAATGCTTTTTATTTAAGGAAAGATTGCCAGTGTGGGAAAGTAACAAAAAAAGAGTTTAGTTAATCAAAAACGTGAAAATTAAATGTTTTGTAATAATTCAAGACAGGATTTAAGATGTTTTATAAAAAGCATATATTTAAAAATAAATATGGCGAGTTAATAGATAATGAGGGGGAGTGTGGTAAAATACTCAAAAAGCACTTATTTTCAGGAGAAAAGGGGGATAGAGAAGGGTTGGGGTTTATCTGTCATTTAACCCATCTCCGTGCCATCGTTGCAAAGGTCAAGTTCATTAGGGAGGAAGAAAGAGAGAGAGAGAGAGAGAGAGAGAGAGAGATTGCGGAAAGCTATTGTTTGTTAAATTGAATAAACAATAAGAGTGAAGAACAGGAGTCAGAGCAGGAAAAGCAAATGGTGAGAGAGAGAGAGAGAGAGAGAGAGAGAGAGAGAGAGAGAGAGAGAGAGAGAGAGAGAGAGAGAGAGAGAGATTGCGGAAAGCTATTGTTTGTTAAATTGAATAAACAATAAGAGTGAAGAACAGGAGTCAGAGCAGGAAAAGCAAATGGTGAGAGAGAGAGAGAGAGAGAGAGAGAGAGAGAGAGAGAGAGAGAGAGAGAGAGAGAGAGAGAGAGAGAGATTGCGGAAAGCTATTGTTTGTTAAATTGAATAAACAATAAGAGTGAAGAACAGGAGTCAGAGCAGGAAAAGCAAATGGTGAGAGAGAGAGAGAGAGAGAGAGAGAGAGAGAGAGAGAGAGAGAGAGAGAGAGATTGCGGAAAGCTATTGTTTGTTAAATTGAATAAACAATAAGAGTGAAGAACAGGAGTCAGAGCAGGAAAAGCAAATGGTGAGAGAGAGAGAGAGAGAGAGAGAGAGAGAGAGAGAGAGAGAGAGAGAGAGAGAGAGAGAGAGAGAGAGAGAGATTGCGGAAAGCTATTGTTTGTTAAATTGAATAAACAATAAGAGTGAAGAACAGGAGTCAGAGCAGGAAAAGCAAATGGTGAGAGAGAGAGAGAGAGAGAGAGAGAGAGAGAGAGAGAGAGAGAGAGAGAGAGAGAGAGAGAGAGAGAGAGAACATTTGCAATGTTGATGGTAATTACCCAAAAAAAAACAGAAATGTTCTCTTTCCGCCCTTCTTTCTTCACGGACAAATAAATAAGAACACATTTTAACACACTTAGCCAAAATAATACTTCCTTTGTTCATGATATATATAACGCACTAGAAAATCGTACAACAGAACAATGTTCTTATCGGACGCATACTATAATGATGCTTTGTCAAGTTATGAACAGTTTCTACATGTTCTGTGATGTAGTTTTACAGCATGCTCACTACTTCAATGTTGTAAATCTAAACACTATAAATAACAGTCCCATCCTGCCCAGTGTTCTGTCGCGTAGTTCAAAACTTTATGCTCCAATCTACATGCGCTGTGGTGATATCACTACTATACACACATATAATTTCCTACAAACTAAACTAAAAAAGTGCTTTAGAACCCGAAAGTCGTTGGCTATATATATATATATATATATATATATATATATATATACATATATATATATATATATATATATATATATATATATATATATATATATATATATATATATATATATATATATATATATATATATTTGAACGCCCATGCACAAACTATTTAACACTACTCAAGTTCGCCTTACTTAAATTTATTATTATTATTATTATTATTATTATTATTATTATTATTATTATTATTATTATTATTATTATTATTTAGTTATCAACAATTGAGGATCTGTTAATTACAAAATTAGATTAAGACCATGTGTTCGTTTTTCATGTTCTTTTCTTTTTTTAAATGAAAAAAGCAGTGAAAGGAAGAAGTAAAATGTGATGCTTTTGTTTTGTTTTTCTTCTACCTTATTAATAGAAATACCATCTGTGATGTAAGTTTTCATGAATCAATACTAATTATCCTACATTTGGCCTAACTAAAATGGAACACCCAGAGTTTATTTTGAGTATAACAATATAAGATGATGGTCAACGACTTTCATGTTCTGCAGAACTCGGCCTTAAGGGTGCTGTTGGGCAGTAAGACTAGTTTAAGGGCAGATTGGTTTGACGGTCATGTAGATGTGCATTGAGGACTGACGTGGGTAGCTGGCATCCCAGCATTTGGGTTTTGGTTTGATGTAATCCTGTAGACATAACAACAATGAAAACAATGTAAGGCGTCGTCATCGTCATCATCATCATCATCATCATCATCATTAACATCGTCATCAACACAAGAACAAAAAAACAACAAGAACTACAACACCATAATCATCAGCCTCATTATCATGGCTGTACAGCTGTGCTGGCTCTAGTGATATGCACAAGGCTGATTCTCTTCCACCCATCCAATCTGCCATGTGGGTTTGGGCATTAAATAGAATAGACCCAATATTTCCCGACGTGTCGCAAGAGCCGGCTAATAGGGGTGATGTCAGCACGGCATCACTGAAGTCACCAGACAGGGCGGCGGAACCTCACGTTACTATAGGTTTAACCACTGCTATGAGGTTTTCATCTTCGTTGTGTCCTTGAAGGTAACTATTTTATTTATATATATTGCTTTGCAAGGTGTGTACAGCACTGTACTTGCATGTGTAAGAGATAAAGGCGTGTATTCTGATTATTTTGAGTGTCCTATCAGAGTCAAGCAGGGTTGTCTCCTAAGCCCGAAAATGTTTTCATTCTTTATACATGAGCTAGCTGTAGAATTATCTAAGAAAGGTAAACATGGAATCCAGCTGGTTCCAGGAGCGGTGGAAATATTTTTGCTTTTATTTGCAGACGATGTGATTCTCATGTCGGACACAAGTGTAGGCTTGCAACACCAGCTAGACTATCTCAAGTATGAAGTTGACAGGCTCTATCTCACTGTCAATAAGACAAACGTTATGGTGTTTAGAAAGGGAGGACATCTAGCAGGAAAAGAGAAGTGGTTCTACGGGGAGAGGAAGTAAAGGTAACAAACTCATACAAATATTTGGGAATGACATTTACTACTAAATTAAGTATGAATTCGGCCCTGCAGGAAGTGTGCAGAAAAGGTAGAAAATGGGTCATGGAAATACTCCGATCTCTCAGAAAGCTTGACACAAATGACCTGACTTTGTTTTGGAACTTGTTTGACACTCAGAGCCAATTCTGACATATGCAGCAGAAGTATGGGGTTTTGACGAGAGTGCACACAATATATAAAAGGTACACACTTTCGCCCTGAAGATGTTTTTATCTATACCCCTGCATGCTTCCAATAATATGGTTTACGGGGAGACCGGAAGATATCCATTGAACATCAGAATCCATGTGAGATGTGTGAAGTATTGGTTGAAATTAATGAGTCTTCCGAGCGCCAGACTCTGCAGGCAGGTTTATGATATGATGCTGAATCAACACGAGAAAGGAAAACTGAACTGGGTTGTAGGGATAAAAAGAATATTAATGAAAAATGGGTTTGGAATTGTTTGGCTAAGTCAGGGTGTGGGACAAAAATCACGTTTTGTTTTAGAATTTAAAGACAAGCTCATTTCATGCTTCATGCAGAACTGGATTCGGAAAGAGAGAAAAATGACAAATATGCATGGTACTATTCCTTTAAGTCTCTTTTTGATGGCGAGCGATACCTTTTATTCTTAACTAATCGTTGGTACAGATAGTGTTTTGCTCGTTTTAGGTTGAGAGTATGTGGTTTTAAGAATAATATGTTGTGGTTTGCAGACAGAACGAATGAAAACAGTAAGTGGACAGTATGTGGTAAAGCTGAAGAAGACGAATTGCACTTTCTGTTTCATTGTGAAGCGTATGATCATTTACGAAGGAAAAGCATAATGCTGATGTCCATTAAACATAACCCAACTTGGAACGGCATTTCCTTCTTGTTGGCATGTAAGAATGAAAGTAAGGTGTTTGATCTAGCAAAATACATTGCTGATGCTATGAGTTCGCCAAACAAACTGTTGGAAATTAGCTCTTGATGTACATGATGATCCTATGTAAACATGTAAATATATTAAACTGCTTCAGTATATGTCCTTGTATTGTAATAATTCTCAAGGCACATGGCTCTAATACTAGAGGATTTGTTTTGTTTTAATATTTACTTGTTTTACTTTTGTGTTTATTTGCTGTTATATGTCTTAATTTGGTAATGTTTAAATCTATTTGGATTGCGAATCCTTGTCTTAAAGACGTGTGAAGTTATACACAATAAACAATCAAAGCTTCAAAGCGTCTCTCTCTCTCTTACTCGTCTGTCTCTCTCTCTCTCTCTCTCTCTCTCTCTCTCTCTCTCTCTGTTTAAACTTTCGTAGGAGAGTATAACTTTACTGAGGTCCAGTTGGATTGCTACGCATTAATAAGAAATTGCAAAGACATTAACAAATCTTGATCATAGTGTCAAAGTGATTTCAGTGTTGGCTACATGAAAACATCAAGTGAAACAGAGAGAGACCGAGAATAGAGAGAGAGAATAATGCAAAATATACAATTCCTTAAAAGCATTTAATATACGGTTTTTTCAGAGATTAGCAAAAAATAATGTAGAATATACATTTCTTTTAATTTATTTTTATTATAAGGTTTGATAAAAGTTTTTCAGGATCTTAGCTCAGAAGGCTTTTTAGTATTTTTTTTAAAATGGTTAATAATAATTAAATTTAAAGTACATGAGCGGCCCAACCCACTTCATTGAACATATAAAACATAAGAGATTTATTGGTCCAAGAGTACACATTAGAAAAATTGCTTCCAGAAGTGCAAATCAACAATAATAATAAGATGCCGACAATGATAATGACGATACATAAACATTTATATGACGACAGCAACGATGATGATGACGACGAGAATAATTATGATGACGACAATGAGAGATTATGATGATGATATTGATCACAACTTAATGATAATGATGTCACATATCCGGTTCATTTCTGTTACACTTGATGTTTTTTTCTCTATCAGAAGTTGATTCAGCCCCGATGCTTGAAATCCTGATAGGTGTAACTCAGATTCGTTTATCCACGCAACCCGTTCAATCATCAACAAGGCAGGAGTCGTCGTTTGAAGTTTTCCACTTTTATTCAGCATACATCAACAACTGCATACAATCGTTCAATCGCTTTTTCCACTCTACAATTCTCAACTATCAACTTTTCACTTTTAACAACTTTTTCAACTCTAATACAACTCTCTCTACTTTGAACTCTCTCTTATTTTGAAACAGTGTGGCACTTATATAGTCTCTACATACTCCAGAACAAGCGAGAATACCCCACATTAAACACCACAACCAATCAGAAGTAATTTCATCATCACTGCCTCACGTCATAGAACCTTATTTGGAATGGAAGCTTCTAGTTCTATAGTTACCACTAGAATTATCCATACGCTTTGATCGATAGTAAACAACCAACTTCGGAAAGTTCTCAAAAAAATATCAACCAACTAAAATTACCAACGTTATACAAAGCTTCTTCCAATAACAACGCAAAATCAAATCAAAGATAAATACACTCTGTCACCGCAGGCTTAGCAAAATAAAACGATCTGATCTATCGCGCGCGTCACACACGCAAGCCTACTACCGTGCGTGTTTCACACTGCCGCGCGAGTCTCAACGTAACATAACCCCCCCACTCAAGAAGAAATTTACTTAATTTCTTCCAACAACGTTGAGATGCAATGCGCAAACAAAATCCATAATTAAAACTTATTTCAGTCTGTCTGGATACTGTCAATAATCTCAGTCAATGATCTTTCGTTTGCAAGGAAACGACGCCCTCGGTCGTTACGGTTGTCATCGGCCCAGGGTCAAAGACAGTGATCTTGTGGATTTTCCAGGAGGCAGTGCATCCTCCGTTGTCTCTTTCTTCCGTCGAATATCCGATGAAGTCGACATTGTCAGTTCCCATAATGCACTCGCTGTGTCTCACAGTCAGGTTAGCTCCTTGAAGACGGTGAAACAGCTCTTTCAAGGTCTGCAGATGCTCTTCCCAGGTGTGGGTGTGGACTAGCAGGTCGTCCCAGTAACACACGACGTTGTCCATCCCTTTGAGCATCTTCCTCATTCCTCTCTTCAGGGTAGCTCCGCTGTTGACCATGCCAAAGGGCATCCTTAGGCAGTCGTACGTCCCATCAGGTTATGAAAGCAGTCTTTGGTATGTCCTGTTGACGTACGGGGACTTGCCAATGACCCTTGCTGAGGTCAATCTTCGAGAATATTTTACTCCCCGATAATTGGCGGAAGAGGTCTGCTGCAGTAGGCATCGGCTCGGGGTCGAAGACGGTGATCTTATTAACCTTCCTGTAGTCGATGCATATTCTGTTGCTTCCGTCCTTCTTCTTCACGACCACGACAGGGGATGCGTAGGGGAAACTGGACTCCCTGATGATTCCCATCTTCAGCATCTCATCGATGTCTTTCTTCAAGGATTCGCGGGCCTTCAAAGGGATCGGGAAGGGTTTGGATCGAATGGGGATATTGGTATCCGGTCATTTCCTCCCCAGTGATTTCCTCCCCGGTCATTCCCCCCCAGATCATTTCCTCCCTGGAATAGATCCTCCCGAGCAAATTCCCCCCTGTCGCAATTTCATCCCCAGGGTTATTTCCCCCAGGACTTATCCTCTCCGAAAAAATTCCCCCTTGTCGCAATTTCATCCCCGCGATTATGTGCCCCCAGGACTTTTCCTCCCCACAAAATTCCCCCCTGTCGTAATTTCATCCTCGAGATTATTTACCCCAGGGACCCACGAGAAATTTCCCAGATACACAGACACATAGTAAAAGACATACATATTTATCTCATGTTTATTCTGAATCAAACAAGAACATGACACACACACCTTTGCTCACAGACACACGATTATGTGCACTGTAAAATGAGAGCCAACACAAACATCTTATACCAAGTCTAAAAATTACTGTATTAAAAATGATTATACCATGTCTTGGCTGAACGCGGTGCCATGCGAGGGGAAATAATTCTTAAAGCAGAAATTGTCGGTGGCCTAGCTTAGTATTGCTTAGGTTCGTATCCCCCAATAGAAAAAAGCCCAGAATTTAATTCTGGCGGTCATAATTATTAGGAGCAAGTACATCGATTCACGCATCGTTTTGCTCATTCATAATCGTATTATTACTCAAAGATACGGAATAACATTTTAACGGCAAATGTTGCTATTTAGCGTAAGGGTTACAGTTAGTTAGGGTTAAGGCTAGTGTTAGGTTTCACTGTAACTTTATGTCTAGACTAGACCTATTTTCACCAGCAGATTTTCGTTATTTTCACACTCACCCTCCCCACTGACTACCCTTTTACTTTACTTTTGCTCAATTTAACGTCCCCTGACACAGATGCATATAGGAGACTTGATATTTGATGTCATAGTTTTTATAAGAATTCTTTAGACGTTGCCATGGGGCTATTTTTGAAGTCACTCGTTGCTGTAGAGGTGAAGCACAAAAATATCGTCAACACAACAAACAACAATATTTTTATTGAGATGGGAATGAGAGTGAGGAATAACTGGGGAGTTTGAGGATGAAATTGATAACAGGGGAAAATAACCGGGTAGTAAAAAAAATGGGGGGAAGTGACTATGGGGATGAAGTTGAGAATGGGGGGGAAATAACCAGGGAGTAAAAAAAATGGGGGGAAGTGACTATGGGGATGAAGTTGAGAACGGGGGGGGAAATAACCGGGGAGTAAAAAAATGGGGGGAAGTGACTATGGGGATGACGTTGAGAACGGGGGGGGGGGGGGGGGGGAATAACCGGGGAGTAAAAAAAATGGGGGGAAGTGACTATGGGGATGAGGTTGAGAACGGGGGGAAATAACCAGGGAGTAAGTTTCCTTGGGGGGAATTGACCAGGAGGGAAACTGACGGGAGGAAATGACCGGGGAGGAAATGAATGGGGGGGAACTGACAGCAAACCGGGGATATCTGAAGTAAGATGGACTTCATGTTCGACCAAAGTCGTAGAGCCTGGGACATCGCTGAAGTTATGGGAAAACTCGCCCATAAGGTCCTTGAGCTCCATCTTTTGACCTTCCGTCAAGCTTGGTCCTAGCTTAACATCATCGATGCCTTCTTTGCTTTGGAAGTCTCCCAGTTCTAACAGTTCCTCGCTGTCAAAGCTGTCGTAAATCTTAAGGAGGTTGGCGTGGTATATCCGACCTTCACATTGTAGTCGTTGATCCCCACCACGGTCTCCACTTCGTACGGGCCTTTCCATTGCATCAGCAACTTATTGTGGTCGGTAGGTAGCAGCACCAACACTTTGTTGCCAGGTTTGAACTTCCTGTTCACAGCCCTACGATCGTAGTAGTGCTTTCCACAATCTTGGGACTTCTTCAGGTTTTCTTTGGCTATCTCGAGAATCTGCTCCAGCTTCTCCCGTAGCTCAAACATGTACTGGTAGCTGTTCTTCACCTCTGGGGTGTCTACTTCTTTCGTCCACAGTTCTTTCAGGATGTGCATCGGCCCTCGGGTGGTTCTTCCGTACAGCAGCTCGAACGGAGAAAAGCCGGTGGACTCCTGCGGCACTTCTCTGTAGGCGAACAGTATGGCGTTGATGTAGCGATGCCATTGTCTGGGTTGCTCGCTGCAAAGTTTCTTCAGGGTGGACTTCAGCGTAGCATTGAACTTTTCGACGAGCCCGTTGCACATTGGATGGTAGGGTGTCGCAGTTAAATTCCGAATGCTCAGCAGTCTGTTGACCTCCTTCATGCAGTCAGAGACGAACTGCGTCCCGAGGTCTGTCAGGATCTCTTCAGGCACTCCAAGTCTACTGAACATGTCCACCAGTGCCTCTGCCACAGTCTCAGTGTCAATCTTCTTCAGAGGGACTGCTTCTGGGTACCGAGTCGCATAGTCCACTAAAGTCAGTACCCACCGATGACCTTCTTCACTCGGAGGTTTTATTTCGCCGATTAAATCCAAGGCCACCCTCTTGAAAGGTCGGTCGATCAGAGGCATCCTCTGCATAGGTACTTTCGGGACCCTTCATCGGGGTATGGTCTTCTGGCAAATGTCACATGATCGGCAGAAACGGCTGACGTCCGCATGAAGTCCTGGCCAGTAGAACACCGCCTGGATTCTGTCTGACGTCTTCTTGATGACTAAGTGACCTCCCATGATGGAGTCGTGAGCTACTTCCATCACTTGGTGCCTTAGGGGTATCGGTACCAAGACCTGACGTAGTGGTTTACCTCCGTTGACCCTCGGGTGCTGGAAGATTCTGTACAGGATCTTGGCCTTTACCTCGAAATAGACCGTGCCACTGCCTTTGGTCACGTGGTCTTGGCGGTTCCTGTACTTTTTTAAAAGTACTATCAGTTTCCTGGAGCTGGATCAGTTTATCTCTGTCCACGATTGCAGCTTTGGAGTTGTCGGCGAACTTCAGTGGCGTAGACGTCTTGTCTTTCTTGGCCTGGGCCCTGGTAGTAACAGCACCGACGATCTCTGGTCAGCAGGGCTGAGCCGGAGTAGCCACATTGTCCCGTAGCAGCTCTGTAAGGTCTCCATCGGGAAATGGCAATGGATCCTCCTTCACAACTTCGACACGTTGGGTTGAGGTAGGACTCCATTCTGAATCGGGGTCGTCGGGTCGTCTCGCGCCGTCGAAATTCCCGATCATCAAATCATACAGCGGCTTCTACAGGCAAACCGCTTCTACTTCGCCTATGTAGAAAGGGGTGCTGACTTGAATCTTTGCAACTGGCGCCCTCACACACTTGCTGTCAGCCATAAGTGTCCATTTAGAATCGCCAGTGAACTGTTCTTTAGCGATTAGATCTTCTCTAACGATGACCCCACTGCAGCCAGAGTCTCTTAGAGCAGTCACTTCATGACTCCCGACGCGTCCCTTGGAAACGGGCATGTTCTGTACGGTCACATCTGCGCTGGCGACGACAGGGATGGATTTTCCGTTGGCAAGGAGAAGTTGGCCATCGGTCACGCACTCTGTACGTCCGCAGGAGTAGCTGTGCGCTCGGTCTCACTCGGAAGAATGACGCTCCCGCCGCACACTTAATGGTCAGATCTACTGGTTTGCCGTTGATTGGAGAACCGCCTCTGTGGGTTGCCCGCCGCTGCATTGTCCGTATTGCTCTGCTGTCCGCTATTTCTGTTTTGAGGACAGTTGGCAGCTCTGAGGTCTGTAGCGTTGCAGATGAAACAGCCTCTTGAGTGCCCTTCCCTGGGAGGTGGCGTGGAGTCCGTGTGTCTCTGGCTCGTCTGATTTCCCTGGACCTGGTTCCCATGGTTTCCAGTCTTCTGAAATGGTTTCGTCGCCTTGGGTGGCCCCAGCGTTTTTCCGTGAGCGAGGAGATATCTTTCAGCAACTTCGGTCACATCATTAACCGTCTGCAGCTTCTGTAATTCTAAGTGGGTCGCCAGGTCCTTGTGACAGGCATTGAGGAATTGCTCCTTCACGATCATGTCATTGAGACTATCGTAAGACTTCCCTTTGCCTGATAGTTCCACCCACTTGTGTAAGTATGACGACAGGCGCTCCAGAAATTGTTTTGGTGTTTCGTCTGACAAAGGCCGGCATTCACGAAAGCGTTTACGGTAGCCCTTCTCTGTAAAACTGTAGCAATGCAATAGGCCCTCTTTCAAGACTTCGTAGTTTTTGGCGTCATCGTTCGACAGTCTGATGTAAACATCGAGTGCTTGTCCCGTCAGAAGTGCACTTAGTCGAATCGCCCAGTCTCGAGGTTGCCAGTTGGAGCTTTCGGCGGAACTTTTAAATCTCGCCAGATAGCTGTCGATCTGATCCTTCCCGTCGACGAACGCTGGTAATTTTGGAGCCATATGGTCGCTGATTACTTGTGGCACGTTCTGCTGTTGCTGGATGCGCGCCAACTCTAGCTGGTACTGACGCTCGCCTTCAAGACGCTTCAGCTCGAACTCTCTTTCTTCTCGCCGACGCAGTTCTTCTCTTTCTTGACGCTGTTCTTCTATTTCTCTTTCTTCATGACGTAGTTGCTCTTCTTTTTCTTGCCGCTGCTGTTCAATTTCCAGACGCTTCTGTTCTAATTCTATTTCTTCTCGCCGTCGCTGTTCTTCACTTTCTAGACGCTTCCGTTCTAACTCTGTTTCTTCTCGGCGACGCTGTTCTTCCTTTTCTAGACGCTTCTGTTCTAATTCTATTTCTTCTCTGCGACGCTGTTCATCTAATACTTTTTCTTCGCGCCGTCGCTGTTCTTCTCTTTCTTCACGCAATATTCTCTCCTGGAATTTGACGTACTTTTAGTTATTTTTGGAATGATTTTCGTCGGAAACCGATCTTGTATGCAGTTGTTGGTGTATGCTGAATAAAGTTGAAAAACTTTATACGAGGACTCTTACCCTGTTGCTGAGTGAACATGCTCCGTGGATAAACGAATTCGAGTTACACATATCAAGATTCAAGCATTGGGGCTGAATCGACTATTGATAAATACGTGTAACAGTCGTAATATTTTGCCTTGGTCAACAGGCAACTGGGATCTTTCGTTGCTAGAATTTCAGCCAGCTTGTTTAAACACTTTTGTTCGTTTTCATTCGTATCCATCATTTGTGGCAAGGAGCCGGCAAAGCAAGTCTAAAATGAATGATCGACCGTGGTTTTGTTGCGATTTGAAATCGCAATCGTCATCAAGACATCTTTGCTGAAATCCTAGTGATTTATTTTCAAATAAGACACTGGACCTTATCAGTTACGGGCCGATTAACACATTTCAATGTATATTATCTGAGCTCATTTCTGTGTAATATAAATAATGCTGTGGACCCTACAAGCACTGAGTATCTATCTATCTATCTGTGCGATCGCATGTGCTCTGAAATTGTTAGAAAGCTTGACTGAGCGAAACACACATTGACTAAAATGAACAGTCAGTCAATGTGTGTTTTGAAGTGGGTCAAAATTAAGACAATACACGTATTGACTGGAAATTTTAGTCATTACGTGTATTGCCTTGTGGTCACAGTCAAAACACGAATTGACTGATGTTTTTAGACAATACACGTACTGACTGAATACACAGATTGCCGGTAACATATATAGCGTCCAGCATTGTTATTATTATTATTATTATTATTATTATTATTATTATTATTATTATTATTATTATTATTATTAGGCCCCCCCCCCAAAAAAAAAAAAAAAAAAAAAAAGTTTGTTTACTGTATCCCGACCGACACTAGAGTTTTGGCCCTACCCTAAACCTTTTTTGGGATCATCTGGGAAAAAGTTGAAAAAGAGCTAAAAACAAATGTGCACTCAAGGTAGAAAAGGTATTAAAAAAATAAAATAATAATAAAATAAAAGCCGAGCCACCAACCCTATTTTTTCCCTATCTTACCGTAAAGAGATTTTTTTTTTTTTGGTGGGGGACGCTTTCTTCTTTTTCTTCTTCTTCTTTACTGTTATTGTTGCTGTTATTAATGCTTATTATTAACTTGATAATAATAATAATAATAATAATAATAATAATAATAATAATAATAATAATAATAATAATAATAATAATAATAATAATAATTATTATTATTATTATAATTATTATTATTATTATTATTATTATTATTGACCAAAATCTAAAATGGGGGGATGGGAAGTCATATAATTAAAGTATGCTTTTACTCATTTACAAGAATGGTCGGTAAACAATAAAAACGAATGCATTATTATACCAAGTTTACACTACAAGTCTACACTGAATCTGTGACAGTACTAAGAACAATTATGTTCCTGTGGCAGCTGACAGTTCAGTATTGAATGACATCTGATTGTAGACAAGCAAACAAGCACACAAACAGACATAGTGAAATCTATACATTCCATGATTTATAAAGGGAGTGTACAAATCTAGTGTGCGAGAAGGTAGAAGAAGAGGGAGACCGAAAAAGAGGTGGGAGGACAACATTCGAGAATGGACTGGTTTGACACTGAGCGAAGCCATCAGGGCTGCTGAGGACAGAGAAAGATGGAGTATGCTGGTTAAACGATCATCTGTGGTGCCCCCTACAACCTCAGGGTTACGGGACAGGATAGGATAGGTACAAATCTATGAGTACCCGCCCTACAATTCGCCATGGCTGGAATTCTAAATCCAGATCAGATACTGTTTACTTGCTTGAAAAAAATCGTCAATTATCAAGCTCCAGTAGACTAACTACTTGCATAAAGTAATTTATGTTTTATCTTCTAGATCATATAAAAAAGAAAATAGTGGTTTATTTAACAGTCATCTCTCCTTTCCGCTCTGAAGAAAGTACACTTTCTTTGATGAAAGGCAAAAGTTAAACTTTGCGTTATCCAATCATAAGTGGGGTTTCTGACTGTTCAACCAATCAGTCCTTAGTTCCTGTTTGCTCTTCAACGCAGATAACACCGTCTTTGTTGCAAAGCGGCCGGCCAAAGATCCCAACAGTGTTAGTGAACTGTGTCTAGAAAGCAGCCATATTATTTTTTTTCTGTGATTTATAACAGGTGGTGTTGAAAAATGTCTTCTTCTTCAAACTCTGAAGCTGTGCTTACAGAGTCTCAGGAAAGTAATCTTTTGCTAGCTACAGTAGCTGTTCAAATGTTAAGCCAAGAAAGGTATGAAGAAATATGTGAAGAAGAATTGAGTGAAAGTAGAAAAAGATAAAACAAATCAACATTTAGAATATCACAAGAACATGGTAGCTCCACTTACTTCTACACAAGAACGTGGAAGTGCTACTGAAACCTCAGATGAGCATAGTTTTGTGTATTAACAAAAAAGGAGAAAATAAGTGATTTAAATTAATTTTTGAAAAAAGTAGTCAACATAGATGTAAACATTGATACAGCTACAAAACAAATTGAACAAGCAAGAACTAGTTTAGATAGTGTTCCTCACTTGAAGAAAGGAGAAAAAAACGTTATTTATGAAAAGTCTTTTAACCACTGATTTTTCACATTTGTTTAGAGAATGGTTAGAAAATGCATTTCTAAAGGTAACAGCACAATGGAAAGGAAACCTGGAGTACATTTTTAATAATCAATTAAATTGTGATTTCTCAGTCACACGCAAATCTGCTTCATGAAACGGAATTAACTACAAGCCCTAAAACCCCACCACTCCTTGTATGAAGGAAATAGTCACCTATTTAACAACACAAACAAGGAAATAGGCTGACAAAAAGTGGTGGACCTGCGGGGTATAACAGGGCTGCAGGGTACTTAAAAGGGTATAAGGGTACTAAAGGGGTATACCAGTATACGTAAGGAATAACACCAGCGTGCGTCGTGAGCGTTCAGGGGAAAGAGGGTAGTAGCATAGGGAGGTAAGGCGACATTTTTATGGATATATATTTTTATATGCTATCATGTTTGTAGCGGGGGCGTGTCCGTAAAGGAGTTTGTAGTGCGGGAAGGGTTTGTCAATCCTTTTTTTGGTTCTCGGTGTAGGATCGCAAGGGACAGGGTGCAATGGGCAAATTTCGTTTCACGGATAGTCGCGATAACCAACCATTAGCATCAACAGCTCGGAACGTACAAATCATCTCCAGGGCATAGGAGGGAGGAACAGGTCCGAGACAAGTGAGAGAGAATACTTTAGTAAATAGAGAGTGCAAGAGAAATAGTGAGCAAATATGGCTCATCCGCCCAATTTACGATCAGGTACAGGATTAGGTTATATGGGAAGGGTAATCACTGATCCCACCGGCGTGACAGTGTCATCACCAGTAATGACGAGTGTTCCTAGCACGGGTACAGGTACAGTAGGAGGGTGATCAGTTACGAGCACAGGTGGTAGTAGGACGACGACAACACCATCAGTAATAGCATCAGGGGCATTAACAGCACATACACCTACTAGTGGAGCAGGTAGGGGTGTGGGCAGAAAAGAATCGAAAGTAGTTCCTAGTAATCCAAATCCCACAATAGCTAAGTGGCAAAACTTTGCAACAGACTACGTGTTAAAGGGATCTGCAGCCGCGATGTTTGTAGCACAAGGCGTGCAGGTAGATGAAGAGAAGAAAGAAAGAGATGAAGAGAGGAAAGCGAAAGAGCGGAAAGAAGAGGAAGAAAGCTAAGAAAGAATTAGAAACGAAGATGAAGAAAGGAAAGAAAGAAGTCGAAAAGAAGAGATAGAACTTCAAAAACTGCAAATCCAAGTAGAAGCAGAGAGAGAACGCAGAGTACAAGAGAAAGAAGAGAAAATTCAAAAAGAAGAAAGAGTTGTGCAAGAAAAACAAGATAGATATGAACGGAAAGCTATAGAAAGGGAGGCCAGAAACGATAGAGACAGAGAGGAGAGAGATTTAAGGAGAGAGGAATTTAAAATTCTAAGGAAAATAGTTCCTCAAACATTAAAATGGCACCATTTGAAGGCAAAGAGAACATCGATACTTACCTCACTTCGACGCATTGCTACTCTAAATGAATGGAGGGAGGAAATATGGAGCAAGAAGCTAACGCCACTACTTTTGGGTCCAGCTAGAGATGTTTATGTCCGAATGACACCTGAGGAAACTCAAGATTTTTAGACCTTGAAGCAAGCTTTACTGGATAGGTTCAGGCGAAATGAAGAGTATTACAGAAAGCAATTTAGAACAGTGAGAAAAGAAGGTCCAGAATCGTTCACAGAGTACCTAAAGAAACTCAAGACACCTATTGGCCAGATGGTTCTGTATGGCAAAAGTCGATCCAGAAGATCCAAAAGCAGTAACAGATTTATTCCTAAAGAAACAACTACATATAGGGACACTTTGAATCCGGATTTAGAGTTATTCGTGCGAGACCACGCGCCGAAAACCGCGAACGAGGTGGCAGAATTGGCCGAGAAACACTCAGTCGCGAAATGGTAAACGAAGATATCAGTTTCAAAGCACATGGGCCAGAAGAGAGAAACAGGGGTGCAAACAGACGAGAAACAAGCTAGAGACCGGCCAACAGGGCATGTTACGAGTTCAAGCAGAGAGGACGCATTAAACGAGATTGTCCGAAGCTGATGAAAGCTAACGTTGCACGAGTGCAATTGGGTCAATTTAACGTAACCACAGAGGGGACAAAAAAACCGAAAGCACTACTGTGAATAGGGAAGAGGAGGTAGAAGTGAACGGTCACTTCGTAGCAGTGATACGAGATACCTTATCGGATGAAGTGTTCGTAGCCGCGAGATTGGTAGACCCATTAGATCAGGTACCCGGAAAGATCAGTTTGTCACTAGCAGACGGAACGGTGAGGGTGGCAAGAAAAGCAATTGCCGACATGAAGTCGTCGTACATATCAGGCAAGGTCTTGGTCATAGTGTTCGAAAAACCTATGCACGGTGTGCTGATAGGAAACAAAGTACGATTTGCAAACGGGGATACCCAAACAGTCCCTGTCTTATCCACAACAAAAGTGGAAGCGGTGCAAACATGAGCGCAAGCAAAACTTGAAAATGCAGTGAGGCCAAACGCACCGGTGGAACCGATACCGGGGTTAGCTATCACTCCCAACGAGCTGATCGAACTGCAGAAGGCAGACACTACACTGACAAGTGCGCAATCTAGTGTCTGGAAGAAATAGTCAACCGCTGGAAACACGGAAAGGTAGAGTACGAGATACACTAAGGTATTTTATACCGCGAATTTCAGGGACAACATAGAACGTTCAAGCAGATGTGTGTATCAAGAACACTGAGACATGGAGTTATGCCCCTGGCGCATGATACACCTATGGCCGGACACACGGGATCAAAACGGACACTTGATCGAGTATGGTCCGAGTTCTATTGGCCAGGAATAGGAGCGGATGTGCGTCGTTATGTTCGGTCGTGCGACAAATGTCAGAGAGCACAACCAAAACGTCGAATCCCGCGAGTACCGATGGTCAACATGCCACTCGTTAATGAACGAAATGAACGAATGGAAGAAATGTATAATGCAAATTGTATGTCTTAAACTTTTATTGAATTATGTTATTGTTTTTAATATTGTACCATTGGACAACTTTCTTTTCATGCCTATTTTTGGTAACTATTTTTGGTTGAACAGTCAGCAAGACTGGAGAGAGAGAGGCGGGTTGGAAATGTACAGAACCGTGTAAAGGAGGAAATGTAGGTTAAATATTGTTAAATTGTATGATTGTTGCATTTTTTTATATTTTATGAGTTTTGTGAAATGGAAGAGATTATGAATATAAGAACAATGTAAATTCTTTCTTCAGGAGAGGAGGAGAGCAGACGATTTATTTCACTGGAAAACATGTATGTGGGAATAGTAGCAAGAATTATTATTATTTGCAGATTGGACTTGTAGTCTGCGCTGGAGGCAACGGAATGGTTTGGCAGCAGAGGTCGTGGTTGCTGATAGGTCGACCTTTGCGTCACCGACAGGGTGCTAGGCTGAGAGGGCAGCGGAGACCATGACGTAACGAGTGCAAGGGTCACCGAGTGCGGCGAAAGTTGAAGTGAGAGAAGGGTGAGAAAGGAGAAAGAGAAGACAACGGAACGTTTGTTATTACATTTATTTAAGTTTTAGTGGAAATAAGGTAATTTTGCCTAACTTTTGAGAAAACTGTTAATTCGTAATTATTTTTTTATATAAACGGTGCGAATACTAATATCATGTGACATATAACATTTCTTAAAAATCTGTGCATAGCGGAACCGTGGTGAAGTGTTTCATTTTAAGATTATGCCCAAGAAGAACTGTGCAACGAGATTTTTTAATCAGTGACAGTGAAGGTTTTGTGAACTAGTTATACATTGCAGTGTATAACGGACTACCAAGGGGCATAATGGGGGACACATGTGTGTGTTTTCTTTTAATAACTTTTGTGTCTTATTATATGTGTATGGTAAATTAGAGGGAACAAAAGGTGAGAGATTGTTTTACATTTATGCCAATGTTTTGCCATTGAGATTCGTTCTTTTGTTTACATGTATGTGATGATCCATTGTATGTTTTCTTTTGTTTCATTCTTTTGTTTCTAGATTCAAAGGTGATTTATATGTTTACTAAATAAATGCGTAATTGTATTTTTGACATTTCATTTTATTAGTTGAGTTTTTAATTTAGTTTATGGGGAGAAAGAGCGCTCGCACACGCACTTCAAGCCCTAAAACCCCATCACTTCTTGTGTGAAGGAAATAGTCACATATTTAACAACACCAACAAGAAAATAGGCTGACAATCACCTCATATTAATGTCTTCGTCGCAACTGTCCAAATCAGTTCTTGATAGAAAAACATATTGCCAAGACAAATGGAACTTATCATGAATTTATTTGAAACTGGATGATGTACAGTAACCTTTTTTCAGTGTAATCTTTTCACCAAAATGCCTCTCCTTTATCTACACATGTGTTCTACTTCTCACTTTGCTATGTGTAATATTACCTTTTTTTGGTTATTTATATTTAAATACCAAAAACCTTTAAAAGCACAGACCAGGAGAATTATGCAACACGTTACATATTTCTTTCTGCTTCCTTCCCCCCCCCCCCCCCCCCCCCCCCCCCCCCCCATCCTCCCTCCTTCCCTTGTCCCATGAATGCGTGTACATGCATTTCCTTTTTTCGTTTTTCTGATTATCGTAACATTACACAGTGATTAAATGTTAAAAACAATAATTTTAAAAAAAATTAAAAAAAACATTTTTTGTGTTCAAAAGTGTGTTATTATTTTGTATAAACATTATTTATATTTATAGTGATAATGACGATGACGAACATTATGAATTTTGCGAAGACAGCAACGATAGATGTGGATGACCAAAACTTGAACAAGAACAATAATGACAAAGGCGCCACCAATGATAATGATGAATAACATTATGATGACGATAACTTGGTACCGCTGATGTGAATGACGATGACGATAAAAAATAGTGTTCCTACTGCATCAGATCTATTTGCTAGTGGTAATAATTCATAACTTCGACAACAATGATCTGTATGATATTGACGGCGATGACGAGGCATCGATGATAACGATAAATTTACCGAGACTTTGAAGATTGGAGGGTGTTCAAAGTGATCAGAGGTCTGGTGAACGCCCAAGGCCCATCCGAAGCCAAAGAGTTTAGTCTCGTTAAACATCACGAATACAGGCAGGAAATCGTCGCAACTCATGTCTTTATGCATGTTGTACGAGTAGTAGCTCACTGAAAGAGTAAGAGAGAGAGATCATTGACTGTAGAACTATTTCTCTATATGCAGTTCTCCTAAACTTATTGTTTATTTCTAGATTAGAGTAAATATTCAATGTTTATAGAGTACATCGGACTGCCAAGGGCCAAATCAAGACCACACAAAACTAATCAAAATCAAACTAAACTGCTAACATTTAAATATGAGAAAAGATGTATATAAAACCAGTCTTACTAATGAAATTTAACAAGGAATATAACAAGACGATATGACCTATATGCGATAAAACAAACTAACATTATGTAAAAATTGAAACAGGTGCTGACTATTGCAAACTTTGAAAAAAATCTCTTTAAATGGTATTAAACCAAAATATCTTTCTCTTTCATCAAATAGATAATCACATTCAGACATAAAATGGCGGATCAAATGCAAAGCACCAGGGTGGTTCTTCACCTTTCAAAAGGAAATCATGGGTGACATAATAATGCTTAACATGAAGATGATCCAAAACAGTTTATTCTTTGCAAGTGGATGCAAAGTTAGGCAAAGAAGTATACAAATCTGGAAGAATTTCAAATAATTCGTTATTGATTTGATTAGACCTTGCTGTCTGCCACAGCCGTTCACAATAAGAGCCAGTCATGCAACGCACGTCGGAGGATGGACCAAATTGGAAAAAAAATATATGAAGGGAAATCTAGATGCAGAGCTTTTTTAGCCACTTTGTCCACTGCAATATTGCAGGGGATGCCCATGTGACCAGGTACCCACATACCCTCAGAAACAAGTTGTGTGTGGAGATCATGGATCTCTGCCAAAAAAAAAGGTTGCGATATCTTTCTCGTGGAAAGAGCCTGGAGTGCTGACAGTGAATTCTATCCTATCCCGTAACTCGAAGGTCGTTGGGGCACCACAGATAATCGTTTAACCAGCGTACTCCAGCTTTCTCTGTCATCATTAATCCTCATGGCCTCGCAAGCCAGTCCATTCTCGAATGTTGTGCTCCCAACTCTTTTTCTGTCTCCTTCTTCTGCCTCCTTGCGCCGTGTCTTACAGGATGGTCTTTGCAAGGCCTGATGCTCTGGTGATGTGGCCATACCATCGGAGTTTCCGTTTCTTCACCACTGTGAGCATGGCATCGTGATGTCCAATGGCTTGTGTGATGGTCTGTCTGACTTCGTCGTTGGTAATGTGCTGGGTATAGGAAATGCCCAGAAGTCTTCTGTAGCACCTCATCTCCATGCTTTGTATTCTTCGTTGTAGATCTGCTGTGAGGGTCCATTATAAAATATCAACACCACACATTCATATTAAATGCCTACATTGCCAAATAATAACATCATAGGAAGCCCCAGTGACCACCCGGCAGAAAGCGTCCAATATTTCCAAGCTGATCCAACAGACCTCACACAAAAATGAGGAGTTTTGTGCCGGAAGAGTTTTCAAGAAAAAAGGTAGGTGACTGGTCTAGCGAGGAAGAAGATAATATAGTTGATTTATAGAACAGAGTAGGAATGAGAAAGAACAAAAGAGAAAGACAGCGACAGTGGGAATTTAAAGCACTAAATGTCCAGAAAGTGGGATACTATTTATACTGAAACCCCCGGCACCCCAACGGGGGTGATGTTGGATTCGAGCCGCATTAAGTCACTTCAGCAGATTGTGACCCAGCCTGGGTCTGATGATGACCAGTCAAAAGAGCTGTCACACTCTGCTCTCAACCAACAGCTGTTCTTTCGAGACCACAAGGGCATTTAACAAATTGGCAGTTTCACAAGCAGAGTGATGCTAACAAATTCAATGGGAAGTCTGCATTGTGCCTTTGAATTAACGCTTCAGGAACATTGGGCGCCTGTAGCGGATCCCTCATAGCAAAGAGGTAGATAGCAAGATAAGCAGGGCCTCGTGCTAGCTGTCGACCACTTTGCTTTGGAGACTGCTATAGGCGCCCAACTTGAGTATTGCCTCTGTGATTAGAGTCCGGTTCTTCATGAATATCTAATGATCGGTAAAGTAACAGGTATCTATTGCACTTGCAGTACAATATGTCGCAGCGTTATACCAATAGTGTACTCCTGAACAAATAAATATATACTCTACTATGGCTTTGTGCAGGCCTAATTGGACGCCCATGCCTATTTGTGTGCAGGCCTAATTGGACGCCCCTGCCTATTTGGACGCCGGCGTCCAATTGGGTCTCGCATAGAAGCCTAATTGGACGGCCCTTGCCTATTTGGACGCCGGCGTCCAATTGGGTCTGACATAGAGGCCTAACTGGACGCCCCCTGCCTAATTGGACGCCCCAAATATAAATCATTGTTTGTATGTAATATTATCCCTATGTATGTATGTATGTATGTAATATTATGCTGGACCTAAAGCAATAATAATGTAATGTAATGTAATATTATACCTATATAATAAACAACTGGGAAGTGGGCGCTCAAATGCTAGTGTTCTGTAATATAATTGATTCGAACCAATAGAGATGAGGCGATTTGATAATACAGTATTATCCACCAAGCAGACATGCAATAATGACTTTAAAGCTATTCAACAGTGCCTTTAGTAAACAAATGAACTATTCGACGGTAACGCGCTAACAGTTGCCAATGACACATTGGTAGATGAATTATTATTATTATTATTATTATTATTATTATTATTATTATTATTATTATTATTATTATTATTATTATTATTATTATTAAAGTCATCTGCAACATCTTCACTTCAATCATGGAGTCTCTGTGCCAGTCTGGGGGATTAAAAAAAAAAGCATGCTGCAATGTGATGTAAGAATGCTGCGCTCCCTTGTCATCTCCATCTTCCTATATGCTTGCGAAGCATGGACCCTCACAGCAGATCTCCAACGAAGAATACAATGCATGGAGATGAGGTGCTACAGAAGACTTCTGGGCATTTCCTATACCCAACACATCACCAACGACGAAGTCCGACAGACCATCACACAAGCCATTGGACAACACGATGACCTGCTCACAGCGGTTAAAAAACGGAAAATCCGATGGTATGGCCACGTCACCAGATCATCAGGTCTTGCAAAGACCATCCTGCAAGGCCCAGTGCAAGGAGGTAGAAGAAGAGGGAGACCGAAAATGAGGAGGGAGGACAACATTCGAGAATGGACTGGTTTGACACTGAGCGAAGTTATCAGGGCTGCTGAGGACAGAGAAAGATGGAGTATGCTGGTTAAACGATCATCTGTGGTGCCCCTACGACCTCCGGGTTACGGGACAGGATAGGATAGGATAGGATAATGTGATGATGATGATGATGATGATGATGATGATGATGATGATGATGATGATGATGATGATGATGATGATGAAGGTGATCTGTTGTTTAAAGTCCTTCGATGTGTTAGACCTATATAGGACTGATCTTGTATTATTACGGAAAAGTGCAGAGAAGGGGGACCTAGCCCAAAACACATAATATTACATTTTGCTAAAAACTATAACACCAAGACATACATATATAAACAGTGAAACAGTCACGCGCATATATGTATTCAAATTAAAAAATCAAATGTACAACTAAAACGCGACATGGAACGAATTCATTAAAACATAGATATTAAAACTTATAGTAAAACTGTGTACATACAGTGGATTTTGTACAATCTGGGATGGGGCTGGGGGGGGGGGGGCGGTGGACCGGGACAGAACCCCCACGGAGGAGAGGGGGACAGCAACCCCCTCTCCGGGTACGTACCTCACAACGCAGACCCTCCCCATACCAGCCCCCCCCCCCTCCCCTTATTAGAAAATAAAATGGAGGCGCGAACCGGTGCGGACTGGCAAGCAAGAGTGCCAGGGTTCGAATCCAGCGGGCGGAAAACAAAATGGCCCTATTTCTTCGTCCATCTTAATATTTCCATTGTGGGGACGGTTCCATGATTAATTAATTAATTAAGTTCCCAGTCCCCTAATTTCTGGGATGGTTATCCCCGTCTTTGTCCCTAATAGGCTGATGGTCTCTGTGGACGTTAAACAAAAAAGAACAAAAAAATGCGCCTGTGCGACACGGCACCGGCCCGCCGGGCCACTGTGCACCAGGTGCGCAGCAACCCCGGACGGAGACTAGCTAAAATTAAACATGGAATTAAAAGATTAAGATAAAAAATGACCTAATTATAATAGAACTACAGGGAAGGCAAGGGTGTGGGGGGGGGGGGAGGGGGCAGCGGGTCGGCCGGGACAGGGCTTTGCCGGGTGGTGACGGCCCCCACCCGGACTAGTAGTTCACCAGTTCACAACACAGCCGGCACCAACAGGTCCCCCTTCTCAGGGGCGTCGCACCAGGTGCGGCACCATACATACATACATACATACATACATACATACATACATACATACATACATACATACACGTTATTATATGTCAAATGAAATATGTGCACTCCATGCCCGGCGTCCAATTAAGCAGAGGGCGTCCAATTAGGCCTCTATGTCAGACCCAGTTGGACGCCGGCGTCCCAATAGGCAGGGGCGTCCAATTAGGCCTGCACATGGCTTTGCTATAAGATCAATGCATGTACATTATATGACAACCAGTTGTTCATTAGGCAGCAAACATCAGAGGCGGGAACAAGTAGCACGCATGCTATGTTTATGGATATGTCTATGTTTACATGTACATGAATAACCACGTGTAAGCTTATTATTATGATCAACCCTGTAATACATCGCATCAACAAACATACCATTGCCATTGATACATCTTCGTGTCTTTTTCCAATTAGAGTTGCGAAGGGCATGCTCATAGAATGGAATGTATATGTTCTGCAAGAAAGGGTTACTTCCGGTCTGGATGTACAAACCAAGCTCATCCGGAAACAACTCATGTAAAGGACCTTTGCTATCTTCGCAGATCATATCTGAAGAAAAAGAAAATGTCCATTTAAAATATGTTAAATATAATTATCTTCTCATGAAACTGCAAATTAGCGCTAAAGATTTAACTCATCAAAATGTATCACTCAAATTAGTCCGTACTAGGTTATTCAGATAGAAATTAAAATGTAGGCTGTTGTAGAGGGCGATCTCGGCCTGGATGAACTGAACAATGCTATAGAATAGCCTTGTACTATGCTCACATACTCAAATGTCTGAACTGACGTAGACCAAAGGAAATACAATATTTGGAGAAGAAGAAAAAACATTACTAGCAAACCGCCCACACCCCAAAAATACTAGGCCAGGAAAAAAAGACAAGAAAATATACTTTCAACCCCTACCTCTCCCCCCAAAACAAACAGCAACAACAAAGCCCAACAACAATAAAAGTGCTGTAGGGGTCTGGGGTCATTTAGGGGTTTATCTATTACGTTCGAGGTTCTAATCTCGTAAGCATAGTATGTATTACGTTGATGGACCCAATCATGTTTTCTAGTTAACGACCGTTACTATATTAATAGAAGGGCAATACCCATATAGATAGATAGATAGATAGATAGATAGATAGATAGATAGATAGATAGATAGATAGATAGATAGATAGATAGATAGATAGATAGATAGATAGATAGATAGATAGATAGATAGATAGATAGATAGATAGATAGATAGATAGATAGATACCCAGTGCTCATAGGGTCCAGCAGACTGCCAAGAGCCGAATCAGGACCACACACAATTAAGTAAAATCAGACTAAACGCCTAACATTTAAATATGATCATATCCTATCCTATCCCGTAACTCGGAGGTCGTAGGGGCACCACAGATGATCGTTTAAACAGAGTTTCTCTGTGCTCATCAACCTGATGGCTACGCTCAGTGTAATGAACAAGCAGGTTTTAGAAAAGGTAACTCAACCACTGATCATGTTTTTGCACTGCACTGTCTAATTGACAGTTACTTACAACAAAAGAAAAGATTGTTTACTACATTTGTAGATTATAAAAAGGCATTTGATAATGTACAGCGTAATATGCTTTTGGAAAAATTAATCAACAATGGTATTTCTGGAAGAGTTTTTACAGTGATCAAAGATATGTATCAGAAAGCTAAATCTTATGTTAAAAGCACTAATGGTATATCAACTACTTTTTTACATGTAATGCTGGAGTGCGGCAAGGTGAGAATTTATCACCTATTCTATTTTCATTGTTTCTGAACGATTTAGGGTCTTTCCTTGCCGAACATATTGATGGTTTATCGTTGCCACGGAATACTGATAATGGGTTCAATTTCTCAGATGTTGACCAGTATTTTAAATTGTTTCTGTTATTATATGCTGATGACACTGTCATTTTATCAGAGTCAGCTGAAGACATGCAGAAAGCTCTGAATATTCTTAATTTATATTGTGCGAAGTTTGGTCTGTGTATAAATATTGCAAAAACGAAAGTTATGATTTTCTCCCGCGGTAAAATCAGAAATTTGCCTGTCTTCAAGTTTAATGATGTAATCCTTCAAATAGTTTGGGAATATAAATATTTAGGCACCCTTTTTCATTATAACAATAACTTTCAAAAGAACTTGAAAGCCTGGAGCGTGTCAGCTGAACGTGCGATGTATGCACTTTTAAGGAAGTGTAGAAAGTTAGATTTGCTGCTTGATGTCCAGCTAGATCTCTTTGATAAATGTATCAAACCGATTCTATTGTATAACTGCGAGGTGTGGGCTCACAAAAAAATGGAAATATGTGATAGGTTGCAACTAACATTTTTGAAAATTATCCTTAACGTAAAAACTCCGTACGCCGACTTGCATGGTTTTGGCTGAGGTTGGCTGTATTCCTGTCTCTTTGGATGCCAAATGCAGGTTACTTTGTTTTTGGTATACATTGTGTATCGATTGTTGTAACGATTCCACAAAAATGTTGGTGCTTATGTTTCGTCTGTGCTCTTATTTGTTTTTTAATAGTGAGTATAAATTATCTTGGTTAAATACTGTTCGTTCTCTTCTGGACGATCTCGGTTTGTCTTGGATATGCGTGGCTGTGATTATTCTTTGAATTATTTTAAGAATCTAGTCAAACAACGCCTGAAAGACCAATTTTTGCAAATCTGGCATCAGAATATACATGAGCATAACAGTTGTATTACTTACAGAATTTTTAAGGAAATGTTTTGTTTTGAGGATTATTAGTTAATTTGTCACAATTTTTTAGTATAAATCTGTTAAAATTTAGAGTCGGTTGCCACAAACTTCCGATTCAAACTCAAAGATATATAAATATTCCCAGAGAACAAAAAATTTGTTCTTTGTGTGATTTGAATGAAATAGGTGATGAATTCCATTATTTGTTTAATTTTACTAATCCCCTTCTAAAAGAAAACAGATTTTCCCTATTGCCACGGTATTTTAGGAATCACCCAAATGTCTTCAAATTAAATCAACTAATGAATTCGAAATCAAAAAGCACACTGATGAATTTAAGTCGTCTTATTGGAATAATACTTTCACTTTTTAAGTAGTACTATCCTATCCTATCCTATCCTATCCTATCCTGTCCCGTAACCCTGAGGTCGTAGGGGCACCACAGATGATCGTTTAACCAGCATACTCCATCTTTCTCTGTCCTCAGCAGCCCTGATGGCTTCGCTCAGTGTCAAACTAGTCCATTCTCGAATGTTGTCCTCCCACCTTTTTTCGGTCTCCCTCTTCTTCTACCTCCTTGCACTGTGCCTTGCAGAATATGATCTTTACAAGACCTGATGATCTGGTAACGTTGCCATACCATCGGGGTTTCCTTTTCTTCACCACTGTGAGCAGGTCATCGTGTTGTCCAATGGCTTGTGTGATGGTCTGTCGGACTTCGCCGTTGGTGATGTGTTGGGTATAGGAAATGCCCAGAAGTCTTCTGTAGCACCTCATCTCCATGCTTTGTATTCTTCGTTGGGGACTGCTGTGAGGGTCCATGCTTCGCAAGCATATAGGAAGATGGAGATGACAAGGAAGCGCAGCAGTCTTACTTTGGAATGTAGACTGATGGTCCTGTCTTTTCAAATGGGCTTCAACCTTGTCAGGGCAGCAGTTGTTTGTGTGATCCTGGAGAGGACTTCCTGTCTGATACAATGGCTCCTAAATATTTGAAGCTATGCACTGTGTTGAGGGTTTGGCCTTGAACTTTGATGTCCGTGTTGATGCCATTGGTGTTGTTGGTCATCATTTTGGTCTTCTCTGCACTTATTTTCATTCCATAAGCTCTGGAGGTGGTGTCAAGCCTATGTACCAGCTGTTCAAGTTCTTGTTCCTCTCCAGCCAATTCATCAATGTCATCCGCAAAACGAAGATTGGAGATTGCTCTACCCCCTATGCTGACTGCGCCATCATGATCTGCAAGAGCATCTGACATGATGCGCTCTAGGAAGATGTTGAAGAGTGTTGGAGAGAGTAGGCATCCTTGACGCACACCGATGGTTGTTCTGAAATAGTTCCCGATGGCGCTGTTGTGGAGGACTGCACTGGTAGCATTGTTATACAGGCTTTTGATGACTTCAATAATTTTAGGGCTGATGTTGTACATTTTCATTGTTGTCCATAGAGCTGCATGCCAGACTCGGCCAAAAGCCTTCTTGAAGTCTATGAACACATGAAATAGATGTTGTTGGTGCTGTAGGTATTTCTCACAGATTGTTCGGAGGTTGAAAATCTGTTCAGTGGTACTTCGCCCTGCCCTGAATCCTGCTTGTTCTTCAGCTATGATTTGTTCAGCTTGGGGTTTCAACCTGTTGAATATTATTTTCAGGAGGACCTTGCTGGGATGGCTGATGAGGCTGATGGTGCGGTAATTTTCACACTCCTCAAGGTTACCTTTTTTGGGAAGAGTGATGACAAGCGACTGGGTCCATGGTATAGGGCACTCCCCACTCTGCTAGATCTTGTTACAGATAATGGTGAGGGCATCAATCATCGCTTCTCCTCAAGCTTGTAGCAGTTCCGCGGGTATGTTGTCCACTCCCGCTGTCTTCCCTTTCTTTAGCGATTGCACTGCTGCTTCAACTTCTTCCCGGAGAATTGGGAGGATTTAAGTAGTACAGCATTGGTTATTTATTTATTTTTTTTGTCCAATATTTGAATACTGTTTGGTGGTCATGCATGTGTGCTTCACTGTTCTGGCATTTTTTCCCTTGTTCTTTCACTTCTCTGATGACTATTGTTTTTGTTTTATCTAGTATCTGTATGCGATTATTCTTTTGAGTGCATATCAATTTATCAGTGATGGAGAAAGTTTTTAAGCTAGGAGTATTTATACCCTCAACCAAAACATGTGGGGGTTTTCATACCCTCATTGCAAACATAAGGGTTTTTTATACCCACTTTAAGTTTTTTAGGGGGTACCCCAACATACGTAATATACACTTTGCGTGGGAAGTCTTTTGATCAGTTTGAGTTTCTTCAGCCGAGCCCGGTTGCGGCTCACCTTTTTGTTCTCTTTCCGAGCACTCAAAGCCAAAGGCTGACAAAAAAGTTTGTTTTTCTTCTCCTTCATCTTGTTTTAATTCTTGTGAGCAATTAGTTTTGTCTGCTTTATTTTTCCTTTTCTTCGGCTTCCCCTCAGATCGCTGCTTGTCGGTCATGTTTAATGTTGGGTTGTTGTCAGTCTTATATAGCCAATCAAACGCGTCGAGAAAAAAAAAGTGAATATTATCGTGCATATGATTGGCTGTTTCTCGGAAGCGACAGAATGAATAGGAGGGGGAGAGAGGTGGTAGGCGGTCGCGCAGGACGCACAGGCACACGATCCAAATCGAGCGAAAGCTGTACGCACGACCAAAATAGATGTACCTGATGATACCTCCCAGCAACTTAGCTTTACGTTTTCATACCCCTTTGGCACTGACTTTGTGCGTGTTTATACCCTTTCAGTGCTTCAGATTGTTGGTGCGCCCGCGCCATTGGCGCATATTTTATCAGAATGGCGCGTAACAGTCAACGTGAATGCGCCAGCCTGGCGCGTTATAAAAATCAAGAAGGACTAGGTGAACATAGGATACGAATACCTTCAATTGTCAATGACCCATCTTTTTCAAAATTGACCCATCATTTTGCATGGCCATGGGTCATTGGGCCCATGATGTCTGAAAACAATCTGAAGCACTGCCCTTTCATTACATTTTCGTTACGTGATTTCCCAACTCAGTACGTGAAACACGTACGATTGTACGTGATCTCCATCACTGTTTATTATTTATTTATTTATTAGTTTATTTTATTTCATTATTTTTCTTTTTTTAAGAGGTGTCATAAATGTTTGAACATTGTTGTTGCTTTTTCATTTAGTGCATATGTTATTGTTTGTAGTTAGAGGCTGCTGTGTCATGTAATATAGTGTCGTTCTTGTAATCACTATGTATATATTGTGTATCCCTATCCCCCCACCTTCCCCCCCACACCCCCTTGTATGGCTATTCGGTCCACCTGGGCTAGGAGCCTAACTTGATATTTGCTGTTTGATCATTTGTTTGTTTAATACAAGGACAAACCAGTCCATTCTCGAATGTTGTCCTCCCACCTCATTTTCGGCCCCCCTCGTCTTCTTGCACTGTGCCTTGCAGGATGGTCTTTGCAAGGCCTGATGATCTGGTGACGTGGCTATACCATCGGAGTTTTTCCGTTTCTTCACCACTGTTAGCAGGTCTTCGTGTAGTCTAATGGCTTATGTGATGGTCTGTCGGACTTCGTCGTTGGTGATGTGCTGGGTATAGGAAATGCCCAGAAGTCTTCTGTAGTATTTCATCTCCATGCTTTATATTCTTCGTTGTAGATCTGCTGTGAGTGTCCATGTTTCGCAAGCGTATAGGAAGATGGAGATGACAAGGGAGCGCACAGTCTTACCTTGGAATGTAGACTGATGGTCCTGTCTTTCCAAATGGGCATCAACCTTGCCAGGGCAGCAGTTGTTTGTGCGATCCTGGAGAGGACTTCCTGTCCGGGTTCCGACTATGACGGACTAAACTAGAAATCACCTAACACAACGACAATAATTGCATCTAACCTCTTCTTACAACTTTTCCTCTGTTTCTCTTCCGATGTATGTGCCTATAAAATTAATATTTAATTTAAGTATATACTATTAGAGAGTGAACTAAGGCATCGGTAAATATCACACTTAAGGTGTTAGTGTTACAGTGGAAAATCTTTGCTATCGCATCAACGACATTTATGTTCTTATCATGTGTTAAATTAATCTACGATTACACAAGGCGGGAAGAGGCGTTTGGACCGACCAAGCTCGTATCAGCGGCGGCTTCGCCCATAACAGCGCGGTGTCTTGATCAACGTGATATGCATCGCGCTATATGGAGGCACTGTGGTCTAATGGTAGTGCTTCGGCTTGCGGATCTGAAGGTCCAGGGTTCGAGCCCTGGCCGGGCCATTGTGTTGTGTCCCTGGGAAAGACACTTTACTCCTGTTTTCCTTCTCCTTCGGATGAGAGTATAAACTGAGGTCTAGTCTGTGTCGCATACATTCCATCATAACGGACTTTAAAGATCCTGACGCTCATGTCCTAGACGGGTGAGTACCGGTGACAAGAACACACCCAGCATGCACCTAGGTCCTTCTCCCCCATCCCTGGCTGCCCAGGATTGTGCTCAGTTGTCCGGGCGTCAGGCCATGCGCCCAAAGGCTGCGGGTGGGCGTCTCGGGCGGTTTGAAATAGATCTTGTTTCGGCCAGCGCCTTGAGCAGCTCTTGAGCTGGAAAAGCGCTATATAAGAACGATTAAATAAATAAATATTCTTAACATCGCGCTGTCATTCAAAACTTTTACATAAATCACAAATAAAGTTTATATATTCTAATAGAGTTTATATATTCTAATAATGCTGCGTCTCAAATTATTGCATACAGTTAGTTTAAACATAACAGAGACAGAGTACACGGTCAGAAATTCTTTGTAGCCAGCCCGGCTACACTAACAAACAAACAAACAATGCCAGTGGCTACTTCTCCACACTGACATGGGTTGTTAAAATAGACGGTGAGCAGGTAACGGTCACCATCGTCCTGAAAGATGTTTCCAATCTGGCTTCTTGGGGGGTAGTTATTGGGCAGCCCAGCTTTGGCGATCTGCAACATGGACACTGACAAGTATGCAATGCAGTGGTTTCTTATGTAGTGCCCTTAACTCTGGGTGTCGAAATTCCGAATTGATAAATTAAATGACATAGCTAGTCAAATATGTTGGCCCTCGTGGCAAATAATTTCCTGAAAAGGGCAGGCAAACAGCCACATGCATTTCACTTTTTGTAATAGATTTCTCAGCCCCGTTTGGTGTCTGAGTCTAAAACGTTAACTAAATCGACAACGAATACAACAAAAATGACGACGACGACGACGCCGGTGATGATGATGATGATGATGATGATGATGATGATGATGATGATGATGACGACGACGACGATGATGATGATGATGATGATGATGATGATGATGATGATGATGATGATGATGATGATGATGATGATGATGATGATGATGATGAAGCGGAACAATAGGAGGTGGCAGTGGAACAAAACACTCACTACACATTGAACGCCAGCAAGGTTACGAGCGCGAGCACCGTTGTACAACAATACCAAAGAAAGGTCGCTGTCCTTTCTGTAGCTTGAGCCTTGGAACCTGGCATTAGCTGCAAAGACATCATCATAGTCATCATCAGAAGCAGCAGCAGCAACAGCATTTCAAAAATAATACAAATTAAGTTAGTCTGATACAACTGGGTGAGCTTACCTGGTACAGCGCACAGGACGCTCTACCGAATGGGAGAATATGAAGACGAAAAACGATGTTGCTGTGAAAGGAAATGAACTGAGCCTTGTATTAGCATAAGATTTAAGACGTTTCCAAAGAAATCAAATTCGTTGGTGTTTAGTTAAAGTTTGTCATCATAATTTGGACGGTTGAATGTTGTAAGTTGACCGGCTGAAGTTTTGCCAATATTAGGCCTAGTGCACTTCTATGACGGCCTACTAGCGCCAAAACCGAGAGTTACCATTATCGCAAGATAATTGAAATTAACACGCGTTCTGTGCAATTTACAGAGATACCAGTAATCCACAGAGTTAATTAATAATTATCAGTATTTGCCAGGTCTTGCTAGCGCCCAAACCTGATAATTACAAATACCATGAGAGGTTTACAAAATAATATCATAGGAAAAGTACAACCTACCTGTCACGTCACCCGGATGGGATCAGTGACTTCAGGTTAAACAGCGAATGAAGGGATTCAAACTCAAACTAAAATACTAACACAAATACCAGATGAACAGTTACACTCTTTTATTCAACACATATACACAGGAATATGGGAATATAACCCTACCCCAACCCTTAAAACGGTCCCCTCAACCCCAACAATTAACAATCAATTACCTCCCTTGAATAATCCGTACACAGCCAAGATATAACAATATGAAAATAAAGATGAAGTATTACAACAGATGGCTTATGTATACAACCAAAAAGTTTTGAAAGAAATATATATATAATTAATATCAAAACCCTTTACATAAACCAGCACAATTGTTCGTTATTCAATACAAAACTTAACTAATATCATCTGGAATCAGCAACACACGTCTTTTGCTTCCTCCTTAACTAATTCTCAGAAAATCACCACACTGTCTTCGAAGAACTAACACAGTCCATAATAGAATAAGTCTTTGATCATGTCCTTCAACGAATTCTGTGAAAATCACTGCATTAAATGTTTATTAAGTGTTTGATATATATTTATGTGCGTGTAATGTTGTATGTTTGTGCGTGTGTGCGTGTGTGCTAGGTCCTGAGTACCGCAACCCCAAGCAGCAGCGGTCATGCGAGCAAGCAGTCTTGCAGCATCAATGTGGTATGAATCATGCAGCACCAAGGTGGCAAACGTCATGCAACAGCCGCAACTTCTCAGTTTATCGGATCAGTTCAGAACATCGCTGAACCACAGCCTGGCACCATACAACAACAGTATGGAAGCAACAGCAACCAAGCAGGCAGCAGCAGGCCCAATCTGGTCAACATAATAACTCATCTTACTTGGCTACCCATATATGATGTAAACATAACATGGGAAATTACTCCTTCCGCCGTCTGCCATCTTGACCTGTTTATTTATGCGTTACAACCAATTCACATTTCTTCTATAATTTATATAATTTCTCATGAACATAATACTATACATATGCATATTATAATTCCATTCCTAATCAACTATCTAGATTCATCTTCTCTCTCATATTCATCACCCCTCTACCAAACTATCACACATCATCACCCTTGACCTCGTTCTTGTAACAACCTCAACAACGTTATTCCATTATACATTTCCACACCAGAAAATTATATAAAAATAATATTTATCAAAATACCCCTTTTGCCCTCATCCATCATCATTAATCCGTGTACGCATGCTCACTGTTGCACAGACAGACGACGGACGGCGGACGGACGGGCTTTTTTTTTTTTAATTTCATTTTTGGACTATTTAGGACTCGCCTTGCACAGATTTGCCCAAATCTGGGATTTTTGTTTGTTTGTTTGTTTTGTTTTTGGTCGTTTTCTTATATAGTTTTTATTAATCGGGGGACAGGGGCGGATCAGAGTAAATGCCCGGAGGGGGGCACTGCTTTTTTTTTTTAAGTTTTTAATCCGGTATACAGATTCGTGCTTGCACTCAAACACAGTAAAAGAAAGGTTGACATGAGTGTGGTTTTTGTGCGTGTGTTTGTGTGTGTGTGAGAGAGAGAGAGAGAGAGAGAGAGAGAGAGATCAACACGTGCGTGTTTCGTGTGAAATTACAAATTAGTTGTGAGGAAAAAAAAAAAAGGTTGACACATTGGCCCACAGCTAGAACACTTACTTTCTCTGGCGTTCAGCATATTGCGAGGTTGAAGAGCCATGATGGTGCGGTATCTTCCCGCAAACCATTCTACGACATCGTCAATGTCCACTGTGATGTGTCGGTCAGCTCTCATTAGAGCGAGCCCGTTGAGCCTGGTCTCACCCATCGTTGATCTCAGATAGGATTTCAGCGTCCTGATGCCGCTGATAGTTCTTTCACATTCAGCTGTTGTGATCGGAAGAGTGCACAAAAGGGTCAGTAGCACGTGAATGTTCGGGAAAAAATCCACATTGCATGCTCTGAGAGTCTTGGCCACAGTATCAGGAACGGCCCCTGCATCAGCGCTCTCCCACTTGTGCATCCATCGGATGTACTCGGTGTCCAGCTCATGAAAACTTGGCAGATCTGCTTGCCATAGATTGGCAAGTCGCTCGATACCCTCGGGTACCTTCCGAAAACCTGCCACTGGCCCGTTCCTGCCTTGCACGATGCACGAGGGTACCAGACCAAGCCCGTCAACAGCAATTTCAGAGCCGAAGCGAGAGTCCAGCCGGGCGATGAAGTGATCCAAAAACGGGATACCTATGGACCTGCGGAAGTAATCTTCAGTTGTCTCTGCTGGCGGGCTACTCCGACATGTCTGTCGTTCTGCACCCCTTGGTCTGCGCAGATCAGAGTCGGCTGTTGCTGCCATCCGACTTGCTTCCTGAAACCAGCTGCTGAAGGTTGCAATGACGTCATCCATGAATCCCTTAACTGTTGTCTTCACTGCGCTTATTTCTCCGTACGCAGCCACAACATCCTTTGCTTTTTGCTGAAGTTTCAAAGTCAGTGGAAGGAGAACTTGCAGGCATTTTCTGGTGGCGACAAAAGCAACCAGAAAGTCACCCGACTGGAAAGCGTGCAAAAACACTCCAGCTTTGGTGAGCGTTTCACTGTCCCAATCTGTGTTCTCCTGCACCATCTGGCCAAGGCAGTCATAGACCACAGGGAAGAGTTCGGCGAAAGTTTCAAAGGCAGAGTGCCTCTCGACCCACCGTGTTTTACACAGGTCGACCAGTTTTCTCCTCTTGCTTTCTGCTTGGGCTGACTCCACCACATGTTCAAACTTTCTCTGTCGTTTTGGAGAAAGAGAGAAGAACAGGGACACTTCTTTCAGGACTCCAAACATGTTCTTCACTTCTAGAATTCTGCAGGCATGAACAACACAAAGGTTCAAGCAATGCGATGCGCAGTGGAAGTACAGAGCCTGCTTGTTAAGTTCTTGAATGCGTGCCTGGACCCCCTTGAACTAGCCTAACATGTTTGATGCCCCATCATACCCTTGTCCTTTGATTTTGCCGATCTCAAGACCCCAAGAAGTGAGACTTTGGACAATATTGTCTGCTATGATGCTCCCCGTGATGACCTCGCACTCGATAAACGCAATGAAGTCTTCGCGGATTTTTTGTTCGTCTGGGTCGACATATCTTAAGACAATAGACAGTTGTTCCCAGTTGGCCGAGTCCACAACTTCGTCAGCAAGTACTGAGTAATAACCCGCCCTCGTTACTTTTTTCAGTAAGGTCTCACGTATCTGCTCGCCGATAATAGCTATTATGTTATTTTGTGTGGTTTTTGATACGTATGTTGCAGTCTTGTCACAAGTTTTCAGGTGAGTTGCCAAAAGTTCATCACCAGACTCGATACGAAAAGTCAACAGTGCATCAAAGTTGCTTCTATTTTCTTCCTGCAAAACGCCGTCGTCTCGCTTTCCTCTCAACGCACGGCCTTGTCGTCCACAGAACACGACAGTGCTGACTATATTGCTCAGAATCTGACGATTGGTTTTGATTTGCTGTTCTCTGTCCTTGTTGAGCTTACTGTCAATAGCCTTGCTTGGGTCACTCATTGTGGATATGAAGTTCTCTCCCTTTTCGGCCGCTAGCTGATGGTACTCCACATTGTTGTGCTCTGCAAACCTTTCCACGGCTTTCTTCCAGTTTCTGAATGGTGTGGTTACCAAACTGCTGCCACGTTTACGTGTGTCACTGTTTGCAAAAATCATGCAAAATTTGCAGAAGGCTCCGTCTTTTGACGGAGAATAGACACGCCACGGATAATTTTCAGCCCAATCTGCACTGAATCTGCGTTTCTTTTTTCCAAACTCAGTCTGAGGAAAGATAAAATCTTTTGTTGGCCTCCAGTGCTTCGTTAGTAGATGAAGCTTATCTATGTCAGTCGCCGTGACACACGTTTCCAGACAATCTCCCAAGTCAGGGACTGCACAGGGCGAGGAGGTGGCAGGCTTTGTTTCAGAGCCAGCACCAAGACCAAGGCCCACATCATTGTCAGAATTGTCACTGTCAGTGTGGCAACAAGTTTGCTTCTGCTTTGTTTCATCACTATCACCACTAGCTGATGGCAGCTCTTGTTCGCATGAAGTTGATGGTTCTTCTGTGACGGTGGCCTTCTTCGTCTGCTTTGGAGCCACGTCATCAACAGTGTCAGCAACTGACAAAACAGATAATAAATAAAAAAAAGGGAAAATACGTGAGTGATTTTGTTCACGCCACGCTGATCAGGCACGAATGGGGAGGAGGAGGGCATTATTGCAATTATAGTTATCGCTGTGACAAATATGGTTCTGCCCAGTGAAATAAGATTTGCAGTAAACATCCATAAAATTAAATTCAACAAAATTTAAAATAGTCACTAAACATTCAAAACATGCAAACATGTACATACCTGCAAAATATAATTGGAGTTTTTTTGATCCAGCAGCGTCTGCAGGTTTCAGAACTCCATACATGTCAAGTCTTACGTTTTTTCCGTAATTCTTACGTATTTTCTTTCTTTTTTTTCACCTTACGGCGTAAGATAAAAATCTTACGTATTTTTTCTTTTCCCCGACCCTTTTTTTTTTAAATCCGAAATTTTTTTTTTTATTTTAATCCGAAATACAGCCTAGAGAACAATTCTGAGTCACGCTCGCTCGCGATCGTGATCTCGGAGGAAGTACGGGCCTTGCGCATGCCCATAGCATTTCTATACACTGTTTCCGTCTTGGAGGAAAGGTTTCCGTTCATTCAGCTCCAGTGTCAGAATGCTGGAGAAGGGGAAGTAATGCACTGATGACTATAACAAAGATCACCAGTGACATAATTGTGTGCAACCCATTGTATTTCTTTTTTCTATAAAGTAATTTGGATTGTTTTTGTTTTTTGTTTGTTTGGTGTTTTTTTGAGGGGGGGGGGAGCGAGGGAGAGAGGGGTGTTTTTTATTTTCTGCAATAGATAAAGCACAGTAAGTAAACGATAAAGCACAGTATGAAAGTTTTTTTTGTTGTTTTTTAAAAATCTTATTAAGTTGCTTGTTTGTATGGTACAGTGTTTGTTATTTAAAAAAAATGCAGGTGAATTTGCATGTGTTTGCTAAAATTATTATTATTGTTGCTTTTTTTTTAAAATTATTTGTATGTGCGTGTTTACCGTTTTACGCATTTCTTATGGTTTTCGATAGAAAATTATGGTCTCTCGGGGCAAAAATTATGGTCAGAAGCTCCAAGAGCTTGACATGTATGGAACTCGCTTTGGCATTGTTACAATACTGGGTTGTTACCACTGAGCTCTATATATAACTGGAGTGCGCACGTCGCGCGATGGAAGTAGAACTAGAGGGAGAAACAGGAAATGCGTATCCGCCATCTTGCGATGGTCTAGGAAGCGTCAACAGAGAGGTTCGAAGATGGTGTTCTGTTGTGCCATTAACTGTTCTAACCGCAGCAAACCAGGAAGCAGAATTAGTCATGGCATTACATTTCACCGGTAAGCACTATTATTTTATTATTTTAGTGATCTTCTCTCTCTCTCTCCATCAATTCAAGATGGCATTGTATTATTGCTATCAGTGCGAAATGAAAACACGTAGCCTACGCTTTGTAACCTACTTACCTAGCATGGTTTTGTACGATTCATGTAAACTACTTGAACGAATGTCTGAATAATTGTAATTATAAATTAACGTATTGATTACTTTGGGATTATGAACTTTAAATTGTTTTAAATTGTGCACGAGTTGTACGACCCCATCACTACTTCATCTTTAATTAGACTGTCTGATGTTGAATGTACTAGAGGTCATAACTATAAGCTTACTAAGCCCCGTAACAATACTCGCAAATTCCCCCAAAAAATTACTAACAGAATCATAACAATCTGGAATAACCTACCGTCCGAAGCCGTGAATGCAAGCTCACTAAATACGTTTAAAAACTGTCTGGATAAGTATTTTAGAAGTTATCATTACTCCACGAAGTTGGAGGTTTGGTGATACATTAATAAATATATATGTCAAAATTCATAGACGGTAACCATGGGTTGCGGGTTAGCGACCCTCATTAAGACATAAAATGAGGGCTAAAGGCTTTTAGCCTGTGCTGTGTGCCATACATTACAACTACTACAACTACAACAACTAAACATTGATATGTTTAACACATCGTGCTGTATTCTTTGTACACACCCCCACCCCACCCCCACCCCCACCCCCTTTTCCATGTGGGGCCTTAATTGGCCTTAATTGGAATAAATTCAATGCAATGCAATTCTCTCTCTCTCTCTCTTGTGTCTATCTTGTCGTGTATAGGCTAGTATACGCCAGACTAGGCCTACTGCCTACTACTATAGTACTAGGCTACTGCTACTGGTTTCTTCGATGGATAAATTTCAGATTCAAATCTCTAAATGAGTAATTAAATCTCTCTCTAACTCTTTCTGTATACCTGTTATAATGTTCTTGCGCTACTTGACTTTGGTGACACATCAACTGAATGTATTGTATGCACGTGTTTGTGACTGTTCTGTAGTCTGTACTCAAAAGTACTGAACTAGTGCTTGAAGCATAATATTCTTTCTTGTTTGTGCCTATAGGTTTCCAAAGGATGAGCAACTAAAGAAAAGATGGGTTGCCAATCTCCGCAGGGAGAACTTTACACCTACAGACTTTAGCAGGATTTGCAGTCAGCACTTTGAACAGCAGTTGATTGACCGTACTGGGCAGACAACCAGACTGAGACCTAATGCTGAACCTACTCTGTTTGATTTACCATCACATCTGCAAAAGGTTTTTGAAACAATTATTTTTATGCGTTTTTAATTACTGTTTTTTTCTTCTACAAACTAGAGTTATTAACACCTTTTTCTGACATATGGATTGATTACTTGTTTTATTATTTTGCTACATGGGCTTTTTGCTTTGGAAGTGGTTTAATAATAATAATTGTAGCAGGAGCCGGGTATAAACTATAGGTAAATTAGATTCAGGCAATGGTTTTTAATTAAATAAATATTTGTCAAAATACTTCTCGTTGCCTTAGTAAACTATCTTATGACACTCATATTTTATTTATCCTTTTCTTTCCTTTCAAGTTTGTGTGATTTCATTTTGAGCAGTCGGTATGCATAGTTTATAGTACAGTATACAATAAACAATGGTCACCTCATAGCTCTCAAGTGAGGTTATTGAAAACTGATGTGGGGAAATTGAATTTAAAAAGTTACTGTAGCTTTCTTGTGTCTAAAGTTGTAATGTGTTTTGTGTACTGATCTATTTTTAATTGAAGATTTGTTTCTATATTTGGTGAATAATCCACTTGCCCATTGGCCTAGTCAATTTCAGAATTAACTAAGACTAAGTGTAAAAAAAATCAGTATCCTGGGTCTTCATTCACAATTTTTGCAGTGCTTTTACTATAACGTTATGACCAAAGCTAATTAATGGATAATTAATTAATAAATACATAACAGGGGTCGAAATTCGTGCGTGCCCCGAGCCAAATGCTACGAAAAATTACCTCGGTTGGCTCTCAAAAAAATAAGAATGAGGAGAAGGGCAGATATCAAGGACAAGGTAGTTGGCATTGTTGACCAGCCAACAAACACCGAAATACGTCGTCTGCTACGGCCCTTGCTTCCGGTGTGTCGTCTTGCAGAGCGGCCTAAAGTAATCCGTATTTTCGCGTAGTTACCCGCGAGTTGTCGTCTGCCAATGGAGGATGTTCCCAATCTTTAATTTACTGTACAGTGTAGTAAATTCTTCAGTAACGACGACTATTAAATCGTATTACTTTTTTTTCATGTTCTGGTATTTTCCATTATATTTAACCTATTTTTATGATTTTTGGCTCTCAAAATCAGAATGGGGCACTCAAAGTTTTTGTCTAGGGTGCCCCGTTGGCACTCAAATAAAAAAGTTAAATTCGACCCCTGCATAAGCAATATTTATATGATAAAAAGGAACAAAAAAGTATTGAAGTAGACTTGTTATATAATTATTATTATTTAAAAGATTAATTAAAATAATTAGCATCCTCCCCTGCATTAGATTTGTTCCCTCTGACACTTGTTTTATATTTAACATTATTGTACAGGAAAGTATTTCAACAACAGTGTTAGATTGTTCATTCTCTTTAAACTAATGCATATATATGTTACAATAAAATAATGCTCAACCATGTTTAATTATTAGTAATTAATATTGTATGTTTTTGGATTCAGTTCGATATAATCTGTTTCTATGTTGTTTCAGCGGCTTCATCGCCGGCCAGCGCCAAAGAACAGGACACAGCGTGCAGCTGTTGACTCTACTGGGGCATCTGCAGTTTCCCAGCCACCAGGTCCAAGCAAGTCTGCTGATGATGATCACACCTACTACACCTCAGAGAGTCCACGGAAAATGAAAAGAAAGATAGATACTTTATATTCTGAAAATGAACAGCTAAGGAAAAAAATCAAGGGTGTACAAACAAAGCAGTGTAAGCTGAAAAAAAAAGTAGAATCTCTAAAAGTTGTAGTTGAAATGCTGAAAGACAAGCATTTTGTTTCAGCTCAGTGCACTGATTTGCTAGACTCAGTATTTTCAGGGGTCCCAAACGATTTAATGAAAAGGATTATTTCTAAAAAGGGTAAGACCGGTGCTGGAGAATACTGTCCGGAATTGCGGTCATTTGCAATGACATTAAATTTTTACTCTGCAAAAGCATATCGCTTTGTGAGGAAAACATTTGACCTTGCATTACCGCACCCTGCAGTCATTCGCAGGTGGTATTCCTCCATCTCTGGTGAGCCTGGCTTCACTGAGGAGGTGTTTAGAGCCCTCAAAGCCAAGGCATTGGCTGCTGCAAGAGACGGGCAGCATATTGTTTGTGGTCTGCTCATGGATGAGATGGCCATACGCAAACATGTTGAGTGGGATGGCAAGAAGTTCAGGGGGTTTGTTGATTTAGGCACTGATGTTGACGATGACTCTATTTCTCCTGCATCTGATGCTCTTGTGCTGATGGTGGTTGGGCTGAATGGAGCGTGGAAGGTACCTTGTGGTTACTTTCTAGTTGATGGCTTGACAGGAGATGAAAAAGCTAACCTTATCAGAACCTGCATTCAGAAGCTGGCAGATATAGGTATAAAAATAAAGTCTTTGACTTGCGATGGACCATCCGCTCATTTTCAGATGCTAAAATCTCTTGGAGCTGAATTTGGCAAGGATACTCTGATTCCTACATTCTTTCACCCATGTGATTGTTCTTGGAAAATCTGCATCTTTCTAGATGCATGCCACATGCTCAAACTTGTCAGGAACACTCTTGCAGATCAAGGTCACTTACATACTGCTGATGGCAAGGTCATTGAATGGAGATACATTCAGGCTTTGCATTCTTTGCAGGACAAAGAAGGGCTCCGTCTGGGAAACAAGTTAAAATCAGCCCATATTAACTGGCATAAACAAAAAATGAAAGTCAGTTTGGCTTCTCAAACATTGAGCTCAAGTGTTGCGGACGCCCTTCTTTTTTGCAAAGATCACCTTAATCTGTCTGAATTTCAAGGATGTGAAGCCACAGTTGAGTTTATACGCATTTTTGATCATCTGTTTGATGTCTTGAATTCAAGAAATCCTCTGGCAAAGGGCTTCAAAAGTCCATTGAGATGTTCAAATTTTGGTTACGTTGACAGCTTTCTGTGTAAAGCAGAAAATTACATCACTTCATTGAGATGTCCCAAGGGCACAGAAATTCTGCTATCTAAACGTAAAACTGGTTTCCTTGGGTTTCTGTTGTGCATTAAAAGTGTCCGCGTGATGGTTTTGGATCTTTTGTTTTCTCCCTCCCCTCCGATGACATACCTTTTAACATACAGGATGTCCCAGGACCACATTGAGTTGTTTTTTGGTGCAGTGAGGTCTGCTGGTGGATGTAATAACAATCCCACGTCGATACAATTTATGTCCACATACAGAAAGCTGTTGATGAGACACAAAATTGAAGGGGGGAGAGGAAATTGTACTGCTCTGGATGACACACAAATTTTAGACACAGTTGAAGATTTCACAGGGTCTGCTCATCTTGAGCGCAGGTATTGTAATCCAGAATGTGACAAGGGCGCCTGGGAAGACAATATTCCAGTACATTTGCTTGATGTAGAGCCTCTCTCGGAGTTCAAAGAATCTGCAATATCATACATTGCTGGATATGTGGTACACATGGTCTGCAAGAAAATAGATTGTCCAGATTGTATAGATGCTCTTTTTGAGAGTGAAGAGGATAAGAATTCATGTAAATCTTCTTTTGTTCACTTTAAAAACAGAGGTGGTCTTGTGCTCCCTTCCCACAGTGTTGTCACAGTTTGCTTTGAAACTGAAAAGTGCATCCAGAGAGAACTTAAGATGACTAAAGGAGGGTTACCAAAACCATCCTATTTGGCCCATACCATTAATGCAACAGTTCTAAGGCAGACAACACAGAAGCATCTCTTTTCTAGTCTTACCTCTCATATGTTTGACACAACCCCTACAGCAAATCACATTTTCCAACTGATTAAAACGTGCACTGAGTGTTATGTAAAAATACGCATGCACCATTTGGGCAAGATGTACACAGAGAAAATCACAGGCCAGAAAATCAGGAAACAGTTTTCAAAAATTATTTTGTTTAAACATCAGTAGAAAGTGCATAATCTCATCAACTTTTGGGTTCTAGTGATGTTTAGTACATGTTTTTATCCAGGGTGGCGCAACTGTGCAGTGGTTTGGGCACGCACTAGCAATGCTTCATCAGGGCTAGAAATTAACTTTTTTCTTTGGGGGCCACCGGGCCCCTTGATTTAAAAATTTGAGGGCCCACAAGCAACTTTCGGGGCCCAACTTGAAAAATAAAGCATGAATATTTTAGTGCCGTCATTTTGTTGTTAATATGCTTAAAGCACAGTGTTGCAAAATTGCAACACTTTATCTTGGATTTTTTTTTTGGGGAAGCTTAATTTGTGTTAACATCTGTATTTATGCTGTTTTTTTTTAAATCTTTAGATGTGTATGGGTGTATGTGTGCTTGATCATCTTAGATGTGTATGGGTGTATGTGTGCTTGAATTCACCATTTAGTTGAAACATGTGGTGACAGAGACAGAGTGGGGGGCAGGGGGGAGGGGGGGGAAGAGGACGTAGGGAAAAGTAAAAGTGGGGCATATGATAAATGCATGCATGACAAATTTCACGTATTGTTAATGTTTGATTTTATGCAAAAAGTTGTGCGCGCCACGCTGAAATGGCAATTTTTTTACTTTTATGTATTGCAATGTGAAAGTTGGACACTAAAGACATATTGTATTGTAATTTTAACCTGAAGCATGAATATTTCAGTGCCGTCATTTTGTTGTTAATATGCTTAAAGCACAGTGTTGCAAAATTGCAACACTTTATCTTGGATTTTTTTTTTGGGGAAGCTTAATTTGTGTTAACATCTGTATTTATGCTGGTTTTTTTTTAAGTCTTTACTTTTGGCAGGCTACAGTTATCTCCATTACAAAAATAAAATAATTATGGTCTGTTGATGTCTGTGTGCTCATAAATAAATTCTTTTACTTGCGAGTGTGTGTGGGTCAACAACATAATAACATTCAATAATTTTTTTCTCCCTTTCCTTTTGCTGTTTCTGCCGTTTTCATATTATTTTGAGAAAATTACATGAACAAAAAGCAAACAAAAACAAAAAGCACATGAACACGCATAGAACTCGAAGATAAAAAAAAACAATAAATTTCAATTTCAAAAGGAAGCTAGACTAAAAACAATGTTTTTTTTTTAATTATTATTAGTAGTACTTAAAATATAGTAGGCTAGTCACAGGTCCAGAGCACTATAGGCCTACGTAATTAGGCTTCTTCTAACACATCAGTGATGACTGATGTGTTAGAAGAAACCTTACGTAGGCCTATACTATAGTGCTCTGGGCCTGTGTAGTAGTAGACCTATTATAGGCCTAAGTATTATTATTAGACTATTATTTTTTATTTTTTTTATTAGTAATAGTAACCTTGTAAGCTGTGTAGTCTACATCGCAAAAATAATTATAGCCAAAAACTACTAAGCGTACGCAAAACAAGTTTTTCCTAGTAAACGCTACAGCGCTCTTCTATCGGACAAGCCATCACAAGATGGCGGATACTTTCTGCCGCTTTCTGTAGTTATGTTATGTTTATCAGTTTATAGTCCCCTCTCTTCCCGTAAGGATTTTCAGAGAGGAGACTCTGATATTGTATCCATGCGCACTCCAGTTATATATAGAGCTCAGTGGTTGTTACTGTACAACTCGCGGCCAGTTCAAAAACGCGAATGAAAGGAAAGGCAGAACAATTTCCGATTTCATCATTTGTGACACAATAGTGTCATCACGTTACCACATCGCCCACGTGCACCGAGGGTCAATGAGAGGACAACCAGGTGGATGGAGTGGGAGAGGGGGCCACTGTTTTTTTTTTTTTTTGAATTTTTGTTTTTTGACGCGAACACTTCGTGACGCAATCAGATTGTAGTATCATCAACGCATCCGCTCACGTGCACCGAGGGTCAATGAGAGGACCTAAAGGTGGGGGAGGGGGGCACTTTTTCTTTGTGACGCAATCTTACACTTTGTGACCCACTCAGGTGCCCGAGGGCCAATGAGGACCCTGAACAGGTGGATGGACTAGTGGGGAAGGGGGGCACGCTTTTCTTCTTTCCACCTGTTAAAATTTTTGTATTATTATTATTATTCTTATTATTATTTGTGTGTGTGTGTGTGTGTGTGTTTTCCCCTTTTTTTTTCTTCTCTTTATTTCTGTTCTTTTCTTTTTTTTTCTTCCCCCCCCCTTTTTTTTTGGTCGCCCATGGGGGGGGGGGGGGGGAGAGGGGCACGTGCCCACTGTGCCCCCCCCCCCCCCCCCCCTCGTCCGCCCCTGGATGCATGGGAGTCAAAAAATATAAATCATGATCATGCTCATGATTAACATCAGCATCACCATCGACGTCGTCTTCGTCGTCGTATTTAATATTATCCTCTCCCTTCTCTTCTCCTCGTCTTCTTCATCGTCGTCTTAGTCCTCCTCCTCCTCTTCCTCCTCCTCCTCATCATCGTCGTCACCGTTGTTGTTATGGTAACTCACAGTTGCATTCCTTAACCTTGGTCCAACCCTGTCTTACAGCCGACCTGGAAGTGTGGGGCAAAACGGAGAATGTTTGCCCGGACTTTACTGCACAGACATAATGAAACGCACAAATGGTTAGTTTACACTTGACGGCGAACAATAAAGTTTGTTACTCATGTAGTTAGTTTGTTTTATTTTTAGAAATTTGTTAAAACAGCACTGTAAAACTGTGAAAGTTACATTATTATTGCGTTCAATAATAGACCGTCTTCGGAAATGGGAGGTAACTTGTCTTTTTGTTTTGTTTTTAGTAACCTAGAGTTATCTGGGCGTATATCTCGTCTCAGAACACTATAAAAGCTAACCCGGGCTGCAAGCTTTTCTTCGGGAAATGGTAGTGGCGGTCGCCGGGCAGTGCATAGCTGAACTAACGCAGCTAGCTAGGATTGCAACTGAAATCAACCCGTTCAGTTGATCCGGAAGGTTTGATGGAGGACAGAGCAGACATTGTAGGCGAGAAATTGATCGTTTCCAAAGGATGTCCGCCTCAACTTAGACATTCCTGGAGCAACATGCGCGCAAGCCAGCCAAAGTTGTGTCCCCTCGTATTTTCGAGCGTAGTCTTTTATTCTTTAATTAATATATTTATAGTTAAAATGTTAAGTTATGATCTATGCACCCTTCCCGCCACCTTGTGTGTGTGTGTGTGTGTGTGTGTGTGTGTGTGTGTGTGTGTGTGTGTGTGTGTGTGAGTGTGTGTTTGTATTTGCCCAACATAATTTCATTTAACATTTGTTGTCGTTTAATGCTAGCAAGCATACGTGTAATTATATTAATGTGTGACTGTGCAGTTTTATCCTCATTGTCATTATGATTGTTGTTATTATTATTGTGATGTTTATTCCTTGTTGATTGTAATTGTACACCACAATGTAATTTCTTGTAAAAGATAATAAAGTCGTCTAATCTTATTTTATCTTATCTTATCATGCCCGTCGGCGTGGAGATATTTACGCGCTTTATAAATTATTCATTATTCATTCATTCATTCATATTTATTTATTTTATTACATTCATTTACTTTTAAAACTTTATGGGCTATAGGTTGATAACGTACAGCAACAAAACATGTCTGAAGTAACAAAACCAACAATATTACAAGCCTTTGCACTTCTTTCAGATAAACAGACGAAGAGTTAGAGACGGCTTGAGCGGCAGTTGTCTGAGTACTTCATGAGAGGTGCATTTTTGCGAGCCGGTGAAGTCGTTGGTGTACAGAGTAAAACATTCATCTATATCTATATCTATATATATATATATATATATATATATATATATATATATATATATATATATATATATATATATATATATATATATATCACCATCATCCAGGTCTATGCCACAACATCAGACTATGACGACACCGAAGTGGAGGATTTTTATGAAAATCTACAGGCGGTCCTTGACCAAGTGCCGAAGAAGGACATAGTCATAGTGCAAGGCGACTGGAATGCCAAGGTTGGCCAAGATGCGCACCACAACTGGGGAGACACATGTGGACCACACTGCAACAACGAGACAAATGACAAAGGTCTGAGACTCTTGGAGTTTGCCATATACAACAATCTGGTACTGGCAAACACGCTTGGTATCCACAAAAACTCCAGACGATGGACATGGCACAGTCCTGGCGGTGAGTATCACAACCAGATCGACTACATCATGGTCAAGAAACGCTTCAGATCAAGCATCAACATTGGCAGGACACGCACTTTTCCAGGAGCAGACATCGGAAGTGACCACGATCTCGTGATGATGTCTTTCCGGCTCCACTTGAAGAGAGTAAATACAACAAAGTGCACTAGACTGAAGTTCGACCTGGACAAACTGCAAGACCCGGAGGTGGCAGAACTATTTCAGGCCACAATTCGAAGATAATTTGCACCACTGCTCATTGTGGGGGCTGGTGAAGTAGATGCCAACACCATGACCACCACCTTCAACTCAGCTGTGACAGATGCTGCCACTGAGATCCTTGGCAAGCACCGACCAAAGAAGAAGCCGTGGATCACACCTGAACTTTTGGATCTGTGTGATAAACGAAGAGATACAAAAAAGAAAAAGAACACCTCACAGGGAGCTGATGTCTACCGAAAAATCAACAATGACATCCGAAAAGGCGTGCGCACAGCAAAGGAGAACTAAATAGAAGATCAATGCCAGGTAATAGAGAACAGCCTGAACAAGAACAACAGCAAGAAGGCCTACCAGACTGTGAAGCGGCTGACAAGTGTTAAACAGCCCAAAGTCTCCACGATCCAAAGCAAGTCTTGCATATGCCTTACAGAAGAACAAGAAGTCTTGGACAGATTGACAGAGTACTGCTCTGACCTTTACAACCATACACCAAAATGGAGACCCATCAGTTCTAGCATTTCCCGAGAAGAGAGAAGAAGAAGAAATCCTCCCAATTCTCCGGGAAGAAGTTGAGACAGCAGTGCAATCGATGAAGAAAGGGAAGTCAGCGGGAGTGGACAACACACCCGCGGAACTGTTACAAGCAGGAGGAGAAGCGATGTTTGATGCCCTCACCATTATCTGTAACAAGATCTGGCAGAGTGGGGAGTGGCCTACACCATAGACCCAGTCGATTGTCATTACTCTCCCCAAAAAAGGTAACCTTCAGCACTGCACCATCAACATCATCAGCCATCCCAGCAAGGTTCTCCTGAAAATAATACTCAACAAATTGAAACCCCAAGCTGAACAAATCATAGCTGAAAAACAAGCAGGATTCAGGGCAGGGCGAAGTACCACTGAACAGATTTTCAACCTCAGAATAATCTGTGAGAAATACCTACAGCACCAACAACATCTTTATCATGTGTTCATAGACTTCAAGAAGGCGTTTGACCGAGTCTGGCATGCAGCTCTATGGGCAACATTGAAAGTGTACAACATCAGCCCTAAAATTATTGAAGTCATCAAAAGCCTGTATGACAAGGCTTTCAGTGCAGTCCTCCATAACAGCGTCATCGGGAACTGGTTCAGAACAGCAATCAGTGTGCGTCAAGGATGCCTACTCTCTCCAACACTCTTCAACATCTTCCTAGAGCGCATCTTGTCAGATGTTCTTGCAGATCACGAAGGCACAGTCAGCATAGGGGGTAGAGCAATCTCAAAACTTGAACAGCTGGTACAGAGGCTTGACACCACCTCCAGAGCTTATGGAATGGAAATAAGTGCAGAGAAGACCAAAATGATGACCAACAACACCAATGGCATCAACAAAGTCCAAGGCCAATCCCTCAACACAGTGCATAGCTTCAAATATTTAGGAGCCATTGTATCAGACAATGGGTCCCGAAAGGAAGCCCTCTCCAGGATTGCACAAACAACTGCTGCCCTGACAAGGTTGAAGCCCATTTGGAAAGACAGGACCATCAGTCTACATTCCAAAGTAAGACTGCTGCGCTCCCTTGTCATCTCCATCTTCCTATATGCTTGCGAAGCATGGACCCTCACAACAGATCTACAACGAAGAATACAAAGCATGGAGATGAGGTGCTACAGAAGAATTCTAGGCATTTCCCATACCCAACACATCACCAACGCCGAAGTCCGACAGACCATCACACAAACCATTGGACAACACGATGACCTGCTCACAGTGGTGAAGAAACGGAAACGTCGATGGTATGGCCACGTCACCAGATCATCAGGCCTTGCAAAGACCATTCTGCAAGGCACAGTGCAAGGAAGTAGAAGAAGATGGAGACCGAAAAAGAGTTGGGAGGACAACATTCGAGAATGGACTGGTTTGACACTGATCGAAGCCATCAGGGCTGCTGAGGACAGAGACAGATGGAGTGTGCTGGTTAATCGATCATCTGTAGTGCCCCTACGACCTCCGGGTTACGGCACAGGATAGGATAGGATAGGATAATAATAATAATAATAATAATAATAATAATAATAATAATAATAATAATAATAATAATAATAATAATAATAATAATAATAATAAACCTGGAGCACTCGCTACTGTGTCGAAAGTTAAGTACCGTCCAGTGCGGTTAGCACTTGGATGGGTGACCGCAAAACGTGAAGCGACAAATAACAACGCCTTCAGTTGACTCAAATGTGAGTGAGTACCTACTCTCTTAAGGGTGGGGAAGGTAAAGCAGCGAGGGAGAGAAATGGGCATCACCCTCATTAGGCTGGCCCAAGATAAGTGTGAATTCCATCATCACGCTCCCCTACGGCCACAAGGCTATGGGACTACCTTTACCTTTTTTCTTTTTTTCTAAAATCCAATCCCGTAACTCGAAGGTCGCTGGGGCACCACAGATGCCCGTTTGAACAGCGTACTCTAATTTTCTCTGTCCTCAGCAACTTTCATGGCTTCGCTCAGTGTCAAGCCAGTCCATTCTCGAATGATGTCCTCATATCTTTTCTTCTGTATCACCCATCTTCTGCCTCCTTGAACCGTGCCTTGCAGGATGGTCTTTGCAAGGCCTAATGCTCTGGTGACGTAGCCATACCATCGGAGTTTCCGTTTCTTGACCACTGTGAGCATGTCATCGTGTTGTCCAATGGCTTGTGTGATGGCCTGTCGGACTTCATCGTTAGTGATGTGCTGGGTATAAGAAACGCCCAGAAGTCTTCTGTGGCACCTCATCTCCGTGCTTTGAATTCTTCGTTTTATATCTTCTGTGAGTGTCCATGTTTCGCAAGCGCATAGGAAGATGGAAATGACAGGGGAGCGCAGTGCACAGCTTCAAATATTTAGAAGCCATTGTATCAGACAATGGGTCCCGATCGGAAGTGCTCTCCAGGATCGCACAAACAACTGCAGCCTTGGCGAGGTTGAAGTCAATTTCAAAAGACAGGACCATCAGTCTACATTCCAAGGTAAGATTGCTGCGCTCCCTTGTCATCTCCATCTTCCTATACGCTTGCGAAACATGGACCCTCACAGCTGATTTACAACGAAGAATACAAAGCATGGAGATGAGGTGCTACAGAAGACTTCTTGGCATTTCCTATACCCAGCACATCACCAACGACGAAGTCCGACAGACCATCACACAAGCCATTGGACAATACGATGTCATGCTCACAGTGGTGAAGAAACGGAAACTCCGATGGTATGGCCACGTCACCAGAGCATCAGGCCTTGCAAAGACCATCATGCAAGGCATGGTGCAAGGAGGTACAAGAAGAGGGAGACAAAAAGAGATGGGAGGACAACATTCGATAATGGACTGGCTTGTGACACAATGCGAAGCCATCAGGGTTGCGAGGACAGAGAAAGATGGAGTACGCTGGTTAAACGATCATCTGTGGTGCCCATATGACCTTCGAGTTAATGGATAGGATAGGATAGAATAGGCACTTATTTCCATTCCATAGGCTCTGGAAGTGGTGTCAAGCTTCTGTACCAGCTGTCCAAGTTCTTGTTCCTATCCAGTCAATCCATCAATGTCATCCGTAAAACGAAGGTTGGAGATTGGTCTACCCCTTATGCTGACTGTTCCTTGGTGATCTGCAAGGGCATATGACAAGATGCGCTCCAGGAAGATATTGAAGAGTGCTGGAGAGAGTTTGCCATCCTTGACGCACACCGATTGTTGTTCTGAACCAGTTCCCGATGGAGCTGTTGTAAAGGACTGCACTGGTGGTCTTGTCATACATGCATTTGACGACTTCAATAATTTTAGGGCTGATATTTTATATTCTCAGGGTTGCCCACACTGCTGCATGCCAGACTCCGTCAAACGGTTTCTTGAAGTCTACAAACACATTATAAAGACGCTGCTAGTGCTGTAGGTATTTCTCGCAGATTATTCTGAGGTTGAAAATCTGTTCAGTGGTTTTTCGCCCTGCCCTGAAACCTGCTTGTTCTTCAGCTATGATTTGTTCAGCTTGGGGTTTTGACCTGTTCAGTATTATTTTCAGGAGGACCTTGCTGGGATGGCTGATGAGGCTGATGGTGCGGTAATTTTCACATTCCTGAAGGTTACTCGTTTTGGGAAGAGTGATGACAGGCGACTGCGTTTATGATGTAACCACTCTCCACTCTGCCAGATTTTGTTACAGATAATGGTGAGGGCCTCAATCACTGCTTCTGCTCCTGCTTGTAGCAATTCCGCGGGTATGTTGTCCACTCCCGCTGACTTCCCTTTCTTCAGTGATTGCACTGCTGCCTCAACTTCTTCTCGGAGAATTGGGAGGCATTCTTCCTCTTTTCAGTTCTAGGGGCATGCTAGAATTGATGGGTCTCCGTTTGGTGTGTGGTTGTAAAGGTCAGAGCAGTACTCTGTCCATCTATCCAAGACATCTTGGTCTTGTGTGAGACATTTGCTAAACTTGCTTTGGATCGTGGAGACCTTTGGCTGTTTAGCACTTGTAAGCCACTTCACAGTCTGGTATGCCTTCTTTCTGTTGTTCTTGTTGAGACTGCTTTGATCTTCTATCCATTTCTCCTTTGCTGTGCGATTGATTTTTTGGTAGGCATCAGCTCCCTTTGAGGTGTTCTTTTTCGTTTTAATCTCTCTACGTTTAGCACACAGATCCAAAAGCTCAAGTGTGATCCACGGTTTCTCCTTTGGGCGGTGCTTGCCAAGGATGTCAGTGGCGGCATCTGTTCCAGCTAAGTTGAAGGTGGTGGTCATGGTGTTAAAATCTACTTCACCAGCTCTCAAAATAAGCAGTGGTGCAAATGTCCCTCCAATTTTGACTTGGAATATTTCCGCCACCTCCGGTGGACCAAGCCCCCTTCCTGGAGTCCTGATATCAACTCAGCCCCCAATGCCTTTCCGATCGCTAACCCGAGCTGCCTTGAAGAACCTCCTGCCGTTGGAAATCCATCAAATATTCAAATTCGAACGCGTTTCGGTGCGAAGTAAAAGTGCCAAGACTGAAAGGCATTGTGTAAGCTAAATACTATGCCCTGTGGGTTTGGGCACTGAATAGAATATACCCAACGTTTCCCGGCGTGTCGTAAGAGGCGACTAACATGGGTGATGTCAGCACGGCATCAGTGGGCAAAGGTCTTCTACACATAAGTCACCGGTCAGGATGGAGGAACCTCACAATACTACAAGTTCAACGACCACGTGCTCGGGGCCAAAGCGAGCCACACTGTACTCGTGGATTTCCCAAAACAGACCGTATAAGGAAAAGAACTAATCACTCCATACCGGATAGGTCGTCGCCCGGGTCATCAAGAAATACCTACAACACCAACAACATCTATATCATGTGTTTGTAGACTTCAAGAAAGCGTTTGATGGAGTCTGGCATGCAGATCTGTAGGCAACATTGCGAGTATACAGTATCAACCCTAACATTATTGAAGTCGTCAAAAGCCTGTATGACAAGGCTACCAGTGAAGTCCTCTACAACAGTGCCATCGGGAACTGGTTCAGAATAACAATAGGTGTGCGTCAAGGATACCGACTGTCTCCAACACTCTTCAGCATCTTCCTAGAGCGCATCATGTCAGATGCCCTTGCAGATCGTGAAGGCACAATCAGCATAGAGATGTAGAGCACACTCCAACCTCCGTTTTGCGGATGACATTGATGGATTGGCTGGAGAGGAACAAGTATTTGAACAGCTGGAACAGAGACCTGACAACACCTTCAGTTCCTATTGCATGGAAATAAGTGCAGATAAGACCAAAATGATGACCAACACCAATGGCATCCACATGGACACCAAAGTCCAAGGCCAATCCCTCAACAACGCGCATAGCTTCAAATATTTAGGACAATGGGTTCCGACAGGAAGTCCTCTCCACGATCGCACAACTGCTGCCCTGACAAGGTTGAAGCCCATTTGGAAAGACAGGACCATCAGGCTACCTTTCTTTTCATCTCCATCTTCCTATACGAATGCGAAACATGGACCCTCACAGCAGATCTACAGCGAAGAATACAAAGCATGGAGTTGAGGTGCTACAGAAGACTTTTGGATATTTCCTATATCCAGCACTTTGGGGTGTCGGATAGTGCAGTGGTTGGAGCACTCGCTACTGTGTCGAAAGTGAAGCACCGTCCGGTGCGGTTAGCACTTGGATGGGTGACCGCTAGTGAAGCGACAAACAACAACGCCCCCAGTTGACTCAACTGTGATTGAGTACCTACTCTCTTGAGGGTGGGGAAGGTAAAGCAGCGAGGGAGAGAGTTGGGCATCACCCTCATTACGCTGGCCCAAGATAAGTGTGATCTCCAACATCACGCTCCCCTACGGCCACAAGGCTATGGGACTACCTTTACCTTTACCTTTTTTTTACCAGCACTTCACCAACAACGAAGTCCGACAGACCATCACACAAGCCATTGAACAACACAATGTCATGCTCACAGTGGTGAAGAAACGGAAACTCCGATGGTATAGCCACGTCACCAAAGCATCAGGTTTTGCAAAGTCCTTCCTGCAAGGTACGGTGCAAGGAGGCAGAAGAAGAGGGAGACAGAAAAAGAGGTGGGAGGACAACATTTGAGAATGGACTGGCTTGACACTGAGCGAAGCCATTAAAGTTGCTAAGGACAAAGATGGAGTACGCTGGTTAAACGATCATTTGTGATGTCCCAACGACCGTCGTGTTACGGGATTTTATAAGATAGGATAGGAAGCTAAATACTCAACTTTCAATTTCGAATCGAACCGTTTTCCTTGTATTTCGGTATCGTCCGGTCGCGGTTTCGGAACGCGTTACCGAACTTACTAATTCTGTTGATCTTGAACTCGTTAAACGATGAGGGATGTTACATTTTATTTGTCGATCTTGCGCCTATGATCGCCCCCGCGTTATCTTTTACCTTTTTGTTAATGAGAGTTACTTTCCTTCCCTTTTTCTTGAATTTGGAATAAACTATCCATGTTCGTTAACTCTGGCCTTCTTGTTATTCTTTTTACAAGTTCAAGCGGCGAACTTTAACATAAATTATGTTATATAGTATTTAATACATTCGTTTCTTTTAATTCACATACCCATCGGTCCGTCCCATTGACCCTCCCATTGAAGTTCCCCTTGATGTGCTGAAACAAATAACAGAGTACGCATAGTTATTCTCTACACAGTTAGTCATTGTTGATGAAAGAACGACAGAAGACAAGAAATACAATACTGACAAGCCAAGAAGAAAATAGAATAGGAAGGAAAAACTAAACGTCACCCTCTGAGTCTCGTCGATTCACTTCCAATTCCAAGCATTTACATGTATACACATCCATCCTTTCCCTCTGAAAAATATGAGAGAGAGAGAGAGAGAGAGAGAGAGAGAGAGAGAGAGAGAGAGAGAGAGAGAGAGAGAGAGAGAGAGAGATGAAGTAACAGGCACTGAGCAGATTACAAAAAAAAAAGCTACATTAAAGGAATGAAAGAAAACATAGATAGATAGATAGATAGATAGATAGATAGATAGATAGATAGATAGATAGATAGATAGATAGATAGATAGATAGATAGATAGATAGATAGATAGATAGATAGATAGATAGATAGATAGATAGATAGAAGTCGAAACCTTTAATAGGATCATAGCATTAGGTCCTTTGGACCTTACAGCTAGTCCTTAATATAAAAAAATATATTAAAAAATTCAGAACAAACAAAATAATTAACATAAAATTGATTTGAAAGTAACACAAACCTTAACAATGATAAGAATTAAAGAAATTACTAAGAATATTAACGTACCGAAATAAACATGCTTCCCCCCACTCATCCCCACTCCGATACCCCTTCCCTCCTCCCATTTTTATCCCCACACCCTCCTCCCCACACACATACACGTTAATTCACACTCAAAAACTTGAGATATCAATAATGGTACAGGATGCAGTCAATAAAAAAAAATCAAAAATAAAAATTCGATTTTCTTCCGTCTTCTAATAGCGATGTTTCTACCTTTACACCACCTGTTTGAGTGATGTATGTGTATTTGGTGTGTGTGAGAGTAAATGAGACAGGTGAGCGTGTATGTTGGGATAGATCGCCGCTCTTTGAGCCTTGGGGAAAGGCGCGTACGAGCCTTGGGGAAAGGCGCGTTCATAGTATCCTGTTTTATTATTATTATTATTATTATTATTATTATTATTATTATTATTATTATTATTATTATTATTATTATTATTTGACTTACAGCAAATGACTGACAGATATTTTGACTTGTTCTGATTATCGACTATTTCAAAGTATTTCTAGATAAGTTTTAAAATACAACAATAGTAACAACATTACCAACACTACTACTACTACTACTACTACTACTACTACTACTACTACTACTACTACTACTACTACTACTACTACTACTAGTGGTTGCTATAAGTCTTAATTTCTATGTCGCTGTCTGATACACTCGGTTTGATGATGGTGTTTTTCTTTATCAGTATTTGATTCAGCCCCGATGCTGAAGTCCTGATAAGGTGTAACTCAGATTCGTTTATTCACACAGCCTGCTCAATCAGCATACAAGTCACAAAGTCGACGTATGAAGTTTTCCACTTTTATTCAGCACACATCAACAACTGCATACAATTCTCAACTCAACTTAACAACTTTCAACAACTATCCTATAACAGTAACTTCAACAACAGTAACTTCACTATCCTATTTTTGAAACAGCGCGGCACTTAAATAGTCTCTTGATACTCCCGAATAACCTGGATCAATCTCGTTTGACGCAATTTAACCAATCGCTTCTAACTTCGTCATTACTGTCTTACATACATAATTATTTCCCGTCCCAGAATATTCGCCATTATCTACGTCCATCAAGAAACTTCGATCGATAGTAAACAAGGGGATCCAGAGAATTCTACAACAATATCGACTAACTAAAATTATCAACGTTATACAAAGCCTCTCCCAACAACAACGCAAACTCAAATCAAAGGCAAACAAACTCCACTATTGAATACCTTGCAAATCGAAACGACCAGATCCACCGTGCGCGCCCCCGACGCACCACCATCCGCATTTCAACGTAACATAACCCCCCACTCAAGAAGAAATTTACCCAATTTCTTTCAACAACGTTGAAACGTAATGCACAAACAAAGTTCAGGATTAAAACTTATTTCAGACTGTCTGAATACTGTCAGTGTTCTCAGCTCATTCACACAGAGTCAATGTTTCTCATCTTCAAATCTGTCTGGATATTGTCAATGTTCACAGTTCATTCACACAGAGTCAATGTTTCTCATCTGCAAATCTTTCTGGGTACTGTAAATGTTCACAGTTTATCTACACGGTCAATTTTTTTTTTTCATCCGCAAGGAAACGACGCCCTCGTCAGTTGCGGCTGTCATCGGCCCAGGGTCAAAGACGACGATCACGTGGGCTTTCCTGGAGTCAGTGCATCCTCCGTTGTCTTTTTCTTCCGTCGGATGTCCGACGCAGTCGACGTTGTCAGCTCCCAGAATGCATTCGCTGGGTCTCACGGTCAGGTTGGCTTCTGCGGGACGGTGGAACAGCTCCCTCAAGGTCTGCAGATGCTCCTTCCAGGTCTGGGTGTGGACTTCATGTTCGACCAAAGTCGTAGAGCCTGGGACATCACTGAAGCTATGGGGAAATTCGCCCATAAGGTCCTTGAGCTCCAACTTTTGACCTTCCGTCAAGCCTGGTCCTAGCTTAACGTCATCGATGCCTTCTTTGCTGTGGAAGTCTCCAAGTTCCAACAGTTCCTCGCTGTCAAAGCCGTTGTCGATCTCAGCCGCTGTTGCTGCCTGCACAGTCTCTGATGGCCTTTCCACGTACAGTTTAAGGAGGTTGGCGTGGTATATCTTGGAATGCTGGCCGACCTTCACCTTATAGTCGTTAATCCCCACCACGGTCTCCACTTCGTACGGGCCTTTCCACTGCATCAGCAACTTATTGTGATCAGTAGGTAGCAGCACCAGCACTTTGTTGCCAGGTTTAAACTTCCTGTTCACAGCCCTACGGTCATAGTAGTGCTTTCCACAGTCCTGGGACTTCTTCAGGTTTTCTCTGGCTATCTCGAGAGTCTGCTCCAGCTTCTCCCGTAGCTCAAACACGTACTGGTAACTGTTCTTCACCTCTGGGGTCTCTACTTCTTTCGTCCACAGTTCTTTTAGGATGTGCATCGGCCCTCGGATGGTTCTTCCGTACAGCAGCTCGAACGGAGAGAAGCCGGTGGACTCCTGCGGCACTTCTCTGTAGGCGAACAGTAAGGCGTTGATGTAACGATGCCATTGTCTGGGCTGCTCGCTGCACAGTTTCTTCAGGGTGGACTTCAACGTAGCATTGAACTTTTCGACAAGCCCGTTGCACATTGGATGGTAGGGTGTCGTAGTCAAATGCCGGATGCTCAGCAATCTGTTGACCTCCTTCATGCAGTCAGAGGCGAACTGCGTCCCGAGGTCTGTCAGGATTTCTTCAGGCACTCCAAGTCTGCTGAACATGTCCACCAGCGCCTCTGCAACAGTTTCAGTGTCAATCTTCTTCAGTGGCACTGCTTCTGGGTACCGAGTCGCATAGTCTACTAAAGTCAGTACCCATCGATGACCTTCTTCACTCGGAGGTCTTATTTCGCCGATTAAGTCTAAGGCCACCCTCTTGAAAGGTCGGTCGATCAGAGGCATCCTCTGCATAGGCACTTTCGGGACCCTTCCTCGAGGTATGGTCTTCTGGCAAATGTCACATGATCGGCAGAAACGGCTGACGTCCGCATGAAGTCCTGGCCAGTAGAACACCGCCTGGATTTTGTCTGACGTCTTCTTGATGCCTAGGTGACCTCCCATGATTGAGTCATGCGCTACTTCCATCACCTGGCGCCTTAGGGGTAACGGTACCAATACTTGACGTAGTGGTTTCCCTCCGTTGACCCTCGGGTGCTGGAAGATTCGATACAGGATCTTGGCCTTCACCTCAAAGTAGACCGTACCACTGCCTTTGGTCACGTGGTCTTGGCGGTTCCTGTACTTGTTTAAAGTACTATCAGCTTCCTGGAGCTGGATCAGCTTATCTCTGTCCACGATGGCAGCTTTAGAGTTGTCGGCGACCTTCAGTGGCGTAGACGTCTTGTCTCTCTTGGCCTGGGCCCTGGTAGTAACAGCACCGACGATCTCTGGTCGGCAGGGCTGAGCCGGAGTAACCACATTGTCCCGTAGCAGCTCTGTAAGGTCTCCATCGGGAAATGGCAATGGATCCTCCTCCACAACTTCGACGCGTTGGGTTGAGGCAGGATTCCACTCTGGATCGGGGTCGTCGGGTCGTCTCGCGCCGTCGATATTCCCGATCATCAAATCATACAGCGGCTTCTTCAGGCAAACCGCTTCGACTTCGCCTATGTAGAAAGGGGTGTTGACTTGAATTTTTGCAACTGGCGCTTTCACACATTTGCTGTCGGCCATGAGTGTCCATTTAGAATCGCCAGTGAATTGTTCTTTAGCGATTAGGTCTTCTCTGACGATGACCCCACTGCAGCCAGAGTCTCTTAAAACAGTCACTTCATGATTTTCGACGCGTCCCTTGGAAACAGGCATGTTCTGTACGGTCACAGCTGCGCTGACGACGACGGGGATGGATTTCCCGTTGGCAAGGAGAAGTTGGCCATCGGTTATGCACTCTTGCACGTCCGCGGGAGTAGCTGCGCGCTCGGTCTCACTCGGAAGAATGACGCTCCCGCCGCACACCTGATGGTCAGATCTATTGGTTTGCCGTTGATTGGAGAAACGTCTCTGTCGGTTGCCCACCGCTGCGTTGTCCGTACTGCTCCGCTGTCCGCTACTTTTGTTTTGAGGACAATTAGCCGCTCTGTGGTCTGTAGCGTTGCAGGTGAAACAGCCTCTTAAATGCCCTTCCCTGGGAGGAGGCGTGGAGTCAGTGTGTCTTTGGCTCGTCTGGCTCCCCTGGATCTGGTTCCCATGGCTTCCAGTCTTCTGAAAATGTTTCGTCGCGCTGGGTGGCCCCAGGGTTTTCCCATGAGCGATAAGATATCTTTCAGCAGCCTCAGTCACATCTTTAAGCGTCTGCAGCTTTTGTTCTTCTAAGTGGGTCGCTAGGTCCTTGTGACAGGCATTGAGAAATTGTTCCTTCACGATCAGGTCATGGAGACTGTCGTAAGACTTCCTTTCGCCTGATAACTCCACCCACTTGTGTAGATATGACGACAGGCGCTCCACAAACTGCTTTGGCGTCTCGTCTGACTTAGGCCGGCATTCACGGAAGCGTTTACGGTAGCCCTTCTCTGTAAAGTTGTAGCACTGCAATAGGGCCTCTTTCAAGACGTCGTAGTCTTTAGCGTCATCGTCCGACAATCTGGTGTAGACGTCGAGTGCTTGCCCCGTCAGAAGTGCACTTAGTCGAATCGCCCAGTCTTGAGGTTGCCAGTTAGAGCTTTTGGCAAACCTTTCAAATCTCGCCAAATAACTGTCGATCTGGTCCTTCCCGTCGACGAAGGCTGGCAATTTTGGAGCCATGTGGTCGCTGACGACTTGTGGCGCATGCTGATTGTTTTGGATACGCGCCAACTCTAGCTGGTATTGACGATCAGCTTCTAGTCGTCTCTCTTCCATCTCGTCACGCCGACGCTGTTCCTCTAATTCTCTTTCTTCACGCCGTCGCTGCTCTTCTCTTTCTTGACGCCGCTCTTCTCTTTCTTCTCGGCGACGCTGCTCTTCTAATTCTCGTTCTTGTATTCTCTCCTGGGATTTGACGTACTCCGTCAGCTGTTTGCCTTTTAGATTTAGTTCAACCCCTTTCTGCCAGAAGTCAGCCATCTTGATGCTTTTCTGGAAAGTTCTTTTCTGGAATGTTCTTTTTCTGGAAAGTTCTTTTTCTAGAAAGTTCTTGACTGTGCTGTACCTTTCTAGACTGTTCTAGAACAGCACGCTCTCTGCAGTAGCGCTGATGCTTGTCCCTAGTCGCTTTCGCTGACGTAGGCCCCGCTGTCCTCGTCGTATGCGACGCTGCACCACGCTGGTGTTGATGTATACGCTTCTGTGCTGAAGTAGACGCGACGTCCGCTCGTCGCTCTCTCTAATACTGGCGATGTAGCTCCGAGACTGTCCCTCGACGTAGTCTTACGGCAGCCACGTAGTCCCGATCTGTTGTTCGCTCACGAAGCAACTCTTCAGCGACTACACGCCCTTGCAGTCAACCCGAACCTATCGGTGATGTAGTCCCAGTATGTTGGCCCCTCTCGATGCAACTCGTTGGCGGCTACCATCGATGACTGCCTCTCGTAACGTTGACTCGCTTGTTGTAGCAGTTGAACCCTTGGCTATGGCGTGAATCGCGGCTTGACCCCCAAAATGTTACTCTCGGTATGATGATGGTGTTTTTCTTTATCAGTATTTGATTCAGCCCCGATGCTGAAGTCCTGATAAGGTGTAACTCAGATTCGTTTATTCACACAGCCTGCTCAATCAGCATACAAGTCATAAAGTCGACGTATGAAGTTTTCCACTTTTATTCAGCACACATCAACAACTGCATACAATTCTCAACTCAACTTAACAACTTTCAACAACTATCCTATAACAGTAACTTCAACAACAATAACTTCACTATCCTATTTTTGAAACAGCGCGGCACTTAAATAGTCTCTTGATACTCCCGAATAACCTGGATCAATCTCGTTTGATGCAATTTAACCAATCGCTTCTAACTTCGTCATTACTGTCTTACGTCATACATAATTATTTCCCGTCCCAGAATATTCGCCATTATCTACGTCCATCAAGAAACTTCGATCGATAGTAAACAAGGGGATCCAGAGAATTCTACAACAATATCGACTAACTAAAATTATCAACGTTATACAAAGCCTCTCCCAACAACAACGCAAACTCAAATCAAAGGCAAACAAACTCCACTATTGAATACCTTGCAAATCGAAACGACCAGATCCACCGTGCGCGCCCCCGACGCACCACCATCCGCGTTTCAACGTAACACTGTCAGAATCATATCCATTAGTTTAGTCCAATCCGTCATAAGTTCTTTTCTGCTTTTGGTTTTTTTATTTGTGTAAAAAATAAGTGTTGTCACAAGAGCCCCGTTTCCCCTGCATTTGAGCTTTTGCTTCTTTATTCAGATAGGCTTAGAAGGTTACTGTTAATCTAAAGCAGACGACAGAAGCGATCATGCGCAACACAGTTGTAGCTTGATACAAGCACAGTTAATGACATCATCGCAGCCTACGATGGTGTTTCGAATTTTACATCCACTTAGATTGCTTCAGCCAACCAGAACACAGCTAGGGTAGCTAGAACCAGTTCTGGCCGATTCAAGGAGAGATATAGAACGTCAGTCTAGTTTGAAACGCTGAGCAGTACACAGTACACTCAAGCAGAAATCTCTCTCCTGAGAAGATTAGACAGCAGTACTTGTTGAATATTATTCAATCAAGTAGCAATGGCCTGACATTGTCAAACAGGTAAATGAACATACTTCTGTTTCATCGTGATGTATTTATATTATTGTTGAAATTATGTTTGTGAAATTTGCCATGCATAGTATTAAATTATAAGTCTGACTTTGCGTGACCACGTGGAAGAATCCAACCATGAGGCAAGCATGACCGGCCGACGCCATGTTGTATTATATATGGACCGACTGTTGTTTTACCTGTATGTATGCTTGCAGACCAGTGGCTATACCCGAGAATATTTATAATATTATTATTTCTTTATGTGTATAGTTAGCCACGATTTATATTTGTATATGCATAGGAAAGTAGAGTGGAGATTCCAGTGGACCACAGACTTAGCAGAATGTTCGTCGCTTATGTATGGAGAGATGTGGAGCTATCACTGAGGGCTACTTTTGCTTCAGTGAGACGCTCTGCACAGACCTATTATACAGGGTTGTTCAGAATTTCGTCTCATATGTTACAGACGAACAGGCGTTATATCGTGAGTCCAACTCTGCAACAGACAAAACCAATCATCGCTGAAGGTTGGCTGCCGAGGCATCTCCAGCATTGCGCGCAGATAGCCCAACCGTCGTACCAAAAAGTCAAAGACTCCACGACAACACAACGTGTCCCAGAAGCGACCTCAACGCAGCGCTTCAATCATGCAGTTAAGTGCTCCACGGAACAGTGCACTAAAACTCTGTATAAACAGGACCACATTAGTAAACTCTTCAAGAATGCTGACCCTTAAGGCAGAAAGTAGCCAGTGCCCAATGAAGAAAAAGTAGCTGCCTAGATTATCAGCGATCGAATCATTCGCATTGACAATTGAACTTTTAAGTTAGAATCATATTTCGGAGATCGTGTATAGAGTAGAGGAAATAAATGTGTGATTTTTACTGTTATCAAGTGGCTGGACTACATATGATTCATAGCCGTGTGATAGCTAGTGTGACAGTGATCGTTTACCATTTTTCTTTCTATCTCTGTACCCCAGCCTACAAACAGACCAAGCTAAACAAATAAATGTATTAAGTGAAGTCAAAGGGAAATTACTAGCGATCCCCATCGACTAAGACTTGTGGGTAATAGCAGTGCATTGTGCAGAGCCCAGCAACAATAAAACCCCCGTCACAGCTTAATTGGCGAGCCTGCCAGGATCTGTGTACATTAGGAACTGGGTATAACCGGATATAGGTACAATAGAATAAGATAACAGTATTAGTAGCAGTAGAATAACTTAGAATAGTAGTAAGTGTAGGAAACAGTTTTGGTGCACTATTCTTTTGTTTAAAAACTTTTTTGCTTCAATTCTTTTTGTGCCTGTATGTTGCTTTGTTCTTTTGCAGGTTTTGCTTAAATAACTGTTGTATGCCATTTGACTCTCGTTTTATTCTATTATTGATTACGAATTTTATGGTCTTTGCATTGTTGTTATTGAATTGCAATATTGCTAGTGTTTTTGTATTCCACGTGATTCAGAGGTTGGTCATAGACACTTTTGACAATGTCAGACCCAGCAGCCTTGAGATTGCGCTTCAAAGAATTAGGAGAAGCTTTACACTTAGCTGGAGGAGATCTAATTGCGTATATCAATGAAGAAATAGAGAAGCAGGAAGTTAAGGCAGAAAGGGCAGCAGAGAGAGAACAGAAGAAAATGGAAGCAGAACAGAGGAAAGCAGAATTAGAGGCAGAGAGAGAAGCGAAGAAATTAGAAGCAGAACAGAAGAAACTAGAATTAGAAGCAGAACAGAAGAAGATAGCAGCAGAGAGAGAAGCAGAAGTTAGAAGATGGGAGTATGAGAGGGCAGAAAAGGAAAAAAGACAGCATGAGTTAGAGCTGAGAAAACTAGGATCAGGAGCCTCAAGTTCTTCCTCAACCCCTCCCCACGCAGATCAACTAGATGTAGCATCCAACCACGTACTAGGGATGTCATTCCCACTGGGACCATTCAATGAAAGAGAAGAAGGTCTAGATCTCTATCTGACTAGGTTTGAGCGCCCAGCAACTAAGTATAAACTAGATCCCATTCATTGGTCTTTTAAGCTTAGTCAATGGCTTAGAGGAAAGGCATATGACAACTACAGTAAGCAACCGACTGACAGAGTGAAGGACTATCACAAAGTAAAAGAGGCACTCCTAACGGGATTCGAACTCACAGGTGAATGCTACCGGCAAAAATTCCGCACCAATCGGAGAGTGAAAGGAAAGAGATATGCGCAGTTCGCGGATTGTTTGTCCACAATGCTAGATAAGTGGGTTAGCCAGTCAGCCACGGCTAAGACATATGATGGACTGACAGAACAATTCGTATGGGAACAGCTACGGGAAACCATTACCCCCGAGCTGAAAATATTCTCAGTAGAGCAGGGCGCGGAAAGACTGGAGGATCTGGTCAAGGTCGCAGATAGGTACGTGGCCGCCCACGGAGAAGCCAAGAGCTTCAGGCGAGACCTAAAGCCTAACGGGAAAGAGGCACAGAAACGAAGACCTCACCGGGAAGAGCGCACCGCGAATAGGCCGAATCACACCAGACCTCGGCAAATTAAATTATCCAACGCGGAATTCGGAAGAGGTCCCGCAGAACAGAAACGGTATTGTTCGTTCTGCAACAGGAAAAATAACTCCACCGTGGAATGTTTCAAGTTGGCCGCACAACGTAGGGAAGAGCGCGAAAGCCGGCCTGCGCACAGAGTTCTAACTCAAAGCAGCGGTAACAAGCCACACCCCATCGGAGATCACCCATCGGTGACAGACACGGTCAAGGTCAACGGAAAAGAAGCGAACTGTCTGTATGACACAGTATGGGGTTTATCATACGACGCGATAGTTTGCGAGTCTCTTGTATCGCGCGCGGACTTCACGGACAAGACAGTCGAACTACAAAGCGCAGACTTGACGAAACCGACAACTACTTGCCCAACAGCTTGGATAGAAGTAGAGAGCAGATACGTCACAGGACGAATCCAAGCAGCTGTTTTACAGAAACCCCTGTATGATCTAGTGCTAGGTTGTAGGTATGTGTTCTTAGGCACGCCCCCTAAAACTGTAGAGATAGCTGCAGTGCAAACCAGGGCCCAGGCTAAAACCCAACCACCCCATTCCGAGTTAGCACCAAATCCAGGACTCGAAGAGATCAAAACAGCACAGAAAGAGGACGCTTCGATAGCCAAGTGCTTCCAGAAGCTACCCAAGGCGCACACACACCCGCACAAAGGAGACTTCTACATGGAAGATGGAGTTCTACATCGACAAGGAGATGGAGATCACACCCAACTAGTACTAACAGCCACCCTTCAGGCACAAGTACTAGAATTAGGCCACAGCTAGCCACTCAGCGGAAACATGGGAATTGGAGCCACAGTACAGAGAATCAGCCCACACTACTATTGGCCAGGAATCACGGAGGATGTCAAGCGCTAGGTGAAATCTTGTCACCAATGTCAACGATATTCCCCGCGCCATCACACCGTACCAGTTACCTTAGGACCATCAGTAGTAGTCGGCGTGCCTTTCCAGCAAGTCTCAGTAGACATAGTCGGACCACTGCCAATGACGAAGAAGCAGAACAGATTTCTACTCACACTCGTCGACGCCTGTACGATATGGTGCGAAGCAGTCCCGTTGCCAGCGATCGACACCAGGAAGATTGCAGATGCACTCATCGCCATCTTTACCAGAGTCGGATACCCGGACAGCATTAGAACGGACAACGGATCTCAGTTCACCGGCCGCCTGATGCAAGAAGTGTTCGAGTTGATACAAGTTCATCACATTCGTACACCACCGTACCACCCAGCCAGCAACGGACAGGTAGAAAGACTGAATGGAACCCTTCTCATCATCCTCAGTGTTACGTTGAGACGCGCATGTTGGTGCGTGTGAAATGCGCACGATATTATGTGTGAAGCGCGTGCAATGGTAGGCTTGCGCGCGATAGATCTGTTCATTTTATTTTGCAACGCATGCAGTAATAGAGTGTATTTATCTTTGATTTGATTTTGCATTGTTATTAGTAGAGGCTTTGTGTAACGTTGGTGTTTTTAGTTGGTCGATATTATTTGAGAATTTTCGAGAATTGGTTGTTTACTATCGATCGAAGTGTATGAATTGTTCTGTTGGTAACCATGGAAGCTTCCATTCCAAATAGGGTTGTGTGACGTGAGACAGTGATGATGAAATTAATTTTGATTGGTTGTGGTGTTTCATGTAGGGTATTCTCGTTTGTTCCCGAGTATGTAGAGACTATATAAGTGCCGCACTGTTTCAAAATAGGTGTGTTGTTGATAGGGAGTGTTGAAAGTAAAAAGTTGAGAGTGGAAAAAGCGATTGTATGCAGTTGTTGATGTGTGCTGAATAAAAGTGGAAAACTTCATACGACGACTCCTGACTTGTTGATGAGTGAGCAGGCTGCGTGGATAAACGAACCTGAGTTACACCTTATCAGTATTTCAGCATCGGGGCTGAATCAACTACTGATAGAAAAACACCAACATCGAACGAGTGTAACATTTTGGGGGCCAAGCTGCGATTCACGCCATAGCCAAGGGTTCAACTGCTACAACAAGCGAGTCAACGTTACGAGAGGCAGTCATCGAGGGTAGCCGCCAACAAGTGGCGTCGGGAGGGGCCAACATACTTGGACTACATCCGATAGATTCGGGTTGACTGCAAGGGCGTGTGTAGTCGCTAAAGAGTTGATTCGTGGGCGAACAACAGATCGGGACTACGTGGCTGCCGCAAGACTACGTCGAGGGACAGTCTCGGAGCTACATCGCCAGTATTAGAGAGAGCGACGAGCGGACGTCGCGTCTACTTCAGCACAGGAGCGTGTACATCAACATCAGCGTGGTGCAGCGTCGCATACGACGAGGACAGCGGGGCCTGCGTCAGCGAAGGCGACTAGTGACAAGCATCAGCGCTACTGCAGAAAGTTCTGCTGTTCTAGAACAGTCTAGAAAGGTGCAGCACAGTAAAGAACTTTCCAGAAAAGAACTTTCCAGAAAAGCATCAAGATGGCTGACTTCTGGCAGAAAGGGGTTGAAATGAATCTAAAAGGCAAACAGCTGACGGAGTACGTCAAGTCCCAGGAGAGAATACAAGAACGAGAATTAGAAGAGCAGCGTCGCCGTGAAGAACGAGAATTAGAGGAGCAGCGACGCCGTGAAGAAAAGGAAGAACAGCGTCAGCGGGAAGAAAGAGAAGAACTGCGCCGGCGAGAAGAAATAGAATTAGAACAGAAGCGTCTGGAAATTGAACAGCTTGTCGTCATACCTGCACAAGTGGGTTGAATTATCAGGCAAAGGGAGGTCTTACGATAGTCTCCATGATCGTGAAGGAGCAATTCCTCAATGCCTGTCACAAGGCCCTGGCGACCCACTTGGAATTACAGAAGCTGAAAACGCTTAATGACGTGACCGAGGTTGCTGAAAGATATCTCCTCGCTCACGGAAAAACGCTGGGGCCTCCCAAGGCGACGAAACCATTTCAGAAGACTGGAAACCATGGGAACCAGATCCAGGGGAGCCAGACGAGCCAGAGACAGACGGACTCCACGCCTCCTCCCAGGAAAGGGCATTCAAGAGGCTGTTTCACCTGCAACGCTACAGACCACAGAGCGGCTAACTGTCCTCAAAACAAAAGTAGCGGACAGCGGGGCAGTACGGACAATGCAGCGGCGGGCAACCGGCAGAGGCGGTTCTCCAATAAACGGCAAACCAGTAGATCTGACCATCAAGTGTGCGACGGGAGCGTCATTCTTCCAAGTGAGACCGAGCACACAGCTACTCCTGCGGACGTGCAAGAGTGCATGACTGATGGCCAACTTCTCCTTGCCAACGGGAAATCCATCCCCGTCGTCGCCAGCGCAGCTGTGACCGTCCAGAACATGCCTGTTTCCAAGGGACGCGTCGGAAATCATGAAGTGACTGTTCTAAGAGACTCTGGCTGCAGTGGGGTCATCGTCAGAGAAGACCTAATCGCTAAGGAACAGTTCACTGGCGATTCAAAATGGACACTCATGGCCGATAGCAAATGTGTGAGAGCGCCAGTTGCGAAAGTTCAAGTCAGCACCCCTTTCTACATAGGCGAAGTAGAAGCGGTTTGCCTGAAGAAGCCGCTGTATGATTTGATGATCGGGAACATCGACGGCGCGAGACGACCCGACGACCCCGATCCAGAGTGGAGTCCTGCCTCAACTCAACACGTCGAAGTTGTGGAGGAGGATCCATTGCCATTTCCCGATGGAGACCTTACAGAGCTGTTACGGGACAATGTGGCTACTCAGGCTCAGCCCTGCCGACCAGAGATCGTCGGTGCTGTCACTACCAGGGCCCAGGCCAAGAGAGACAAGACGACTACGCCACTGAAGGTCGCCGGCAACTCCAAGGCTGCCATCGTGGACAGAGATAAGCTTATCCAGCTCCAGGAAGCTGATAGCACTTTAAACAAGTACAGGAACCGGCAAGACCACGTGAACAAGGGCAATGGCACGGTCTATTTCGAGGTGAAGGCCAAGATCCTGTACAGAATCTTCCAGCACCCGAGGGTCAACGACGGGAAACCACTACGTCAAGTCTTGGTACCGTTACCCCTAAGGCGCCAAGTGATGGAAGTAGCACATGACTCAATCATGGGAGGTCACCTGGGTATCAAGAAGACGTCGGATAGAATCCAGGCGGTGTTCTACTGGCCATGCGGACGTCAGCCGTTTCTGCCGATCATGTGACATTTGCCAGAAGACCATACCTCGAGGAAAAGTCCGGAAAGTACCTATGCAGAGGATGCCTCTGATCGACCGACCTTTCAAGAGGGTGGCCTTAGACTTAATCGGCGAAATAAAACCTCCGAGTGAAGAAGGTCACCGGTGGGTACTGACCTTAGTGGACTATGCGACTCGGTACCCAGAAGCAGTGCCACTGAAGAAGATTGACACTGAAACTGTAGCAGAGGCACTGAGGGACATGTTCAGTACACTTGGAGTGCCTGAAGAAATTCTGACAGACCTCGGGACGCAGTTCCTCTCTGACTGCATGAAGGAGGTCAACAGACTGCTGAGCATCCGGCATTTGACTACGACGCCTTACCATCCGATGTGCAACGGGCTTGTCGAAAAGTTCAATGCTACGCTGAAGTCCACCTTGAAGAAACTGTGCAGCGAGCAGCCCAGACAATGGCATCGCTACATCAACGCCTTACTGTTCGCCTACAGAGAAGTGCCGCAGGAGTCCACCAGCTTTTCTCCGTTCGAGCTGCTGTACGGAAGAACCATCCGAGGGCCAATGCACATCCTGAAAGAACTGTGGACGAAAGAAGTAGAGACCCCAGAGGTGAAGAACAGCTACCAGTACGTGTTTGAGCTACGGGAGAAGCTGGAGCAAACTCTCGAGATAATAATAATAATAATAATAATAATAATAATAATAATAATAACGGATTTTTATATAGCGGGTACTCCAGCCTATGACCAGACTCACCACGCTTTACATAGTCATTACATATAAATACATGCACTCGATGAAACATCACTTTTGCTACAATACACCAAAAGACGGGACAGTAAAGGTACAGACTATTTACAACTATGTACACAAATTACAAAAAAGACAAAAAAATTATATTTACAACTATGTACACAAATGACAAAAAAGACAGAAAATAGAATAGCAAAAACCTATTCACAGCTATTTATATGCCCGGTTAGGCCCAGGAAGAAAAACAGTATAAATATTTACAGCCGTTTATACACTTACGGATCAGACATAGACAAAAGATGAGAGAATGGCAGCGGGATACAAATCAATCTGAATAATGCAGTTTGAAGAGGTGGGTTTTGAGGGCCTTTTTGAATGCTTGTGTTGATTTTATGTTGCGGATATGGGAGGGAAGGGAATTACACTGCTTAGGTGCGGAGTAAGCGAATGCACGTTGGCTGTATGTCTTAGTGCGGGTGACGGGAACCTTGAGTGTGCGAGTGTCAGCAGAAGATCTTAAAGTGCGTGAAGGGGAGTAGACAGACAATAGATCAGCAAGGTAGGAAGGACAAGAATCTGTGAAGAAGTTGTGACAGAGAACAGAGAGTTTGTACTCTATGCGTGCTTGCACAGGAAGCCATTGAAGGGAATGTAGTAGAGGTGTGATGTAATCGGGTTTCTTAGCTCGGAATACTAGTCTAGCTGCTGAGTTCTGAACCTTTTGTAGTTTGTCAATGATGTGTTTCGGGGAGCCAGCAAGAATAGAGTTGCAATATTCAAGACAAGAAAGGACGAGAGCGCAAACTAGGGTTTTGGTGGCAGGGACTGTAAGATAGTGGCGAAAGGAGCTGATTTGGCGTATGGCCGTGTATGCAGAGCGACAGACGTTGGAGATGTGGTTGTTGAGGGACAGGTCGTCGGAGAGAATGTAGCCGAGATTTCTTGCTGAGGATGAGAACTGAATGTTTGTTGTCCCTACTGTAAGCGATGTTGGGAGAGGCGAGAGTGAGGAGGAGGTGTTGTGCTTGTGAATGAGGAGGGCTTCGGTTTTATCGTCATTAAGCTTAAGCTTGTTGAGTGTCATCCATGACTTAATGTCTGTGATGCAGTTCTCCAAAGTCTGAACAGTGGAATTAATGAGAGAGGGGGCGGTGGATTTATACAGTTGTGTGTCGTCTGCAAATGACTGACTCTCAACAGCATGCTTTCTAAGCAGGAGAAGCAGAGGCTTGGTGTACAGAGTGAATAACACCGGCCCTAAAACGTAACCCTGAGGCACGCCGCACACCAAGTCTGCTGTGCTGGAGAAACAGCCATCGACAGTGACTGCTTGTGATCTGTCAGAAAGATATGAGTGGAACCAAGCCAGGACCGAGCCAGAGATTCCAAAGTAATGTTGAAGAGTGTTAAAGAGAATGTGATGGTCGACTGTGTCAAAGGCGGCTGAGAGGTCTAATAAGGTGAGAACGGAGACGTTACCATTATCTAAGGCAAGCAACACATCATTGGTTACCTTTAGGAGGGCTGTCTCAGTGCTGTGGAGGGGTCGGTAGGCAGAATGGTGGGGGCAAAGTAAAGCGTTATCATATAGGTAGGCAAACAGTTGTTTGAGAACAATTTTTTCTATGACTTTGGACAGGAAGGAGAGGTTTGAAACAGGTCTATAGTTCTTTGGATTATTTTTGTCTAAACTTGGCTTTTTAAGGAGGGGTTTGATGACAGCCGCTTTGAGCACAGACGGAACAACACCAGAGGACAGACTCTCGTTGATAATGTGGGTAATGGTCGGGAGTAGAGGGTCAAGATTCTCTATCAACATGGGGGTAGGAATGGGGTCGAGAGAGCAAGATGTTGGTTTTGAGCTTAAGATGACTTTCTTGACTTCTTGCTCTGTTACTGGTTGAAAAACTTTCATCTTTGCGGTGGTGAGAGAAGGTGAGAATGGGTTCATGAGTGGGATCTTATGGCTATCAAGAGCGGCCCTTATGTCAGCCACTTTCTGTGTGAAATAATTACAAAATACATCTGGGAGCTGACATGCTGGATGTGTGGATGGGAGTGATGTTGCATTGCTCTTACCCCTTGGCTGATTGCAAATGTCAAACAACTGTTTACAAGTTTCGCTGCTGCTAATTCTGTCGCTAAAGTACCGGGTTTTGGCAGTCTGGACTATTTTAGTGACCCGTTTTCTTGCAGCGGTGAAAATCTGCTTGCTGACTTCTAAACCCGATTTGAGCCTTTTTTTCTCAGCTTTGCGTCGGTGTTTCTTCGCCTCGGAGAGCTCGTCCGTAATAGACTCGTACCAGGGTGCTGAGCGAGTTGCCTTGACCTTTTTCTGGGCCACGGGAGCGTGCCGATCAAGCACCGCCTGAAGTGTACTATTCAGCTGATCCACAGTGGGGCACAGTTCTGGGGTCACTTTAGCGGTAAGCTCTTGCTTGAAAGCATCCCTATCCATGGTACGCAGGCTGCGAGCCTTCCTGAACATGGGGGGAAGAGGGGGGGGGGGCTGCGACGCTTAGTTCGCACATGACACAGAAATGGTCAGATGTTAATTCCTGGGTGACTGAAGTTGATCTAACAACATTATCCTGAGGCCTATGCATAACCTAATCTATGATGTGACCACGGCTGTGGGTGGGTTCTGTGACTGACTGAGAAAGACTAAACTGATCTAAAAGTTCAATCATTTTTGCGGTGTAAGGTTGCTGGGGTTGGTCAAAGTGAAAGTTAATGTCTCCTAAAACTATGTATGTTCCTGACAGTGTGTTGCAATAATCAAGCAGGACTGGAAATTCTTGGTGGAAAATTGCATCAGTTAATTTATTTTTCTTGCTTGGAAAGGTGCGATATATGCATATGAAGTGAATGTTCTGCTGTGGAACGGACAGGCTAAGTTGAACAACTTCAAAGGACGAGTGAGTGAAAGCGAAGTCTGTAATGAAGCCAAGGTGACGGGACAGACTGTTTCTGTAAATGATAGCGAGGCCACCACCGCGATTTGAGCGAGGCAGCGAGCATACAGAGTAGCCAGAAGGGGTTAAATCAGAGCATTTACCCTCGTCGCAAGTCTGCCGAAACCAAGTTTCTTGGATGAACATTATGTCAGTCTGCTTGTGTGAGATGAATTCTTGCAGAGCGGTACGTTTTTCAATGGGACCTAGTGATTGAGCATTGAATGATGCAATGCGTAGACCTAGAGGGCTATGGCTATCGAGGTGTGAAGATAGAGGTTGAGGGGAGAGGTTGATGTGAATGAGATTGTCTGTGTTACAGTGATGAGTCTCAGGCTTAGTGGTACACTATGGCTGTGATGCAACGTGAAGCGTGGGGTCGGAGTTGGAAAGCATAGGCGATCTGTTTGTAACGACAACAGGGATAGATGAGATGTTTTGTTGCGTTTGCCTCCACGACTAGTCCGTTTTCTTGGCAAATGACGGCCGATCGAGAACTCTTTTAATCGGAACACAAGGTCGGGAGCGAGCTGCGTGCGTTTGGACTTCAATGACAGTAGCTTATCGCGTGTGTAGCTTGTGGATGGGATGCCGGAACAAGATGGCGGACTACGGGAGTGCAAGAAAGCACAGTGAACGAAGTGAAAAAAAGAGAAGCAAAGCAACGCTACACTTACTTGAGGATCCATGAGACAACAATTACACAATACAAAACTCACAACAAAACACTGTAAACACCGCAAAATCACAAAATTCAGCAGAGCTCGGGTCGGTACAACCTATTGGCGTCATCCAGAAACTCTCTTCAGATAGCCAGAGAAAACCTGAAGAAGTCCCAGGACCGTGGAAAGCACTACTATGATCGTAGGGCTGTGAACAGGAAGTTTAAACCTGGCAACAAAGTGCTGGTGCTGCTACCTACTGATCATAATAAGTTGCTGATGCAGTGGAAAGGCCCGTACGAAGTGGAGACCGTGGTGGGGATCAATGTCTACAAGGTGAAGGTCGGCCAGCATTCCAAGATATACCACGCCAACCTCCTTAAGCTGTACGTGGAAAGGCCATCAGAGACTGTACACGCAGCAACAATAGCTGAGATCGACGACAGCTTTGACAGCGAGGAACTGTTGAAACTTGGAGACTTCCACAGCAAAGAAGGCATTGATGATGTTAAGCTAGGACCGAGCTTGACGGAAGGTCAAAAGATAGAGCTCAAGGACCTTATGGGTGAGTTTCCCCAAAACTTCAGCAATGTCCCAGGCTCTACGACTTTGGTCGAACATGAAGTCCACCTCACTTCAAATATTCCCGTTCGATCCAAACCCTTCCCGATCCCTTTCAAGGCCCGTGAATCCTTGAAGAAAGACATCGATGAGATGCTGAAGATGGGCATCATCAGGGAGTCCAGTTCACCCTACGCGTCCCCCGTCGTGGTCGTGAAGAAGAAGGACGGGATAAACAGAGTGTGCATCGACTACAGAAAGGTTAATAAGATCACCGTCTTCGATCCCGAGCCGATGCCTACTGCAGCAGACCTCTTCCGCCAATTATCGGGGAGCAAAATATTCTCGAAGATTGACCTCAGCAAGGGTTACTGGCAAGTCCCCGTGCGTCAACAGGACATACCAAAGACTGCTTTCATAACTCCTGATGGGACGTATGAGTGCCTAAGGATGCCCTTTGGCATGGTCAACAGCGGAGCTACCCTGAAGAGAGGAATGAGGAAGATGCTCAAAGGGATGGACAACGTCGTGTGTTACTGGGACGACCTGCTAGTCCACACCCACACCTGGGAAGAGCATCTGCAGACCTTGAGGGAGCTATTTCATCGTCTTACAGAAGCTAACTTGACCGCGAGACCCAGCAAGTGCATTCAAGTGCATTCTGGGAGCTGACAACGTCGAATTCATTGGACATTCGATGGAAGAAGGAGACAACATAGGATGCACTGACTCCAGGAAAGCCCACGTGATCATCGTCTTTGACCCTGGGCCGATGACAACCGCAACGGACGAGGGCGTCGTTTCCTTGCGGATGAAAGAGCATTGACTTTGTGTGTATGAACTGGGAACATTGACAGTGTCCAGACGGACTGAAATAAGTTTTAATTTTGGACTTTGTATGTTCGTTGCGTCTCAACGTTGGCGAAAGAAATTAAGTAAATTTCTTCTTGAGTGGGGGGTTATGTTACATTGAGACGCGCATGATGGTGCGTGTGAAATGCGCACGATATTATGTGTGATGCGCGTGCAATGGTAAGCTTGCGCGCGATAGATCTGTTCATTTTATTTTGAAACGCATGCAGTAATAGAGTGTATTTATCTTTGATTTGATTTTTCGTTGTTATTAGTAGAGGCTTTGTGTAACGTTGGTGTTTTTAGTTGGTCGATATTATTTGAGAATTTTCGAGTATTCGTTGTTTACTATCGATCGAAGCATATAGATTGTTCTGTTGGTAACCATGGAAGCTTCCATTCCAAATAGGGTTGTGTGACGTGAGACAGTGATGATGAAATTAATTTTGATTGGTTGTGGTGTTTCATGTAGGATATTCTCGTTTGTTTCCGAGTATGTAGAGACTATATAAGTGCCGCACTGTTTCAAAATAGGTGTGTTGTTGATAGGGAGTGTTGAAAGTAAAAAGTTGAGAGTGGAAAAAGCGATTGTATGCAGTTGTTGATGTGTGCTGAATAAAAGTGGAAAACTTCATACGACGACTCCTGACTTGTTGATGAGTGAGAAGGCTGCGTGGATAAACGAACCTGAGTTACACCTTATCAGTATTTCAGCATCGGGGCTGAATCAACTACTAATAGAAAAACACCAACATCGAACGAGTGTAACACTCTGGAAAGTAGCCGACGACAATCCAGAAGCGTGGGACACCTACGTGAATGCGGCACTTTTCGCATAATTTTATAGAAACGCCCCATGCAGCCACAGGTTACACTCCGCCAACTTTGCTTTTCGGCAGACCACTAGCAGGAACGCTAGAAGCCCTACGCAGAAGTTGGACGGAAGCCAAGATAGATGATACACCCAGATGTGCCACCAAGTACGTCGCAGACCTGCAGGAAACCCTCAAAGCCACGTGGAAGAAAGCTGGTGAAGCACTGAAGAAGGCAAGAGCCCGTCAGGCGAAGTACTACAACCGCCACGCAAAGGACCGAGAACTAATCTTACTTCCAAGTAGAACCAACAAGCTGGACATCGCTTGGAGATGACCGTACCGGGTGATTGCCAAGAAATCCAAGACAGTCTACCAAGTAGAGGTGAACGGGAAAGCTCTATACCACCACATCAATCTCCTCAAGAAATACACGGACCCACCAGCGACCCCCAGCACTCACAACTTGCTAGCCATCGCCATCGCGGAAGAAGGAGAAAGCATGGAGACCAATGCAGTAGAGTATCCCCTGCACTCCAAGGTCATTCAACAACATCAGACTGTGCTTACAGAGCGACCAGGGAGGACAGACCTCGTCGAAGTAACCCTAACGGTGACCGACCCAACACCCGTCCGCCAGAAGCTCTACCCGATGCCACTGTCGCAGCAGCGAGCCATCAAGGAAGAGATAGACACCTTACTGGCAGCCGGAATCATCTCAGAGTCTACTTCACCCTACAGCGCAGCACGGTATTGTTGCGAAAACCCAACGGAGAGCATCGACTGTGCATCGACTTCAGACTGCTGAATGCCGTAACGCAGTTCCAGCCAGAGCCACTCCCGGACCAGACAGACCTATTTGCCAAGCAACAGCGAGCGAAGTATTTCTCACGCATCGACCTCAGCAAAGGGTACTATCAGATACCAGTACAACCATAAGTCCGAAAGTACCTAGCGTTTAGCACCATGGAAGGACACTTCGAGTTCAACGTACTTCCATTCGGACTCTACAACGCACCCTGTATCTTTAGCGCAATGATGCGGAAACTCCTAGCACCCCTGAGCATCGAGCACCTACACGCGTTTATGGACAACATCCTCATCGCAACACCTACGTGGGAGGTACATGTCACGCTCCTACAACGACTTCTCGCCCGCCTCAGAGACACTGGATTGACGGCAAGACCCACCAAGTGTCATATCGGATTCACGGAACTAGAATTCCTGGGACACACCATCAGTCAAGGAAGCCTGCGACCGGTAGAAAAAACCGTGAAACGTCTGTTTGACTCTCCAAGGCCAAAGACCAAAAAGGAAGTGCAGTCGTTTTGGGGGCTCTGCGGCTTCTCCCAGAAGTTCATCCCCAACTACAATAGCATCGCCGTGCCACTGACAAATGGAACCCGGAAAATCGCCCCGGGCAAAGTCGTATGGACAGCCGAATGCGAGACAGCATTCCAAACCCTCAAGGACAGAATGACATCGGCGCCAGTACTCCACCTAACCGATTTGACTCAGCACTACTTCATTCTTCGCACCGACGCCAATGACTTAGGACTCGGAGCAGTACTGCTACAGCGCGACCCCAAGAACCCAGAGACGCTATTCCCTGTCGCCTATGCCAGCAGAAAACTGAGACCAGTCGAGACACACTACGCCACGTCGGAGAAAGATTGCCTTGGACTAATCTGGGCCATACAGGAATTTCAACTCTACCTGTATGGAACACACTTCACAGTACAGGTGGACCACCAACCACTATCGTTCCTGGCAGCCTCCAAATCTTTGAACTCGCGCCTGATGAGATGGGCACTCACCCTTCAGGCATACGCTTTCCAAATAGAGTACATCCCCGGCAAAGAGAACCACGGAGCCGACTACCTCAGTCGCCATCTCGGGGAGGACGCATCAGCTGTCGCCCACCCAACACAACTAAGGGCCACAGCACCAGAATTCGTCCCCGGCCAGTAAAACCCTGTAACTAGTGTCCATAGCTACCTGGCACAACATTGCAGCTCAGGTAGAGCAACTTAACTAGTTTGTAAATAGGACGCTAGGATAGTGCAGTGTTAAACTAGGTTCTGTAGTAGAAAAAAGTCGAATCCAGTAGTCATCGCCTTTTTTCAGTTGAGGTAGCCTGTTTACTCAGGTAGGCTTAGAAGGTTACTGTTAGTCTAAAGCAGACGGCAGAAGTGATCATGCGCAACACAGTTGTAGCTTGATACAAGCACAGTTAGTGACATCATCGCAGCCTACGATGGTGTTTCGAATTTTACATCCACTTAGATTGCTTTAGCCAATGAGAACACAGCTAGGGTAGCTAAAACCAGTTCTGGCCGATTGAAGGAGAGCTATAGAACGTCAGTCTAGTTTGAAACGCTGAGCAGAACACAGTACACTCAAGCAGAAATCTCTCTCCTGAGAAGATTAGACAGCAGTACTTGTTGAATATTCGAATTCAAGTTATCAAGTGGCTGGACTACATATGATTCATAGCCGTGTGAAAGCTAAAGTGACAGTGATCGTTTACCATTTTTCTATCTTTCTCTGTACCTCAGCCTACACACAGACCGAGCTAAGCAAATAAATGTATTAAGTGAAGTCAAAGGGAGATTACTAGCGATCGCCATCGACTAAGACGTGTGGGTAATAGCAGTCCATTATGCAGAGCCCAGCTACAATAAAAACCCCGTCACAAGTGTAGTCTAAACGATTGCCGAAGTAGGCGGTCACCTTAGTAGAGCTGGCGTGCTATGGAAGGAACAATGGATGGTCAGAGACTTCCATAGGCCTGGTCCGCTCCTTATGCCCGACTCTCCGCATTCGCGATTGTAAAAGTTTTGGACAGGCCACTTCTATTCAGTCTCTGGCCATGTGGAACCAACGTAGGCTTGCCTGTATGGGGTAGGATTTTTGGGAGAAGGAAGGGATTGAAAGAACCAGTAAGACAAAAGAAAGATAATGGAAAAGCTGCCAAGTTAGTGGGAAGAACATAGATAGATAGATAGATAGATAGATAGATAGATAGATAGATAGATAGATAGATAGATAGATAGATAGATAGATAGATAGATAGATAGATAAATAGCTCCTATCCTATCCTATCCTGTCCCGTATCCAGGAGGTCGTAGGGGCACCACAGATGATTGTTTAACCAGCATACGCTATCTTTCTCTGTCCTCAGCAGCCCTGATGGCTTCGCTTAGTGTCAAACCAGTCCATTCTCGAATGTTGTCCTCCCACCTCTTTTTCGGTCTCCATTTTCTTCTACCTCCTTGCACTGTGCCTTGCAGAATAGTCTTTGCAAGGCCTGATGATCTGGTGACGTGGCCATATCATCCGAGTTTCCGTTTCTTCACCACTGTGAGCAGGTCATCGTGTTGTCGTTGGTGATGTGTTGGCTATAGGAAATGCCCAGAAGTCTTCTGTAGCACCTCATCTCCATGATTTGTATTCTTCGTTGGAGATCTGCTGTGAGGGTCCATGCTTCGCAAGCATTTAGGAAGATGGAGATGACAAGGGAGCGCAGCAGTCTTACTTTGGAATGTAGACTGATGGTCCTGTCTTTCCAAATGGGCTTCAACCTTGTCAGGGCAGCAGTTGTTTGTGCGATCCTGGAGAGGACTTCCTGTCGGGACCCATTGTCCGATACAATGGCTCCTAAATATTTGAAGCTATGCACTGTGTTGAGGGATTGGCCTTGGACCTTGATGTCCATGTTGATGCCATTGGTGTTGTTGGTCATCATTTTGGTCTTTTCTGCACTTATTTCCTTTCTATAAGCTCTGGAGGAGGTGCCTCTGTATCAGCTGTTCAAGTTCTTGTTCCTCTCCAGCCAATCCATCAATGTCATCCGAAAAACGAAGACTGGGGATTGCTCTACCCCCTATGCTGACTGTGCTTTTATGATCTGCAAGAGCATCTGACATGATGCGCTCTAGGAAGATGCTGAAGAGTGTTGTAGAGAGTAGGCATCCTTGACGCTCACCGATTGTTGTTCTGAACCAGTTTCCGATGGTTGCTGTTGTGGAGGACTGCACTGGTAGCCTTGTCATACAGGCTTTTGATGACTTCAATAATTTTAGGGCTGAGGTTGTACACTTTCATTGTTGCCCATAGAGCTGCATGCCAGACTCGGTCAAACGCCTTCTTGAAGTCTATGAACACATGATATAGATGTTGTTGGTGCTGTAAGTATTTCTCACAGATTATTCCGAGGTTGAAAATCTGTTATGTGGTACTTCGCCCTGCCCTGAATCCTGCTTGTTCTTCAGCTATGATTTGTTCAGCTTGGGGTTTCAACCTGTTGAGTATTATTTTCAGGAGGACCTCGCTGGGAGGGTTGATGAGGCTGATGGTGCGGTAATTTTCACACTCCTCAAGGTTACCTTTTTGGGGAAGAGTGATGACAAGCGACTGGGTCCATGGTATAGGCCACTCCCCACTCTTCCAGATTTTGTTACAGATAATGGTGAGGGCATCAATCATCGCTTCTCCTCCTGCTTGTAGCAGTTCCGCAGGTATGTTGTCCATTCCCGCTGATTTCCCTTTCGATTGCACTGCTTCCTCAACTTCTTCCCGAAGAATTGGGAGGATATCTTCTTCTTCTCTGTTCTCGGGAAATGCTAGAACTGATGGGTCTCCATTTGGTGTATGGTTGTATAGGTCAGAGCAGTACTCTATTAATCTGTCCAAGGTTTCTTGTTCTTCTGTAAGGCATATGCCAGACTTGCTTAGGATCGTGGAGACTTTGGGCTGTTTGACACTTGTCAGCCGCTTCACAGTCTGGTAGGCTTTCTTGCAGTTGTTCTTGTTTTCGTTCAGACTGTTCTCTATGTTCTGGCATTGATCTTCTATCCAGTTCTCCTTTGCTGTGCGCATGCCTTTTCGGATGTCATTGTTGCTTTTCGGTAGACATCAGCTCCCTGTAAGGTGTTCTTTTTTTTTTTTATCTCTCTTCGTTTATCACACAAATCCAAAAGTTCAGGTGTGATCCACGGCTTCTTCTTTGGTCGGTGCTTGTCAAAGATCTCAACATAACCATCATCCAGTCCTGTGCCCCAAAATCAGACTATGACGACAGCGAAGTGGATGATTTTTATGAAAATCTACAGGCTGTCCTTGACCAAGTGCCGAAGAAGGACATAGGCATAGTGCAAGGCGACTGGAATGCCAAGGTTGGCCAACTTGGGAGACACATGTGGACCCCACTGCAACACCGAGACAAATGACAGGGGTCTGAGACTCTTGGAGTTTGCCAGATACAACAATCTGGTACTGGCACACACGCTTGGTCTCCACAAAAAAACCCAGACGATGGACATGGCACAGTCCCGGCGGGAAGCATCACAACCAAATAGACTACATAATGGTCAAGAAACGCTTCAGATCAAGCATCAACATTGGCAGGACACGCATTTTTCCAAGAGCAGACATCGGAAGTGACCACGATCTCGTGATGATATCTTTCCGGCTCCACCTGAAGAGAGTAAATACAGCAAAGTGCACTAGACTGAAGTTCGACCTGGACAAACTGCAAGACCCGAAGGTGGCAGAACTATTTCAGGCCACAATTGGAGGGAAATTTGCATTTTTTATTTTTTTATTTTGGGGGCTGGTGAAGTAGATGCCAACACCATGACCACCACCTTCAACTCAGCTGTGATAGATAGATAGATAGATAGATAGATAGATAGATAGATAGATAGATAGATAGATAGATAGATAGATAGATAGATAGATAGATAGATAGATAGATAGATAGATAGATAGATAGATAGATAGATAGATAGATAGATAGATAGATAGATAGATAGATAGATAGATAGATAGATAGATAGATAGATAGATAGATAGATAGATAGATAGATAGATAGATAGATAGATAGATAGATAGATAGATAGATAGATAGATAGATAGATAGATAGATAGATAGATAGATAGATAGATAGATAGATAGATAGATAGATAGATAGATAGATAGATAGATAGATAGATAGATAGATAGATAGATAGATAGATAGATAGATAGATAGATAGATAGATAGATAGATAGATAGATAGATAGATAGATAGATAGATAGATAGATAGATAGATAGATAGATAGATAGATAGATAGATAGATAGATAGATAGATAGATAGATAGATAGATAGATAGATAGATAGATAGATAGATAGATAGATAGATAGATAGATAGGTACGTACGTAGAATCAACCAAGTAAATAAACGAACGAATGCAAAGATACGCGAACACGAAGTCGAAGTCGAAAACCAAATCGAAACCTTTAATAGGATAATAGCATTAGGTTCTTTGGACCTGTTTTACAGCTAGTCCTTAATATAAAAAAAATTCAGAACAAAGTAATTAACATATCGATCTGAAACTAACACAAACCTTAACAATGATAAGAAATAAAGAAATTACTAAGAATATTAATGTTCTTAAATAAACATATGATTCCCATACCCACCCATTCCCTTACAATACCCCTTCCCTCCTCCCACTTCATCTCCACCTTCTCCTTCCCACGCACAATGCATGCACGCTAATTCACACCTCACACATTTGAGATATAACTTCCAACTGACCGAATGACTGACAGATATTTTGACCCGTTCTGATTCTCCATTATTTCAAAGTATATAAAGATAATTTTGGAAATACAATAATAATAGCAACAACAACAATACTACAACAACAACTACTACTACTACTTGCTATCACAAAATCAGGTTCAAAGGGCGCGCATCTTTACCCTTAGATTGTGTGGCACTGAGATGGAATGAGAGAGAAAGGGAAGGAGAAAGTGACGTTATAAAGTATGTCATAATGCATGGATTTTATTTTACATACCACGCGGTATTTGCGGTGGACCATTGCTCCAAAGATCGTCAAGTTCTGAAACCAATTAGATAGTAGGCAAAGTTATTCTCTAGATAGTAGTTATTATTGTTGAAAGAAAGGCAGAAGAAAAGAAAAATCCTCTAGCCAAACACACTAAATTTTTACGTGTTCAAAGTCTTGCCTTCTTACGGTGAAAGGATAAATGGATGTATGAATGTGAACTGCAACACACGTTTCACAGTAAATCTGGGCATCACGTCTAGTAATAATATAAGTTTTAGTCACAAATTTCAGAACTAAGCAGCGACTAATATGCCATACAGATGAAAATGAGGGTCGGTATTACGCAAAACCACTAACAGATCTGGTATTCAGCGTTCAGGTTAGAATGTTTATGTGACCGATCTTCAACACAGGCTTCGTTTATCTTTAAAGTAATTGTGTAAAAAAAAAAAAAAACTATCACAAAGACATTATAGAATAAGAATCAGAATCAGAATCAGAATCTTTATTGTCCCCGTGAAAACACAAGGGAATGTGTGTGCGGCGTACACTTCATAAAAACAACGGCACAAAAGCAATAAAACACAAAAGACTTCAGGGATTAAAACAATACACCCCAAAGAACAAAAAAGCAGTTGTACACAACATGAATGTAGCTTATGAAATAATAAAAGTCATGCATCCTACTTTCTAACCCCTAACACAAAACACCCACCTACACACACACGTACACAAAACACCAAAACTGGGTTTTACTAAGAATGTAAGAATCGGAAAGTGATTTTTGACAGAAAAGGGTTAGGGCAAGGGTTAGTTGTAGCGCTGCAACTAGCCCTTACCCTAACCCTTTTCTAGAAAGTTGACCTATTTCGTCTCCTATAGCCGATGAAATAGGTCGAATTTTGTTAAAAAATTCTTCGGAAATTCACTGTATTTTCTCCGTCCCGGATAGAGCACTCCTGTGTACTAAAAACACTCTCATGCACTACAACTGCACTCCCATGCACTAAAAGAGCACTCCCGCGCACTTAGAAAAAAGTGGGTGGCTGGAAAACTCTGGGTGACTGATACACTCACCCATTTTCTGCATAAAAAGCAAGGTCAGTCACCCATTTCAAGGCTTATGTGTACGCACACACACACACACACACACACACCCACACACACACACACACACACACACACACACACACCAGAAGTTAAAAAGTTACCGGTACAGTATTTAATGCAGACTGTCAATGGCCTGTGGCAGGACCAGTAATTACGTCACTTCTAACCTAGTTACAGTGTTCTAAACACACAACGGGAGTTGTGCTAAGTCTGTGTTATTTCAGTTCAGTGCAGATCAACTGCAATTCCTGGATATTATTTTTATACGTACACAACAGGACCCAAAAAACAAAGACCTGAATTTCCAAGCAGTATACATGTTTTTGATATTATGAACCAGACTGCCATGCAAGGAGAAACTGGGTCAGTACAGGGTTTTCTGATGATTAACTTTGCACAGACTAAGTATGGTTATGCATATGAATCTCTTAAAAACTAGACGACTAAAATCTATTGCTCTAAAAGTAAATTACATAGAATCACGCTGAATCCAGCTGATAATAAAAGAGTCAAGCTACAAAGAGGTAAGTAATAAATGCTTCAACCTACACATTTTCCTCCACATGCAGGTTTATTATAGCTAAAATAAACAAAACAAAGCAAAACAATACTTTTACAACCACTCCTACAGGCATACACTCATGCACACACATGAATACACACCACCACTACTGTAATAACAATAATCACAGTCTGATTATGACATATAAAATGATATTGCATCCAACCTAACAATCATTATCACAGTTCTTGATGGTTAAGAGTCAGTCCAAGATGATGATGATGATGATGATGATGGTGATGGTATGTAAATACATGTTCACATTGACAGCAGTGATGGGAATGACAACAATAGGAAAAGGTAATCATAGCACATTGCACAGTGTTACACTCAGTTTGATGATGGTGTTTTCTATCAGTATCTGATTCAGCCCCGATGCTTGAATTCCTGATAGTTGTGTAACTCAGATTCGTTTATTCACGCAGCCCGTCCAAACAGCATACAATTCACAAAGTCGACGTATGAAGTTTTCCACTTTTATTCAGCACACATCAACAACTGCATACAATTCTCAATTCAACTCAACAACTTTCACAGCAACTTTCCAAATCACTATCAACAACTTTACTATCAACAACAATCTCGGCACACGATTAAATAACCTCTCTCTCTTCCGGAAGGATTTCGAATACTGTAGAAATGACGCACTGCCACCAATCGAATAAAAGATCGTCATCACTGACTTACGTCAATACATATTTTTATATCTTCCAGAACGACCTCTTGCTTCGACATGTGTCGGGAAATTTCTATCAAGAGTAAACACGCATATCCAGAAGATTCTCAAATAATATCGACTAACGCAAATTATCAACGTTATACAAAGCCTCTCCTAACAACAATGCAAACTCAAATCAAAGGTAAATAAACTCTATTATTGAATACTTTGCAAAACGAAACGATTAGATCTATCGTGCGCGCTTTAGACACACTTTCGTTCGTTTCAACGTAACATAACCCCCCACTCAAGAAGAAATTTACCTAATTTCTTTCAACAACGTTGAAACGTAATGCACAAACAAAGTCCTCAATTGAAACTAATTTAAGACTTTCTGAATACTGTAATTGCGCTCAGCTTATCTACACAGAGTCAATGGTTTTCATCTTCAAATCTGCCTGGATAATGTCAATGTTCACAGTTCATTCACACAGAGTCAAAGTTTCTCACCTGCAAGTCTTTCTGGATACTGTCAATGTTCACAGATCATTTACCCAGTCAACGTTTTTCATTTTCAAGTCTGTCATTACCAATATTCTTAGTTCGTCCACACAGTCAATGATCTTTCATCCGCAAGGAAACGTCGCCCTCGTCAGTTGCGGTTGTCATCGGCCCAGGGTCAAAGACGACGATCACGTGGGTTTTCCTGGAGTCAGTGCATCCTCCGTTGTCTCCTTCTTCCATCGGATGTCCGACGCAGTCGACGTTGTCAGCTCCCAGGATGCATTTGCTGGGTCTCACGGTCAGGTTGGCTTCTGCGGGACGGTGGAACAGCTCCCTCATGGTCTGCAGATGCTCCTTCCAGGTCTGGGTGTGGACTTCATGTTCGACCAAAGTCGTAGAGCCTGGGACATCATTGAAGCTATGTGGAAACTCGCCCATAAAGTCCTTGAGCTCCATCTTATGGCCTTCCGTCAAGCTTGGTCCTAGCTTAACATCATTGATGCCTTCTTTGCTGTGGAAGTCTCCAAGTTCCAACAGTTCCTCGCTGTCAAAGCTGTCGTCGATTTCAGCTGCTGTTGCTACGTGTACAGTCTCTGGCGGTCTCTCCACGTACAGCTTAAGGAGGTTGGCGTGGTATATCTTGGAATGCTGGCCGACCTTCACCTTGTAGTCGTTGATCCCCACCACGGTCTCCACTTCGTACGGGCCTTTCCACTGCATCAGCAACTTATTGTGATCAGTAGGTAGCAGCACCAGCACTTTGTTGCCAGGTTTAAACTTCCTGTTCACAGCCCTACGGTCATAGTAGTGCTTTCCACAGTCCTGGGACTTCTTCAGGTTTTCTCTGGCTATCTCGAGAGTCTGCTCCAGCTTCTCCCGTAGCTCAAACACGTACTGGTAGCTGTTCTTCACCTCTGGGGTGTCTACTTCTTTCGTCCACAGTTCTTTTAGGATGTGCATCGGCCCTCGGATAGTTCTTCCGTACAACAGCTCGAACGGAGAGAAGCCGGTGGACTCCTGCGGTACTTCTCTGTAGGCGAAAAGTAGGGCGTTGATGTAGCGATGCCATTGTCTGGGCTGCTCGCTGCACAGTTTCTTCAGGGTGGACTTCAACGTAGCATTGAACTTTTCGACAAGCCCGTTGCACATTGGATGGTAGGGTGTCGTAGTTAAATGCCGGATGCTCAGCAGTCTGTTGACCTCCTTCATGCAGTCAGAGACGAACTGCGTCCCGAGGTCTGTCAGAATTTCTTCAGGCACTCCAAGTCTACTGAACAGGTCCACCAGTGCCTCTGCTACAGTTTCAGTGTCAATCTTCTTCAGTGGCACTGCTTCTGGGTACCGAGTCGCATAGTCCACTAAAGTCAGTACCCACCGATGGCCTTCTTCACTCGGAGGTCTTATTTCGCCGATTAAGTCTAAGGCCACCCTCTTGAAAGGTCGGTCGATCAGAGGCATCCTCTGCATAGGCACTTTCGGGACCCTTCCTCGAGGTATGGTTTTCTGGCAAATGTCACACGATCGGCAGAAACGGCTGACGTCCGCATGAAGTCCTGGCCAGTAGAACACCGCCTGGATTCTGTCTGACGTCTTCTTGATACCTAGGTGACCTCCCATAATTGAGTCATGCGCTACTTCCATCACCTGGCGCCTTAAGGGTAATGGTACCAGTACTTGACGTAGTGGTTTACCTCCGTTGACCCTCGGGTGCTGGAAGATTCTGTACAGGATCTTGGCCTTCACCTCAAAATAGACCGTGCCACTGCCCTTGGTCACGTGGTCTTGGCGGTTCCTATACTTGTTTAAAGTGCTATCAGCTTCCTGGAGCTGGATCAGCTTATCTCTGTCCACGATGGCAGCTTTGGAGTTGTCGGCGACCTTCAGTGGCGTAGACGTCTTGTCTCTCTTGGCCTGGGCCCTGGTAGTAACAGCACCGACGATCTCTGGTCGGCAGGGCTGAGCCGGAGTAACCACATTGTCCCGTAGCAGCTCTGTAAGGTCTCCATCGGGGAACGGCAATGGATCCTCCTCCACAACTTCGACGCGTTGGGTTGAGGCAGGACTCCACTCTGGATCGGGGTCGTCGGGTCGTCTCGCGCCGTCGATGTTCCCGATCATCCAATCATACAGCGGCTTCTTCAGGCAAACCGCTTCGACTTCGCCTATGTAGAAAGGGGTGTTGACATGAATTTTTGCAACTGGCGCTTTCACACATTTGCTGTCGGCCATAAGTGTCCATTTTGAATCGCCAGTGAACTGTTCTTTAGCGATTAGGTCTTCTCTGACGATGACCCCACTACAGCCAGAGTCTCTTAAGACAGTCACTTCATGATTTCCGACGCGTCCCTTTGAAACAGGCATGTCTTGGACGGTCACAGCTGCGCTGGCGACGACGGGGATGGATTTTCCGTTGGCAAGGAGAAGTTGGCCATCGGTCATGCACTCTTGCACGTCGGCAGGAGTAGCTGTGCGCTTGGTCTCACTCGGAAGAATGACGCTCCCGCCGCACACTTGATGGTCAGATCTACTGGTTTGCCGTTGATTGGAGAACCGCCTCTGCCGGTTGCCCGCCGCTGAATTGTCCGTACTGCTCCGCTGTCCGCTACTTTTGTTTTGAGGACAGTTAGCCGCTCTGTGGTCTGTAGCGTTGCAGGTGAAACAGCCCCTTGAATGCCCTTCCCTGGGAGGAGGCGTGGAGTCTGTCTGTCTCTGGCTCGTCTGGCTTCCCTGGATCTGGTTCACATGGTTTCCAGTCTTCTGAAAATGTTTCGTCGCGCTGGGTGGCCCCAGGGTTTTCCCATGAGCGATGAGATATCTTTCAGCAGCCTCAGTCACATCTTTAAGCGTCTGCAGCTTTTGTTCTTCTAAGTGGGTCGCTAGGTCCTTGTGACAGGCATTGAGAAATTGTTCCTTCACGATCAGGTCATAGAGACTGTCGTAAGACTTCGTTTCGCCTGATAACTCCACCCACTTGTGTAGATATGACGACAGGCGCTCCACAAACTGCTTTGGCGTCTCGTCTGACTTAGGCCGGCATTCACGGAAGCGTTTACGGTAGCCCTTCTCTGTAAAGTTGTAGCACTGCAACAGGGCCTCTTTCAAGACGTCGTAGTTTTTGCAGTCATCGTTCGACAGTCTGGTGTAAACTTCGAGAGCTTGCCCCGTCAGAAGTGCACTCAGTCGAATTGCCCAGTCTTGAGGTTGCCAGTTAGAGCTTTCGGCGAACCTTTCGAATCTCGCCAGATAGCTGTCGATCTGGTCCTTCCCGTCGACGAAAGCTGGCAATTTAGGAGCCGTATGGTCGTTGGTGACTTGTGGCGCATGCTGATTGTTTTGGATACGCGCCAACTCTAACTGGTACTGACGCTCACCTTCAAGACGCTTCAGCTCGAACTCTCTTTCTTCACGGCGACGCTGCTCTTCTCTCTCTTGACGTTGCTGTTCAAATTCTCTTTCTTCACGGCGACGCTGCTCTTCTAATTCTCGTTCTTCACGGCGACGCTGCTCTTCTAATTCTCGTTCTTCACGGCGACGCTGCTCTTCTACTTCTAGACGCTTCTGTTCTAGTTCTATTTCTTTTTCTAGACGCTTCTCTTCCAATTCTCTTTCTCGTATTCTCTCCTGAGACTTGACGTACTCCGTCAGCTGCTTGCCTTTTAGATTCAGTTCAACCCCTTTCTGCCAGAAGTCAGCCATCTTGATGCTTCTGGAAAGTTCTTTTTCTAGAAAGTTCTTGACTGTAGAGTTCTTTTTCTTGAAAGTTCTTGACTGTGCTGTACCTTTCTAGACTGTTCTAGAACAGCACGCTTTCTGCAGTAGCGCTGATGCTTGTCACTAGTCGCCTTCGCTGACGCAGGCCCCGCTGTCCTCGTCGTATGCGACGCTGCACCACGCTGGTGTTGATGTACACGCTCCTGTGCTGAAGTAGACGCGACGTCCGCTCGCCGCTCTCTGTAACACTGGCGATGTAGCTCCGAGACTGTCCCTCGACGTAGTCTTACGGCAGCTACGTAGTCCCGATCTGTTGTTCGCTCACGAAGCAACTCTTCAGCGACTACACGCCCTTGCAGTCAACCCGAATCTATCGGTGATGTAGTCCCAGTATGTTGGCCCCTCTCGACGCAACTCGTTGGCGGCTACCCTCGATGACTGCCTCTCGTAACGTTGACTCGCTTGTTGTAGCAGTTGAACCCTTGGCTATGGCGTGAATCGCGGCTTGACCCCCAAAATGTTACACTCAGTTTGATGATGGTGTTTTCTATCAGTATCTGATTCAGCCCCGATGCTTGAATTCCTGATAGTTGTGTAACTCAGATTCGTTTATTCACGCAGCCCGTCCAAACAGCATACAATTCACAAAGTCGACGTATGAAGTTTTCCACTTTTATTCAGCACACATCAACAACTGCATACAATTCTCAATTCAACTCAACAACTTTCACAGCAACTTTCCAAATCACTATCAACAACTTTACTATCAACAACAATCTCGGCACACGATTAAATAACCTCTCTCTCTTCCGGAAGGATTTCGAATACTGTAGAAATGACGCACTGCCACCAATCGAATAAAAGATCGTCATCACTGACTTACGTCAATACATATTTTTATATCTTCCAGAACGACCTCTTGCTTCGACATGTGTCGGGAAATTTCTATCAAGAGTAAACACGCATATCCAGAAGATTCTCAAATAATATCGACTAACGCAAATTATCAACGTTATACAAAGCCTCTCCTAACAACAATGCAAACTCAAATCAAAGGTAAATAAACTCTATTATTGAATACTTTGCAAAACGAAACGATTAGATCTATCGTGCGCGCTTTAGACACACTTTCGTTCGTTTCAACGTAACACACAGGCTGTTTTTAATTATTTGCAAAGAACCAATTTATGTACTAATACTGTTCCTATCCTATCCTATCCTGTCCCATAACCCGAAGGTCGTAGGGGCACCACAGATGATCGCTTAACCAGCATACTCCATCTTTCTCTGTCCTCAGCAGCCCTCATGGCTTCGCTCAGTGTCAAACCAGTCCATTCTCGAATGTTGTCCTCCCACCTCTTTTTCGGTCTCCCCCTTCTTCTACCTCCTTGCACTGTGCCTTGCAGAATGGTCTTTGCAAGGCCTGATGATCTGGTGACGTGGCCATACCATCGGAGTTTCCGTTTCTTCACCACTGTGAGCAGGTCATCGTGTTGTCCAATGGCTTGTGTGATGGTCTGTCGGACTTCAACGTTGGTGATGTGTTGGGTATAGGAAATGCACAGAAGTCTTCTGTAGCACCTCATCTCCATGCTTTGTATTCTTCGTTGGAGATCTGCTGTGAGGGTCCATGCTTCGCAAGCATATAGGAAGATGGAGATGACCAGAGATCGCAGCAGTCTTACTTTGGAATGTAGACTGATGGTTCTGTCTTTCCAAATGGGCTTCAACCTTGTCAGGGCAGCAGTTGTTTGTGCGATCCTGGAGAGGACTTCCTGTCGAGACCCATTGTCTGACACAATGGCTCCTAAATATTTGAAGCTGTGCACTGTGTTGAGGGATTGGCCTTGTACTCAGAAAGAAAATGCGTGTATGCGTGCGTGATTGATTTGCGTGTTCTCCCGTCTCACACTCCCTAACTCTCAAGAATTCTTTTTGTTGTCACTCCCCCTTTCTATTACCAGAAATAAACATTAACCAACAAGTTCACATAAGTACAAACAATTCAATCAATAACATGGGAAAAATATATATAGCTTTGTACTCACGTACTATGTAGAAATAATCCGTGAAATTATAACCACTCACAAAACACACACATAAGTCTCTGACAGTTAATCCACGAATAACGTCACCAATCACCAAAAAAACCACCACAAAAATCCCGGTCAAATAATCCAAGTGTCACCAGTCTCAATAGACACCAATATCGACCTGGTCACCGTCGACAGAGAGAGATCCCCCACTAGTCTCATGGAGGTTAGGATTCACTATGTCTTTCCTTGTCTCTAATATCTGTCTCTGTCTCTATGCTATCCTCCTTCTGCTTATCCTTGTCCTTCTCTCTATCTATCCTGGGGTTTCTCCCCTGTCTATCGTTGCTGTTGCCGCTGCTGTTGTGGCCGCTGCCGCCGTTGCTGCTGCTACTGCTGGGGTAGCGGTTGCTGCTGCTGCTGGTGTGGTAGCGGTTGCTACTGCTGCTGATGTGGTAGCGGTTACTACTAGTGTGGCAGTGGTTGCTGCTGCTGCTCGTCTTTCTTCCTCGTCTTCTTCTTTGGCCTCTTCTCTGGCTCCTTCTTCTCCTTCTTCTTCTCCCTCTTCTTCGCCTTCTCGTCTTCTTCTTTGGCTCTTCTCTGGCCCCTTCTTCTGCTCCTTCTTCTTCTCCCTCTGCTTCGCCTTCTCGTCTTCTTCTTTGGCTCTTCTCATGTGATATCCTCTTCTTCTTTCTTCGTGAGCTTCTTTCTCTTCTCTCGGAGTTTCTTCCTCTTCTTTTTCTTCTTCTTCTTCGTTCCTTCTCTCCTTCTTCACCTTCTCCCTTACTTCTTCTTTCTGCTTCGTTCTCCTCTTCTTTATTCTTCCGCTCGAGGCCCCAGCCGGAAACTTCTGAAAACACACAAGTTTTCCCCACTAAATATCTTGATACATAAACTCCTCTGTATTTCCACATATACCTTTTCTCTCTCTGCGACAGGACCAGACCAGCAACATATAATTCAAAACTCATATGTGTAGAACACAGTTCACACATACGCAAAAATTGTAACTCTAATTATAACAACTTATTATTACATTCTTGCCGCTAATTACTTTCATTCACAAAAATAAATATAATGCTATACATTGCGAGTTGAGGTTTCAACCTCAAATCAACTAAAAATCCGATTTCAATTCGTTACTCAAAATAATATACAACGATCCACCACCTCCCTAATCCATCCTTCATACTAATATCAAAAATTATCTACTCTTACTTTTATTCCACCACAAGTAGAATATAGTCATGGTTAACTATTATTATATTTATAATACAATATGTCAATGATAAACAATATATATACCTGCAGTCAACAGCTGCTAGAAGTACAAACACAACCACCCCGTGGTACACACCAGAAGAGACTGCCCCCAGTTTGAATGTGATTGGCCAGTCGTCACATGACTAGCTCAGCCAATCAGCATTCAGTTTTCAATTTATAAAAAAATATTACATTTTTATCTTCTCACAGGAAGATACTACAAACAGTCATCGGACCGAAATATTATAAACCCGGTCCGTGACACCAATAATGGTAATTACTACTAGTGTTGTTGTTGTTGACGATGATGATGATGATGATGATGATGATGATGATGAGGATGAAGATGATGAGGATGAAGAGGAGACTGCCAAGGATGAAAGACCATTTTTATTTCTCTTAACAATGTCCTAATAAACATAGCAGTGAAATAAACAACAGACAAGTTTCAATTTCAATTTGAATCAGAAAATAGCAGCATCTGGAACATAAATTTGTGTACATGTAACTGCTGCAAATTCATATCATTTTTGACAGTGACAGTGTTTGTTTTTGATTGATAAAAATATCAGTACAACTTATGGTAATCTGATGAATAAAATTGATACAGCAACAAGATTGATATAAATAATGATGACAATGGGGATGGTGATAATGATGATGTTGTCACCATCATCATATCAAAGATGAGATCCTACGGATCTCTAACTTCTTTCTGGAGTTTAGAGAGACTATATATATATATATATATATTTATATAGGCTTATATATAGTGCCGCACTGTTTCAAAAGGTGGTTTTTTTTTAGAGAGAGTTGACAGTAGAGAGAGTTGACAGTAGAGAGAGTTGTATTAGAGTTGAGAAAGTTGTGGAAAGTTCAAAGTTGAGAATTGTAGAGTGGGAAAAGCGATTGAGCAATTGTATGCAGTTAATGTGTGCTGAATAAAAGTGGAAAACTACATACGAAGACTTTGCCTTGTTGCTGAGTGAGCAGGCTGCGTGGATAAACGAATCTGAGTTACACTTTATCAGGTTTCAAGCATCGGGGCTGAATCAACTGATAAAAAAACAACATCCAGTTTAACAATAGCAAAGTATAATAAGAATGTTTATAACACGAATTATTGTTCACAACTGCGTTGTTGATTTAACAACAAAATTCGTCTGCAAAGCAGTTTTGCTAAAATAGTGAACACTGAACTGAACAGCAGTTAAACAACTACGTTCAATGATTTAAGAAGGCGTAGCTCAAGTAATAGAGCGTTCGCCTCGTACACAAAGGACAAAGGTTCGAATCCTGTGATGGGCAAGATAAAAGTGACTATTTTCACTGTCCATATTAGCAGTATGATTGCTCTGGTGGTTCAGTGATGATTTAGGCCCATATCCATTGTTCTCTGTACGGTTATCCCCGTCTGCCGTCTGACAGTAGAGAGAGTTGTATTAGAGTTGAGAAAGTTGTGGAAAGTTCAAAGTTGAGAATTGTAGAGTGGGAAAAGCGATTGAGCAATTGTATGCAGTTAATGTGTGCTGAATAAAAGTGGAAAACTACATACGAAGACTTTGCCTTGTTGCTGAGTGAGCAGGCTGCGTGGATAAACGAACCTGAGTTACACTTTATCAGGTTTCAAGCATCGGGGCTGAATCAACTGATAAAAAAACAACATCCAGTTTTGGTGGTTGTGGACGATGGTGGTTGTGGACGATGATGATGATGATGATGATGATGATGATGATGATGATGATGATGATGATGATGATGTTGTCGCAGGTATCCACGATTACAAGGTTCATGCTCATTGCGCTTATGGAGAGGAAACAAGAGATAAAGATGTGGCCATCAGACAAAAACTATGTACAGCTGATTTCTTAAATGTCTTTCTGGTAGATGTGAAAAAAAGCGTTTTTAAGGCTCTCTTAAAAACTGCCACAGACTTGGATTGTTTCAAGGTCATGGGAAGATCATTCCATTGCATTGGAGCTGTGTTGGAGAAAGCCCGATAGCCAAATGTTTTCTTATTGGTGTTGCCAGACTTCACATTTGGAAGTCTTAACCGTTGTTGTGAGGAAGAATGAAGACAACTTTGGGGTTCGTGAGGGGAGGCGAGTTCTTTGAGATATTGGGGAGCGGAGTTGTTCGTACAATTGTACACAATGGTGAGGACGTTAAACGTCAATGATCAATCAAGAAGGCGAGAGGACAAAGCAATGGTCATAAATGTTACACTTCGTTCGTTCATATGTAGATTTGTGTCCTCAGACACTGGCGCGTAAAGGGGTCGTGAAGAAGATGTCATGATGATTTAAGAAGTCGTGATAAGATGTCATAGGGCTGTTGTTGAAGGTCGTTCGTTACGAAGATAACTGGTCGTTGCCAAGGGTGATGAAGAAGACACGCTGAAAAGGCAAGCGGGCAGGGAGGAAAAAGTTCGCCGAATCGCTCGACGTAGGCGTAGGCGCGAGGAGCTGTGGCCGCGATGCACTGACCCACCAGGAGGGAAGGCAGCACGCAGGGAATCATGGCGTTGCAAGCAACTGATCAATGCCAGGAAATAGAGACCAATCTGAACAAGAACAGCAAAAAGGCCTACCATACTATGAAGCGGCTCACAAGTGTTAAACAGCCCAATATCTCCACGATCCAAAGCAAGTCTGGCATATACCTTACAGAAGAACAAGAAGTCATGGATAGATGGACAGAGTACTGCTCTGACCTTTACAAACACAAATCAGACGGAGAACATCAGTTCTAGCATGTCCCCAGAACAGAGAAGATGAAGAAACCCTCCCAATTCTCCGATAAGAAGTTGAGTCAGCAGTGCAATCACTAAAAAAAAGGGGGAAGTCAGCGGGAGTGGACTACATACCCGCGGAATTGCTGCAAGCCGGAGGGGAAGCGTTGATTGACGCCCTCACGACTATTTGTAACAAGATCTGGCAGAGTGGTGAGTGGCCTACACCATGGACCCAGTCGCTTATAAATCACTCTTCCCAAAAAAGCTAACCTTCAGGAGTGTGAAAATTACCGCACCATCAGCCTCATTAGCCATCCCAGCAAGGTCCTCCTGAAAATAGTACTCAACAAGTTGAAACCCCAAGCTGAACAGATCATAGCTAAAGAACACGCAGGATTCAGGGCAGGGCGAAGTACCACTGAACAGATATTCCTATCCTATCCTATCCTGTCCCGTAACCCGAATGTCGTAGGGGCACCACAGATGATCGTTTAACCAGCATACTCTATCTTTCTCTGTCCTCAGCAGCCCTGATGGCTTCGCTCAGTGTCAAACCAGTCCATTCTCGAATGTTGTCCTCCCACCTCTTTTTCGGTCTCCCTCTTCTTCTACCTCCTTGCACTGTGCCTTGCAGAATAGTCTTTGCAAGGCCTGATGATCTGGTGACGTGGCCATACCATCGGAGTTTCCGTTCCTTCACCACTGTGAGCAGGTCATCGTGTTGTCCAATGGCTTGTGTGATGGTCTGTCGGACTTCATCGTTTGTGATGTGTTGGGTATAGGAAATGCCCAGAAGTCTTCTGTAGCACCTCATCTCCATACTTTGTATTCTTCGTTGGAGATCTGCTGTGAGGGTCTATGCTTCGCAAGCATATAGGAAGATGGAGATGACAAGGGAGCGCAGCAGTCTTACATTGGAATGTAGACTGATGGTCCTGTCTTTCCAAATGGTAAAAAGGTAAAGGTAAAGGTAGTCCCATAGCCTTGTGGCCGTAGGGGAGCGTGATGTTGGAGATCACACTTATCTTGGGCCAGCGTAATGAGGGTGATGCCCAACTCTCTCCCTCGCTGCTTTACCTTCCCCACCCTCAAGAGAGTAGGTACTCAATCACAGTTGAGTCAACTGGGGGCGTTGTTGTTTGTCGCTTCACACCTTAGCGGTCACCCATCCAAGTGCTAACCGCACCGGACGGTGCTTCACTTTCGACACAGTAGCGAGTGCTCCAACCACTGCACTAGCCGACACCCCATGGGCTTCAAGCTAGTCAGGGCAGCAGTTGTTTGTGCGATCCTGGAGAGGACTTCCTGTCGGGACCCATTGTCTGATACAATGGCTCCTAAATATTTGAAGCTATGCAATGTGTTGAGGGATTGGCCTTGGACGAATTTGATGTCCGTGTTGATGCCATTGGTGTTGTTGGTCATCATTTTTGTCTTCTCTGCACTTATTTCCATTCCATAGGCTCTGGAGGTGGTGTCAAGCCTTTGTACCAGCTGTTCTTGTTCCTTTCCAGCCAATCCATCAATGTCATCTGCAAAACGAAGATTGGAGATTGCTCTACCCCCTATGCTGACTGTGCCTTCATGATCTGCTAGAGCATCTGAAATGATGCGCTCTAGGAAGATGCTAAGGGTGTTGGAGAGAGTAGGCATCCTTGACGCACACCGATTGTTGTTCTGAACCAGTTCCCGATGGCGCTGTTATGGAGGACTGCACTGGTAGCCTTGTCATACAGGCTTTTGATGACGTCAATAATTTTAGGGCTGATGTTGTACACTTTCATTGTTGCCCATAGAGCTGCATGCCAGACTCGGTCAAACGCCTTCTTGAAGTCTATGAACACATGATATAGATATTGTTGGTGCTGTAGGCATTTCTCACAGATTATTCTGAGGTTGAAAATCTGCTCAGTGGTACTTCGCCTTGCCCTGAATCCTGCTTGTTCTTCAGCTATGATTTGTTCAGCTTGGGGTTTCAACCTGTTGAGTATTATTTTCAGGAGGACCTTGCTGGGATGGCTGATGAGGCTGATGGTGCGGTAATTTTCACTCTCCTGAAGGTTACCTTTTTTTGGGAAGAGTGATGACAAGCGACTGGGTCCATGGTATTGGCCACTCCCCACTCTGCCAGATCTTGTTACAGATAATGGTGAGGGCATCAATCATCGCTTCTCCTCCTGCTTGTAGCAGTTCCGCGGGTATGTTGTCCACTGCCGCTGACTTCCCTTTCTTTAGCGATTGCACTGCTGCCTCAACTTCTTCCCGGAGAATTGGGAGGATATCTTCTTCTTCTCTGTTCTCGGGACATGCTAGAACTGATGGGTCTCCATTTGGTGTATGGTTGTATAGGTCAGAGCAGTACTCTGTCCATCTGTCCAAGACTTCTTGTTCTTCTGTAAGGCATATGCCAGACTTGCTTTGGATCGTGGAGACTTTGGGCTGTTTGACAATTGTCAGCCGCTTCACAGTCTGGTAGGCCTTCTTGCTGTTGTTCTTGTTCAGGCTGTTCTCTATTTCCTGCCATTGATCTTCTATCCAGTTCTCCTTTGCTGAGCGCATGCCTTTTCGGATGTCATTGTTGATTTTTCGGTAGACGTCAGCTCCCTGTGAGGTGTTCTTTTTCTTTTTTATCTCTCTTCGTTTATCACACAGATCCAAAAGTTCAGGTGTGATCCACGGCTTCTTCTTTGGTCGGTGCTTGCCAAGGATCTCAGTGGCGGCATCTGTCACAGCTGAGTTGAAGGTGATGGTCATGGTGTTGACATCTACTTCACCAGCCCCCAAACTGAGCAGTGGTGCAAATTTCCCTCCAATTGTGGCCTGAAATAGTTCTGCCACCTCCGGGTCTTGCAGTTTGTCCAGGTCGAACTTCAGTCTAGTGCATTTTGCTGTATTTACTCTCTTCAAGTCGAGCCGGAAAGACATCATCACGAGATCGTGGTCACTTCCGATGTCTGTTCCTGGAAAAGTGCGTGTCCTGCCAATGTTTATGCTTGATCTGAAGCGTTTTTTGACCATGATGTAGTCTATTTGGTTGTGATGCTCCCCGCCGGGACTGTGCCATGTTCATCGTCTGGAGTTTTTGTGGAGGACAAGCGTGTTTGCCAGTACCAGATTGTTGTATCTGGCAAACTCCAAGAGTCTCAGACCCCTGTCATTTGTCTCGTTGTTGCAGTGGGGTCCACATGTGTCTTCCCAGTTGTGGTGCGCATCTTGGCCAACCTTGGCATTCCAGTCGCTTTGCACTATGACTATGTCCTTCTTCGGCATTTGGTCAAGGACCGACTGTAGATTTTCATAAAAATCATCCACTTCGCTGTCGTCATAGTCTGATGTTGGGGCATAGGCCTGGATGATGATGATGTTGAAAGGGGCTGCTCTCAAGCGGATGGTAATGAGTCTACTGGAGACTGGGCGGCAACCCATGACAGTGGCTAGAATGTTCTTGTGGACCAAGAATCCAACGCCGTGTTCGTTTCTGTCATCTCTACCGCTGAAATAGAGCTTGTGGCCTTTGTCGGTCGTTGTTTCACCTAGGCCTTTCCAGCGCACTTCGCTGATGCCTAGAACGTTCCATCGATAGTGGTCCAACTCGTGGGCCAGTTCGTCTACTTTTCCTTCCGCAGTTAGGGTCCTGACATTCCAGGTTCCTATGACGATGTTGTTTCTCGTGCGGATCTTGCTAAATTGTCCATCAGTAGCATACTTAACACCTCCGTCCTGAACAGATATTCAACCTCAGAATAATCTGCGAGAAAAACCTACTGCACCAACAACATCTATATCAAACTCTGAGAGTGTACAACATCAGCCCTAAACTATTGAAATCATCAAAAGCGTATATGCCAAATTGACAAGCCTACCAGTGCAGTCATCCGCATCAGCGCCATCGGGAACTGGTTCAGAACAACAATCGGTGTACGTCAAGGATGCCTACGACACTCTTTGATATCTTCCTTGAGCGCATCATGTCAGATGCCCTTGCAGATCACGAAGGCACAGTCAGAATAGGGGGCAGAGAAATCTCGAACCTCCGTTTTGCGGATGACATTGATGGATTGGCTGGAGAGGAACAAGAACTTGAACAGCTCGTACAGAGGCTTGATACCACCGCGAGAGCCTATGAAATGGAAATAAGTGCAGAGAAGACAAAAATGATGACCAACAATACCAAAGGCATCAACATGGACATCAAAGTCCAAGGCCAATCCCTCAACACAATGCATAGCTTCAAATATTTCGGAGCCATTGTATCTGACAATGGGTACCGACAGGAAGTCCTCTCCAGGATCGCACAAATAACTGCTGCCCTGACAAGGTTGAAGCCCATTTGAAAAGACATCACCATCAGTCTACATTCCAAGTTAAGACTGATGCGCTCCCTTGTCATCTCTATCTTCCTATACGCTTGCGAAACATGGGCCCTCACAGCAGATCTACAACGAAGAATACAAAGCATGGAGATGAGGTGCTACCGAAGACGTTCTGGGCAGTTCCTATACCAAGCTTATCATCAACGACGTAGTCCGACAGACCATCACACAAGCCATTGGAAAACATGATGACATGCTCACAGTGGTGAAGAAACGGAAACTCCGATGGTATGGCCACGTCACCAGAGCATCAGGCCTTGCAAAAACCATCTTGCAAGGCACGGTGCAAGGAGGTAGAAGAAGAGGAAGACAGAAAAAGAGGTTGGAAGACAATATTCGAGAATGAACTGGTTTGACATTGAACGAAGTCATGGGTGTTTCTGAGAACAGAGAAAGATGGAGTACGCTGGTTAAACGATCATCTGTGGTGCCCCAAGGATCTTTGAGTTATGGGATAGGATAGGTTAGGATGGACTTTTCTCTTCACTATGATAATTATATTCACTGTAATAATGAAAAGGCCCATGGTCAGGTATTACAAATGACAGAAAACTTAGAACTACTGGATATCTGAAGGGAGCTGAATTCAGAACGTAGACGGTTTACATGACGCAGAGGTTCCCCGTTACAACAGAATAGGTTAGACGCTTTTTTGTGTGGGCCGACTCCCTTGCTTGGTATGTTACTGATGCGAATATAATCTCAGGGTACAGAACTGACCATTACATCATTACATTATTCTTCTGTTTAGCGCCCCACAGAAAAGAAATCTCTTTTGGAAATTTAATTCTTCTCTTCTTCAAGATAAAAAGTTTGCTAAAAGTGTTAATAACATAATGAATATTGTGATAGAAGAGTGTCGCGTCACCCAAGCGGGATCAGCGACGTTCAGCTCAAAGCAACGAGTGGAAGGATAGAATCTCAAATAAAAAGAACTAACACAAAATGCCAGATGAACAATCACACACTTTTATTCGACAATGTCACACACACACACACAGAGGATATGGGATACTAAACCACCCTCAACCCCTATCAAGACCCCCAACCCGGTATTTACTAAACAATTACCTCCCTTGTCTAGAACAATACACAACAGAATACCCACAACAATATGCAACAATGACAATCATTTATATTCCAAATAAACACAATTCAAAGATGAATCCACAATTAGAAAAACTTCTTGAAATTCAATCATAAAGAATTAGCTAGCTTATAGTTCAAAGTCAATGTTCGAAACCTAACTATTGATTACTTGAGCTCAAAATACTACTGCAGGTAATTACTCAGGTAAAGAAAGTAATTTATACTAGATATGTTTTTAGGTGTGTGAATGCGAATCTGTATGTGTGTGGATGTGGTGTAGCTGAGATCCTGTAGCTGTTGGAACGTCTCGTCCGAAGCAATGGTAGGTCCGGCGGTGATGGAGGTCACTCCCCAGCAGAGGCGCCGACAACAAAAGAGACGTAACGGTGGTGGCGGTGAGCCCAGGCAACATCCACACCCTCCAGCGGCAAGGGTAGAGGTCTCAAAGCTGACGTCACCCGTCAGAGTGGTACCGCAGAGACACGCAGGAGTCGCAGAGTTATGCTAGTAGTAGGGCATAACAGTTGTGGAACCAGTAGATAAAACAGGAGAGAACTACAATCGAAGCCCAATCCGGTGGACAAATAAGGAATCTCACTAGCTTGTCCACAAAAACTTAAACAATTCATAACAGAATATGCCTTTCGCCGTCCGCCATCTTGACCTGTTTATACATGCATCTCAAACACAATGCATTTCTTAATTCTATAATTCTATCTCTTCCATGATACATGGTTGTTTATATAACTATACATAATTATTACAACTGCACTCCCATTCACACCATGGTGATTCATCTCAATCACACCTTCATCTTCATCACCCCTCTTCACGTTATAATACATTATCTTTTTCCATTCACACTTGTTTCTAACACACTATAATACAAACACACTTCCCTCATATTCATCTCCCTCATCACCCCTCTCCAACGCAGTACTTTGTCTCCCTTTCATCACATTCATCACCCCTTTCTCTCTCTCTCTAACATGCGTACTTCGTTGTCGCCCTTTGACCCACTTGGCAACAACAGCAACATTATTTACCGCATTTAACCCAAGAAAATCATAAGAAAATCATATAAAATCGATAAACAACTATTTACCAAAATACATCCCTTTCCCCCTCATTCACCATCATTCATTCACGTACGCAGACTCGGAGCACAGCCACTAAGGAAAAGAATTGCAGGATTTACACTTACCCTTTAGGTCCTTGGCTTGTGGCACACAGTACAGTACATTGCACAACACAACACTATAACAACACACACAGCACACTGGTTAGTCTGAGAGTTCAAATCCGTTTCTGGCTAATGCTTACTAAGGCTGGGACATCTCAATACTGGCGAAGTACTTGAGCATTAGCAGGTGCCCAATAGAGGGCCACACAGCTTTAGAACAGAACTCTACACCTATATTACACAATAGATGGCAGTCACAGTCCTCCCACTACAGACTTTTTAACATCCTTGTCCCGACGAGGGCAACAAGACCTTGGGTGGTTCGAAACACTTCGAATAAAGACCCTTCCAGAAGACGTTACGCTAACCTGACAAACAGTCACAACGCTACTTCTGTCAAAAGTCCGACTGCATGCATAAGCAACCAAAATGACTCTGCTTGCTAAATCGCATACCAGCACACAGGACAAACTCGAGTCGAGCTCAGTAACCCCATTTCCTAATTCCGCATATGCCCTATCCGCGTTATGCACGTGAAACCACAAATACTGACATCTTTCATACGCAGTAAAAGAAAACTGTTGATATCTATGTACACTGTATATTAGAGATGTCAACTCTGCACAATATACGCCGTCTCTAGCACGTGTTGAAAAATTCGTGTCGTCACAAAAAGTATGATGCAACCCCAAACGACGGGCAAGCCCCTTTGCATATGTCTAGAAGCCAGATGCAGTTTATGATTTCAGACCAGTTATTTTTAGAAGTACTTTTAATGAATATAAGACACAGGACAATGTCATAATCTGCTTTTAAGAAACGGGAAGAGCTCGAGTTGGAGTCATTAATTAGGCAGCGTATAAGTGCTTTAGGGATGGAGGAAGCGTAAATAGAGGAACAGAGAGGGGAACTAGATAGTTGAAAAGAAGAGTTGGATAAAATGAGAGAGAGAGAGAGAGAGAAATGGAGGGTGTACTGCTGAGGTCACGTGCAAGATGGATAGCTGAGGGGGAGAAAGTATCTAAGTATTTTTGCAGTTTAGAAAAATGTAATTATATTAATAAAATAAATAAATTATGTAAAGATGATGGATCAGAAATTACCGATCAAAAGGCAATAATTAAAGAAGTTGCATCTTTTTATAAACAGTTATAGAAGTAAAAGAATGTATTATTGGTGACTTAATGACAGAACTAAACAAGCTAACAGAAGAAGAAATTCATGAACTAGAAGGAGATGTATCACTAGAAGAAGCTGGTCATGCCCTGAAAAATATTGGGAACGGAGACAATATCCAGGAACCAATGTCTTTACATCAGAATTGTTTTGGCTACAGTTAGGACCATTTGTTGCAAGATCCTTGAATGAAGGTTTTATAAAAGGTAAAATTTCCAGTTCACAAAAGCAAAGTTTAATTACTTGTCTACCTAAAGGCGATAAACCTAGGTTGTATTTGAAAAATTGGCGACCAATTACTTTATTGAGTATTGTGTACAAAATTGGATCTGCATGTATAACTAATCGCATAAAACCTGTATTAAGCAAGCTACTGAATGAAGATCAAACCGGAATTGTGAAAGGGAGATGTTTTAGGTAATAACTTTCGTTTGATTTAAACCTTAATGAATTATGTTAATAAAAATAATAGACCAGTTTTATTTTTGTCCCTTGGATTATGAGAAAGCATTTGACTCTGTCGACTAGACTTTTATGCAAAAGGTACTTTTGGCATTTGGATTTGGAAAAAATATTAGTAAGTGGATAAGTATCTTTTGTCTTGATATAAATGCTTATATTTCGGTTAATGGTAGGATTTCGCGCCGTATCCCTATAAAAAGAGGATGCAGACACGGAGACCCTTTATCACCCTATATTTTCAATCTATGTGCTGAAATATTAGCAGTAATGATTAGACCAAGAATCCAACGCCGTGTTCGTGCCTGTCATTTCTAACGCTGAAATAAAGCTTGTGGCCTTTGTCGGTCATTGATTCACCAAGGCCTTTCCAGCGCAGTTCGCTGATACCTGAAATGTTCCACGATAGGGGTCCAGCTCATTGGTCAGTTCTTCTAATTTTCCCTCCGCAGTTAGAGTCCTGACATTCCAGGTTCCTATGACATGTCCCTGTAGGTTCGGGCACTGAATATAATAGACCCAACGTTTCCGGGCGTGTCGTAAGAGACGACTAACATGGGTGATGTCAGCACGGCATCACTACGCGAAAGTCTTCTACATAGAAGTCACCGGCCAGGACGGAGGAACCTCACGTTAATATAGGTTCAACGACCACATGCTCGGGGCCAAGGCGAGCCACACTGTACTCGTGGATTTCGGCTGTGGCCGACAGCCTGGAGAGGATTGGGCACCGCCAGGTCTTTCTTGTCCAAGATGAAAATAACCACTCACTCCATAACGGATAGTTCGTCGCCCGGGTCACCAAGGACCGTGCCTTCCGTTGGCCACTAGGGTGGAGGTGATAAGTGTGTTACTGATGGACAACTTAGCAAGATCCGCACGAGAGACAACCTAGTCATGAAGACTATAAGTAATAAAATTTGTCAAGAGGGATGTTGGAAGAATAGAGAGGATGAAAGAGAGAAAAAAAAGAAAGTAAGAAACAAACAAACAAAGAAAGAAGGAAAGAAAGGCCATGACTAATAAAAAAATATCTTTAGAGGAGTTATGTAAGGAAAAAAGAATAAATAAATACATAAATAAATAAAGAACGTATGAAAGAAAGAAAAAGAAACACGTTAGAAAGAAAGAAAGGTAAAACCTATAAAAGAAGGAGAGAATGAATAAAATAAAGAAAGAAAGTAAGAAAGAATGAATAATTAAAGATAGAATGAGGGCCAAAATGAATGGGAAACATCTAGAGGAATGTTAGAAGGAAGGAAGGATGAAAAAGAATCAGACTGAAAAAATGAAGGAATTAATGAAAAGTAAGCAAAAGAAAGAACGTAAGAAATAAAGAGAGAAAAAACGTTAGAAAGAAAGAGAGAACGTAACCAAAACAAAAAAAGAGACGGACGAATGAATAAAAAGTAAGCAACAGAAAGAACGAAAGAAAAAAACAACGTAAGAAATTAAGAAAGAAAGTTGTTAAAAAAAGAACCTAAAATAAAATTAAAATAACATAAGAAAGAACGATAGAAACAACTATAGAAACAACGAAAGAGCATAACTTTTGGGAAGGATGGAAAGAAGGAAGAACTTACGGGCGAAGACCAAGGGATCTAGGGCAAGAAGACAGGCACACATCAGCCACAGTGACCCCATCATGATGTTCGTTCCGTTTCTCTTTGTAAACTGCAATCAGTACGAAGAAACATTTCTTACTAATGTATCCATAGGTAGGTGTCCATTCAAAACAGCATCTCCCAAAATGCAGTTCTGGAGAATGAACAAACAAACGAACAAACAAACAAACAAATTACTGTTGTTGTTTTTAATTAAGTGGCTCCAAAACGATTTTAGTACAATTTGCATTCAGTGTTTTGCTCATGTATAATCAGCCTACCAGATCAACATTAGCACCCGCGGAGTTTATGTTTTGAGGACGAGCTAGATCTAAAGCTAGAACTAGATTTAATTCCCGACAAATATGATAAGAAGGAGCTATTATAGCTTCGTGGCGCAGTGGGTGCGTCGCCGGTTTCCTATGCCGAAGGTCGCGAGTCCCATTCCCGGCAAGGCGCAAACATGCGACCTACATGTAGGTACGAGACTATCGAAGTCACCGAGGGTTTTCTCCGGGTACTCCGATTTCCTCCCTCAATTCAATGATGGTATTGGATGCAGTCAATCTCAAATTTCAAAAATAACCTCCGATTTGTGCATGTCGTAATCCCAAGTTTTCCTGTTAACCTTTCAAAGGGAAAAAAGCCCAAATTCTGGTAACTATTAGGTAACTAGAGCATGTAGGCCTACGTCGATTCGCGCATCATTTTGCGCATTCATAATTCAAATATTGTATTATTACTCAAATAGACGGAATAAACTTTTAACGGCAAATTTTGATATTTAGCGTTTTCATTACAGTTAGAATTTGGGTTAGGGTTAGGGCTAGTGTTGGGGTTAACAGTAACCCTACTAGACTAGAATAGACCTATTTTCACCAGCAGAATTTCGGCATTTTCAACCTCATTTACACAAAATACTGATATATACCTCCCGAAATAAGGTTTGGTGCACTAATTCGGCGCATTCAACAAGATTTCGCTTATTTTTTTCACTTAGATGCGACGGAAAAATCTTCTGACGAACACTTGGATGTAGTTACGAATGCGCAAAACGATGCGCAAATCGACATACGAAACTACTTTCAGCTATGGCGTTCTTTTAGCGCCAAAACCGAGAGTTACCAGTATCACGAGATATTTGAAATTAACACGTGTTCTATGTGATTTACAAAGATACCGGTAATCCAAAGTGTTAATTATTACTTATCAGTATTTGCCACGCCTTCCTAGCGCCAAAACCGGATAGTTACCAATCTGAGATAATTACAAATATCATAGGAGAATTACAATTATCATTGAAAAATTACAAATATGTTCGCGTGATCATGTTTAGTTTTCATTTTTGGCTAACGTAATCCGCCTGGAAGTGGGGCAAAATCGAAAATTGTAATTTGCACTTCATAACTATAATTTGTATGTGTTAGTTGTAAATATGTCTGTTCTGACATGTCCCGAGAACAGAGAAGAAGAAGAAATCCTCCCAATTCTCCGGGAAGAAGTTGAGGCAGCAGTGAAATCGCTGAAGAAAGGGAAGTCAGCGGGAGTGGACAACATACCCACGGAACTGCTACAAGCAGGAGGAGAAGCCATGATTGATGCCCTCACCATTATCTGTAACAAGATCTGGCAGAGTGGGGAGTGGCCTACACCATGGCCCCAGTCGCTTGTCATCACTCTTCCCAAAAAAGGTAACCTTCGGGAGTGTGAAAATTACCGCACCATCAGCCTCATCAGCCATCCCAGCATGGTCCTCCTGAAAATAATACTCAACAGGTCGAAACCCCAAGCTGAACAAATCATAGCTGAAGAACAAGCAGGATTCAGGGCAGGGCGAAGTACCACTGAACAGATTTTCAACCTCAGAATAATCTGTGAGAAATACCTACAGCACCAACAACATCTATATCATATGTTCATAGACTTCAAGAAGGCGTTTGGCCGAGTCTGGCATGCAGCTCTATGGGAAACAATGAAAGTGTACAACATCAGCCCTAAAATTATTGAAGTCATCAAAAGCCTGTGTGACAAGGCTACCAGTGCAGTCCTCCGTAACAGCGTCATCGGGAACTGGTTCAGAACAAAAATCGGTGTGCGTCAAGGATGCCTATTCTCTCCAACACTCTTCAACGTCTTCCTAGAGCGCATCATGTCAGATGCCCTTGCAGATCACGAAGGCACAGTCAGCATATGGGGTAGAGCAATCTCCAATCTTCGTTTTGCGGTTGACATTAATGGATAGGCTGGAGAGGAACAAGAACTTGAACAGCTGGTTCAGAGGCTTGACACCACCTCCAGAGCTTATGGAATGGAAATAAGTGCACAAAAGACCAAAATGATGACCAACAACACCAATGGCATCAACACGGACATCAAAGTCCAAGGCCAATCCCGTCATATATGTGAATTGCACAGAACACGTGTTAATTACCATTATCACTAATACTGGCAAATGCAAGTTTGGGCGAGAGTAAGAACATTCTTGGACAGAAAGGAAAATTGTATGACGTAAAACAGTGATGACGAAGTTAATTCTGATTTTTTGTAACGCGTCATTCTGGAACGTCCTGAGGTTATCTCAGTTGAGAGAAAAATATATAATGGACACACTGTGTTGTGAAAGAAGAGAGTGAAAAGGCGATTGTATGCAGTTGTTGATGAACGCTGAATAAAGTTTGAAAACTTCATACGACTCTGTGCCTTGTGGCTGATTGAACGGGTTGCGTGGATAAACGAATCCGAGTTACACCCTATCAGGACTTCAGCTTTGGGGCTGAATCAACTACTGATAGAAAAACACCATCAACGAGTGTAACAGAGATAGTGGGCAGCAATCAAAGTGGAGACATTAAAAGGATATGGTAGGAATTTTACAGTCGATCCGAGATCTGACTGGAAGCCAATGCAGCTACGTGAGGGCTGAAGAAGCACTAGCTCCACGGGGTAGACGAAGAACGAGACGAGCAGTGTTCTTTTGAATGAGCTGGAGTTTGGAAAGCTTTTTATCATGGAGACCAGCCAAGAGTGAGAGTGAGTTGCAAAAGTCAAGGCGGGATAGAATCAGAGAGACATCGAGCTTCTTTATAATCTCAGTGGAGAGATAGTTGCGGATCTTCCCTATCCTTCGAAGGTGAAAGTTCAAAGCTTTGCAAAGAAGGTTGACCTGAAACTCAATAGTTACGCACTCGTCTAAATATACCTAGAGAACTTGATTTTGTGCCCAGACAAGGTCAGAGAGTCTTGCGACGCCTGTTGCATACAGTGACTAGTACCAATGGCAATAAGTTCAGGTTTGTTAATGTTCATTTGCAGCTTGTTATCACGCATCCATTCTGCAATGGATACAATGCATTCAGACGTAGACATGCATTGAACCAGGCTCAGGCTGGTTGCTGGAAGAGAATATTTGTATACCTGTGAATCATCAGCAAAGAAGTGGTCTAGATACTCAAGAACTTGTATGACAAAAATGAGGGGCTGCAAGTACATAGTGAAGAAAATGGGACCTACAACTGATCATTGAGGGACACCGTAGTTGAGAGGAGAAGCAAAGTTGCTGAGAAAGACAGATTGAGTGCTGTCAAAAATATAAAATTTGAACAATGCTAAAACCGTCCCAGTGCAACCAAACATCACACGTAGAAGCTTGCAGATTTCGTAGTCGATAGTGTCAAACGCCGCCGACAAGTCGAGCAACGACAAGATTGAAACTTTGCCCTGATCGGCGGCTCTGAGCAGATCACCAACCACTTTTTTAACGTGGTCTCAGTACTGTGGCTTTTCTTATAGGCACACTGGAACGACTTCATTAGGAAATAGGTTTTCAAGTGAGAAAGGAGTTGGGCGAGAACGACCCGTTCAAGAACTTTGGACAGAAAAGGCCGGTTAGAAACAGGACGGAAATTTATTTAGGTTTTCAGGGTCCAAGTTGTATTTCTTGAGTAGAGGAATGACCAGAGCGTGGTTGAACTCGGATGGAAAAGAAGCAGTTTCTAGAGATTTGTTCATGATAGTTGTTGTTATGTGAGGGATCAGATCGTTCAAGCAGTCAAACAGGGATCGACAGAGCGAGACTTTTTAGGCATCTGAAGAATTATATTGTTGACTTGAGATTAAGCTACAGGCTGGAAACTGCACAGAGGACTGCCAGAGAAAGTGACAGTTGGAGAGGATAAACTGCTGGAAAAAAGAGAATCAAGATTGGCACGAATCGTTTCAATTTTGTCGGAGAAGTATTTACAGAATGAATCAGGGAGTTGGTTGGGGGGGGAATGGTGCATGCTAAGAAGTGTCTGAGCCCCCATCCATCATCTTGCCACACAGTCGGAATAACTGCCATGTGAGTCAAACACACAGCAAGTCCAGAAATGATGCTTTCGAGAAAACGCGTTTTTTTTTTGTTTTACTACATGAAAATGCGATCTTATATATTGTAGATTATCCCGTTAGAGAGATAACGAACCGTGTAATTCTATCCACCCTATTATCGGTCACCAGCACATTCTGTTTGACCCCCCCCCCCCCCCCTCCCAAAAAAAAAAAATAAGAAAATAAAATAAAAAATAAGAGGAGAGAAGAAAGCATTACTGTGTTCTTGCTGCACGCACATCGTCACTCTCTCATACAAAAATAATTATAATAATAATTTAATTTAAATAATACCAATAATAATAAAAATAATTACAATAAAGATTGTGTAATCTTATCAAAATACATTACATTTTTAATTAATTTAGCAAATGCCTACATATTTTATCTTTAAAATAAAATAATATGTCACATTGTTTACACTCCAGAGGAAAAGAATTCCATAAAACAGATCCATTAAATGACAGGTTATTTTTGTATAATTCGATACGAGGGAGGGGTAGTTTAAAATTATAACGTCTATGCCCATCAACTAATTTAGGTTTTTTTTAATGGGTCTAGATATGCAGGTGCTTCTCTGTGTGTGGTTTTGAACATAATAATAGCTGTATTAAATGTAAACTAGTTTGGAAGTATAGTAAAACCTCCGTTTTGAGACCCTCTCTTAAACGACTTCCTCCAACATACGACCGGAAAAAAATTCACCGATGCTTTGTACTATATAAACGACCTCTCTTAAACGACTACCTCTAAAACGCGACTTGCGACCTTCAAATAATTACATTTTACGACCTAGCATCTGAAAAATTCAGATTCCAAAGCAATACTATATTTGTGCGCTTGAAGAAAACAGTTTTGTTTACAACTTGTAACAGCAGACGATGCATTAAAGCAGCTTAAAATGCTCTAAGGAGCTGACCAGATTTGCCCTGAGCAGGGGCCTGTCAGATCTTGCCGACACCATGTCTGGTGTTCAAAGTGACATACAAAGAGAACATGAACGGGTGGGGGGATCATGCAAACTAAAAGAAATAACCGCTTTCTTTCAACAACTAAAAAAGAAAAAAGGAAGAAACTATTCAATGATTGAATAAAAATAATTACAACAATGTTAATGGGGTTATATTATAAATAGTTATAACTCCAAACATGCACTCAGCACTTACATACACTTTTAAACAACTATCATACCAACATTGATTTGTTTATTTTGTAAATAATGAGGAACAGAAGATATTGACTGTATTGCTTGTGAGACAGAGTTCAATCTATACATGTTCCCTATACTTAATGGTATGTGTACTTTTTATACATGTATTTATTTTACTTAATTAATTTTCTAAATGTCTTTTTCGAAAATGTCCTACCTCCTTTTTAAGACCCCTCAATTTAAGACCTCGTTTTAATGGCAATTTAAAGGTCGTAAAACGGAGGTTTTACTGTATTGACATTCGGAGTTCTTTATTTTTGTCATTAGTTGCAACATCTGTATTTATATTAAAAGACTTATAAAGTATGTTGATAGCGCTTTTATGAAGACTATTTAGCTATTTAATTTGCACATCACTGGCATTACACCAAATAATCGATGAATAATTATTGTGGAGTGAGAGAGGGATTACTCTTTAGAACACACACAAGTAGGCTGTAGGCATACAATCAACTCGATATCATTATCTTCATAGGATTTCCAAGGACATCTTTTGCAGGACTTCAGGAGGTTTTCTTTATTTTGCTGCTATAACCTTAATCTGACCCCGGTAGATCTAATACTAAATTAGATGCAGGAAAGACAGTAACGTATACACCCTAACGTATTACGAAATACTAAAATATATAAAGGAAATAAAATATCGTATATAACCTCACATGCGAGTGAGTCACAAATATAATTATGAAAGTGATGCTATTGCCAATTGTAGTAACTGCAATACAGAGATTTAATTTTAAAATAAGGATCTCTATGCTAAATCAATTCTCTCATACCCAACCCCTCTAACACAGTCGCTGAAGACACAAATATTTTTGCACGTTGTCTCAGTCACAAGTAAATAATAGCACAAGAATGGGATCTAAACTTTTTTTCCCGACAAACATCAAACATGTCAAACATAACAGACAAACATATAAAACTATGTTTCTCGTAGATCTCTTTCAATATAGACCTACCAGCAGTTTATCCGCGCATGCGCGGGAATTTGTGGATGGATGCAGCATTTTAAAGGTTACAGCATAATCACAAACATACACCTCACAAAGTTACTCAGTAGATAGAAGAGTTGGCAACTGAGAAACCACTTCAAAGAGAATATGCAAATTCTGCAAAATGTCTGCAAAATCCACTTTCCCCCTCTCTCGCTACTATAGAAGGGAAGTAATTAACATAACGCGAAATTACTGCCCTTTCTAACGACGTTTGAACCCATCAAGCAATAATATGTACTGGCCACGATTTCCGGCGTTGTGATGCTATTTTAATTTCTTGCAGCGGAAAATAAAATTGAAACGTTTGAAAACAAAATAAAATTGTTAAAAACACTGGAGATTGCTCAGTGTAGATAGCAAATTTCAGAAGGGAAGTACTTAACATTATGCGAAATTACTTCAAAAACAATGCTAAAAAACTTGATACATACTTAAAATTAAGCCTACAGGTTTAACTATATGCAGATGATACTATTATTCTATCACAATCAAAGAACAGTTTACAAAATGCACTTGATGTTTTTTTAAGTCTCGTTTTGATTGATTGATTTATTGTTGCTTTAGGTCCAGCGGACTCTTCCGAGCCAAATCAGGACCGAAGTCTCGTTTAAAGCGGAAATTAAGAAGTTTATGTTTCAAAATCAAAGATAGTAATTTTTAATTTGAACAGAAAAACTAAACAATTTTACTTGTGGTTCTGAATCTATTGAAATTGTTGGTTCTTTTAAATATCTAGGAATTTGTGTTTACTAGAACAGGTACATTTTTTAAGGCAAAGAAAAATACTTATAATCATGCACTTCAAGCAATTTTTTGAATTTTTACAAAATGCAAAATGTCTCATCTCATCTCTCATTGGCACCATCATTCCTCCTGGCCATGTATATATTTTACTCGATGAAGAAAATAGAACAGTATTCTAACGCATCTCTAATACTTTAGGACAGTTCGACTATTATATAACCAGGTTCATAACCCTTCAGTTTTGTTCCGTTTATGTATTTTTGATAATTCTGTTTTGTTTTAGTATTGGTGGCACGTGATTAACCCCGTGTCTACAGGCCAGTGGCCTTATTTTGAGGCAATAAATTAAATTGACTTGAATTGAATTGCCACCATCATTCCTCCTTTCCTAATTCAGACCACAGCCGTCACATCACACGCCCCTAACCCCCTCGCTCCTTAGCTGCTCTCCACCTTCCCTTCTCTCCATCATCTTTTATATTTTACTTGTAAATATTCTTTTTCACGTTTGTATTATGTCTTGGCATAAGTTATTAGGGTCATGTTTTTGTTTCACTTCTTTTCCTATTTATTTCGAGGTTAAATTTAAGTATAAATTCGTGGGCATTTCCAATACCCAGCACATCACCAACGACGAAGTTCGACAGGCCATCACACAAGCCATTGGACAAGACGATGACCTGCCCACAATGGTTAAAAAAAAACGGATACTCCGACGGTATGACCACGTCATCACATTATTAGGTCTTGCAAATACCATCCTGCAAGGCACAGTGCAAGGAGGTAGAAGAAGAAGGAAACCGAAAAAGAGGTGGGAGGACAACATTCGGTTGACACTGAGCGAAACCATCAGGGTTGCCGAGGACAAGGAAAGATGGAGTATGCTGGTTAAACGATCACTTGTGGTGCCCCTACGACCTCCGAGTTACGGGATAGGATAGGATATGATAGAGAACTGCGCTTTGATTGGATGTCATAATGAAAAAGCGGTATATAAATACCATTATTATTATTATTATTATTATTATTATTATTATTATTATTATTATTATTATTATTATTATTATTATTAAAGCGGCAATAATTATCTATCAGTGTCACTTTAGATTTATATTAGAAACTGGATCTTCCAGTTTAATCATATGGTTGTAAACTATGGGGATTTAAAACTATAGCTGTATTACAAAATTTACAAATTTAGCGTTTTAAATTGCTGTTTCATGTAAATCGTTATACAATGAATATAATATGATATATAATGTTCATGTCAAATGTAGGATGATTCGTTTTTGGACAGGTATTATTCATTTACCTTCTTCTGCTACATTTTTAGATCAGATGTATAAAAACGTACAACAAATATGTTGAGGTTTATAATTTATCATTCTTATGTAGCGCTTTTTCAGCTTAAGTGCTGCTCAAGGCGCTGGCCGATACAGGATCTATCTCAAGCCGCCCACTCGCTGCCTTGGGCACTGACACTCAGACGACTGAGCACAATCCTAGTTGACTATGGATGGGAAGAAGGGAAGACTATACTCTGAAATAAACATCAGACTCATAACAACAGGAAGATGGTCATTGCTCACATCCTGTGTGTATGTCCGGGCCACCAGGAATCGAAACCGCAACCTTTGTAAAAACATAATAACTTTTATTAAAGTAAACTGCGATTGTTTAAAATGCACAGAACACCTCACAGGGAGCTGATGTCTACCGAAAAATCAACAATGACATCCGAAAAGGCACGCGCACAGCAAAGGAGAACTGGATAGAAGATCAATGCCAGGAAATAGAGAACAGTCTGAACAATAACAACAGCAAGAAGGCCTACCAGACTGTGAAGCGGCTGACAAGTGTCAAACAGCCCGAAGTCTCCACGATCCAAAGCAAGTCTGGCATATGCCTTACACAAGAACAAGAAGTCTTGGACAGATGGACAGAGTACTTCTCTGACTTTTACAACCACACACCAAATGGAGACCCATCAGTTCTAGCATGTCCTGAGAACAGAGAAGAAGAAATCCTCCCAATTCTCCGGGAAGAAGTTGAGGCAGCAGTGCAATCGCTAAAGAAAGGGAAGTCAGCTGGAGTGGACAACATACCCCCGGAACTGCTACAAGCAGGAGGAAAAGCGATGATTGATGCCCTCGCCATTATCTGTAACAAGATCTGACAGATTGGGGAGTGGCCTATACCATGGACCCAGTCGCTTGTCATCACTCTTCCCAAAAAAGGTAACCTTCAGGAGTGTGAAAATTACCGCACCATCAGCCTCATCAGCCATCCCAGCAAGGTCCTCCTGAAAATAATACCCAACAGGTTGAAACCCCAAGCTGGACAAATTATATCTGAAGAACAAGCAGGATCCAGGGCAGGGTGAAGTACCACAGAACAGATTTTCAACCTCAGAATAATCTGTGAGAAATATCTACAGCACCAACAACATCTATATCATGTGTTCATAGACTTCAAGAAGGCGTTTGACCGAGTCTGTCATGCAGCTCTATGGGCAACAATGAAAGTGTACAACATCAGGCCTAAAATTATTGACGTCATCCAAAGCCTGTATGACAAGGCTACCAGTGCAGTCCTCCACAACAGCGCCATCGGGAACTGGTTCAGAACAACAATCGCTGTGCGTCAAGGATGCCTACTCTCTCCAACACTCTTCAACATCTTCATAGAGCGCATCATGTCAGATGCTCTTGCAGATCATGAAGGCACAGTCAGCATAGGGGGTAGAGCAATCTCCAATCTTCGTTTTGCGGATAGCATTGATGGATTGACTGGAGAGAAACAGGAACTTAAACAGCTGGTACAGAGGCTTGACACCACCTCCAGAGCTTATGGAATGGAAATTAGTGCAGAGAAGACCAAAATGATGACCAACAACACCAATGGCATCAACACGGACATCAAAGTCCAAGGCCAATACCTCAACACAGTGCATAGCTTCAAATATTTAGGAGCCATTGTATCAGACAATGGGTCCCGACAGGAAGTCCTCTCCAGGATCGCAAAAACATCTGCTGCCCTGACAAGGTTGAAGCCCATTTGGAAAGACAGGACCATCAGAGTAAGACTGCTGGGCTCAGTCAGAGTAAGACTGGGGTACATTTCAAAGTAAGACTGCTGGGCTCCCTTGTCATCTCCATCTTCCTATATGCTTGCGAAGCAGGACCCTCACAGAAGATCTCAAACGAAGAATACAAAGCATGGAGATGAGGTGCTACAGAAGACTTCTGGGCATTTCCTATACCCAACACATCACCAACGACGAAGTCCGACAGACCATCACACAACCATTGGACAACACGATGACCTGCTCACAGTGGGGAAGAAACTGAAACTCCGATGGTATGGCCACGTCACCAGATCATCAGGTGTTGCAAAAACTATTCTGCAAGGCACAGTGCAAGGAGGTAGAAGAAGAGGGAGACCGAAAAAGAGGTGTGAGGACAACATTCGAGAATGGACTGATTTGACACTGAGCGAAGCCATCAAGGCTGCTGAGGACAGAGAAGGATGGAGTTTGCTGGTTAAACGATCATCTGTGGTGGCCCTACGACCTCCAGGTTACGGGACAGGATAAGATAGGATAGGACAGGTGCGTTCCTTGTGTCATTTCTAGGGCAATAATGTAAGAATGAGCGAAATATTTCAACAGCAAGGAAGGTATTGTTAAAAATGTGGCGCACTGTGAAGTTTTCTACCCACAACGTGTAGCAAAGTTAATGGCAACATATGACGTCATTGATAATAATTATGGACAAGTCAAGTCAGTGGATTGATCAAAACGTTAAGCAGACTAAAATGTGCAGAAATTTACTGGAAGCAAGATGTTCATTCAACTGTTTCAATTTTGTTTTCCCTTTTTTTAAAGCGTTTCCATTTGCATGTGCGCTGGTGCAAATGCTTGAGGTGTGTCCATGACTGTTTCTTTCTTCCGAAAGTACTGTGAACTATATCTATATCATGTGTTTGTAGACTTCAAGAAAGCCTTTGACCGAGTCTGACATGCAGCTCTGTGGGCAACCATGAGAGTGTACAACATTAGCCTTAAAATTATTGAAGTCATCAAAGCCCGGTATGACAAGGCTACCAGTGCAGACCTCCACAACGGCGCCATCGGGAACTGGTTTAATCCTTTCCACACAAGTAATGAAACTGACCTCCAGAATTTCCATCCCCCAGTTAGATTAGACAGAGTCAACCAGGGTTGGGGTGGTGTTGCTATCTATGTTAAATGTCATCTCGTTTGTAAACCTATACCAGATCTCTATGTACCCAACTTAGAAACAATATGGATAGAAACCCAGCCTAACAATGAACCATTACTAATATGATCCTTTTACCGTCAACCTAGTCTGTCTGTTGAATACTGGAATTTAGTTCAAGAAAGCCTTCGGAAAGCCAACAACACAGGCTGCAAATTCATAATACTAGGTGACTTCAATGACGACTTCAACTCTCCCTCTAAACACTTGTTAGATACCCTCAATATGCTTTTCTGATGTTGAACAGTATTTTCATTTGTTTTTGTTACTCTATGCTGATGATACTGTCATTTTATCAGAGTCTGCCGAAGACATGCAGAAGGCCTTAGATATTTTAGATCTATACTGTACAAAATTTGGATTGTGTTTAAATATTGCAAAAACGAAAGTGATGATTTTTTTCCCGCGGTAAAGTTAGAAGGTTGCCTGTTTTTAAGTTTAAAAATGTAATACTTGAAATTGTTTGGGAATATAAATATCTGGGTACCCTTTTTCAATATAATAACAAATTTCAAAAACATATCAGATCCATGAGTGTATCAGCTGAACGTGCTATGTTTGCACTTTTAAAAAAATGTAGAAAACTGGATTTGCCGCTTGATATTCAGTTAGATCTTTTTGATAAATGTGTAAAACCGATTTTATTGTATAACTGCGAGGTATGGGCCCATGAAAAAATGATAATATGTGATCGATTACAACTAAAATTTTTGAAATTGATTCTTAATGTTAAAACTAGTACGCCGACCTGTATGGTTTTAGGTGAAGTTGGCTGTTTTCCTGTTTCCTTAGATGCTAAATGCAGGCTACTCTGTTTCTGGTATAAACTTTGTATTGATTGTTGCAATGATTCTGCTAGAATGTCAGTACTTATGTTTCGACTATGCTCTTATTTATTTTTTAATTCTGAGTATAAACTATCCTGGCTATGTACTGTTCGCTCTCTGCTAAATGATCTTGGTCTGTCTTTCATTTGGTTAAACGGCTGTAAATACTCTTTGAATTGTTTTAAGACCATGGTCAAACAACGCTTGAGAGACCAGTTCTTGCAAACCTGGCATCAGGATGTATTCGCTCATAATGCTTGTATTACGTATAGAATTTTTAAGAGTACGTTCTGTTTTGAAGATTATTTAGTTTCCTTGTCACCTCTATCGAGAAGAAACTTATTGAAATTTAGGCTCAGCTGTCACAAACTGCCAATTCAATCACTTAGATATTTGAATATTCAGAGAGAAGATAGAATGTGTACTCTGTGTGATCTGGATGAACTAGGTGATGGATTTCATTATCTGTTTAGATGTACAAATTCTGTGTTGGTTATTAACAGACTTTCTTTAATGCCTCAATACTTCAGGAATCACCCGAATGCCTATAAGTTAAATCAGTTATTGAACTCTAAATCTAAACGCAGATTGTCTGATTTGAGCCGTTTTATTGGGATTATTTTTTCACTTTTCCAGTAGTGACGCACAGTTCTCTTTTAATTTTATGTCAAACTTCTATTTTCTTGTTTGGACGAATATAATCAAAGAGTAGGTTGCTAAATTTAAGCCGCTTTATTGCAGTTTGAGTTATGTCACTATTTATATATTGTGCATTCCCTTTTGTCTTATTTTGTGAACCATGCAATGCTGTACATTTTTCTCTCCATGTTGACTCAACATAAAACTTTACACGGGTGTTTGACATTTCAGAGGTTTATCTTGTGATGCCTATGGAGCAGCTTTTTTTGTGCCGTTCATTGTTTTTTAATGTAATTCCCCATCCCCCTTACCCCTTTTTTGGCTAAAATGCCCCCCGGGCTATGAGCCTTGTTTTATGCTTTAATTATATGTGATTTTGTTAATAAAAGGACAAAGTTCCAAAGTTCCAAAGTTCCAAGTTTAGTCTTACAAACTCAGACACAAGGATAACTGAAACTACTAGCACCTGTATTGACTTAGTAATGACACAGAGCACCAATTTAGTTAAAAATGTAGAAGTACTTCCTGAAATTTGCAGTGATCACTGTGTACCGTGCGTCACAGTTATCAACAGAATCAACCAAAATATTCAGATACAAGAACTATATATAATTATGATAAATAAGACTCTGACCAATTCTGTAATATGCTTTCAGAAATAAATTGGCACGAAAAGATCACAGCAGGGAACATACATAAATGCGCGGAAGAGATTTCGCTGCGTCTTTCTTTGATATAGCCTGTAATTGTATGCCTGTGAAAGCGGTCACTATACGTACCAGAGATGCTGCATGGTTAACTAATGAAATCCGCCACGCCCTTAAAAGAAGATATACTTTATTTAAACATGCCAAAGAAACCAATAAAACCAACGATTGGAAACCATATCGGCAATTTAGAAACCAGGTGACGCATAAGATTAAACAAAGAAAATTAGATTTTTTAAACGAATTAGACCAGAAGGCATCTGACCCTAAACAGTTTGGAACCAAAGACTGGTGGAAATTAGTTAACGCTTTTATGAATAAAAAGGGCATATCCGATAGCATACCACCAATCATATTCAACGGGAAACCATGCAATACCAATGAGGAAAAAGCAAATGTTTTTAATGAATATTTTATCCAACAATCAACCTTAGAAACACCTGATGACAACCCTCGTGAGCTGCCTTACTGCATTACTGATAGCAGCGGTTGGTGCAATTTCTGAACCGTTAAGTCTACTTTTTAACCGCTGTTTGTCGGAAGGACTGTTCCGAGAAACTTGGAAAACAGCACATGTCACACCAATTCACAAAAAAGGTCCCACTGAATTATGTACTAACTACCGTCCTATCTCACTTTTAAGCTGCATCGGAAAAATCCTTAAACGTTGTATCCATATCTATTTGTATTCATTTTTGAACAATAACAATATTCTAACCAAATCTGTCTGGATTTATACATGGTGATTCTACTATTAATCAGCTAATTTTTATTTATAATGACATATGCCTGGTCTATAACAACGGAACAACAAACCAATCTATCTATTTCGATATATCCAAAGCTTTTGATAGAGTATGGCACAAGGGATTATTAGCTAAACTAGCAGCTATAGGTATAAGAGGCAAACTTCTTCAATTTTTTGTTGATTATCTTAAAAACCGTAGACAAGCCGTCGTCATCAAAGGCAGTAAGTCAGCCTACAAACCCATCTCCGCAGGCGTACCTCAAGGGTCTGTCTTGGGATCTTTATTATTTCTTGTATACAATAATGATATTGTTATAAACATTGAATCCATCATCAAACTCTTTGCTGACGACACTATCATATCTCTAGCCCTAAAACAACCTGACATTCGAGCCGAAATTCTAAATTCAGACCTAGAGAAAATTAGTAATTGGGCAAAAAAATGGAAAGTAAATTTCAATCAACAAAAAAACGAACTCTTAACCTTTAAACACAGTGGTGAAGAAACGGAAACTCCGATGGTATGGCCACGTCACCAGATCATCAGGCCTTGCAAAGACCATTCTGCAAGGCACAGTGCAAGGAGGTAGAAGAAGGGGGAGACCGAAAAAGAGGTGGGAGGACAACATTCGAGAATGGACTGGTTTGACACTGAGCGAAGCCATGAGGGCTGCTGAGGACAGAGAAAGATGGAGTATGCTGGTTAAGCGATCATCTGTGGTGCCCCTACGACCTTCGGGTTATGGGACAGGATAGGATAGGATAGGAACCTTTAAACGTGACACATTGCCAAACTATCCTCTAATATTTAATAGCACGACTTTGTCTGAAACTGATCACCATAAACATCTAGGCCTGACATTGTGCAAGCTGCATTTTTTTTTCATTTTGAAATAAACGAATTTTAAAGTTTGAAGACTCAGATGAATATGTACTTGAAAGAAATGTTTTTGTTTCTTTGATTCTATTTCAAGGACATGCATTTACTTACATTTCTATCTAAAAATAAAGAGCTAAACTTAGCAAATAGGGTGCATGCATGCTTCTGCAAACAGGTGACCCAATTTTGCACATTGCACATTCTTTCAAAGTTTTTTATCATTTTTCTCTTTCAGCAAAAATTACTTGACAACAAACATGGAAAACCAGATTCAGTTACTTTACTAAAGATTTTAGCACAAACAGAATACGAAATCAAGTCTTTTCTGCTGGTGCTGCTTCTTCTTGGTTCATGGCTTGTCCTCTGACTCGCTCATCTGGTCGTGGAAGGGCTCTTCCACGGAGCAGCGATGGAGATTGGTGTAATATTCCTGGCTTTCTGTCCTCACGCAAAACCTCTTCAGGACTTGCAGGTCCTTGTACTTTGCGTCACTGACATGGATGACACTCGTGTAGAGCTGTGCTGGCTGCCCCTGAATGGTGTCTGGGGCGGCTGTGTTCCTTTTCTTCCTGTTTGCGATGACCATGCTCTCTAAGGGTCCATTCCAGTTGTCCCTGTACTCAGCAATCGGTGGCTTTCCTTTTTGGATGACCAGCTCTCTGGCTGGGCGGGTAGGAAAGGGGCAGGTGCCCTTGAAGTGTGGGCGAAGGAAGGCGGTCATAGCCAAGATGTCGTTTTGGGTGACCTGTACGACCTCGAATGCACTGGTGTGCTTTCTTGCACTCTTGAAGACATTCATCCAGTCTCCGGGCCGCTCAACATCTGACTTTCGGTTGATAAGTCCCATGTCCAGGTCACATTCCATGTATGAGTGTCCTCTCTCAGGGAATGTCAGCTTGATGCAGTCAAACAGTCCCTTGCTGTGCACCATATAATACAGAAATCGTATCATGGTGTAGTTTTTATTTTGTCCACAGCAGGAATCGTAAAAAAGCAGCAAAGTGCGAACTTCTCGAGGTACATAGTGCTGAAAGTAGTGCAGCAGCATGGATGTCACTTCATCTGCTCCTTTTTTGCGTTTTCTGGGTTTGTCAGTGCGCTGTGGCACGCTTTCATCTGCCATTTTTGTTGCCATAAACAAATGGAGCAGAATGCGCAGGGATTGGGTCCATTTGGTCACGGGACTAACATAGCACGTTCTTTCATACAAAACAATGACACCTTGCACGTTTAATCAAAGGATACACTTTTTTCCCTTGCGTTTTTCTCCGAATATAGTACGTTTTATGGAATGACACTTCGTTGACTAGTAAAATAGTGCGTGACGAACAGTCTAAGGGGAAAAAAAACCTCGATTTTCTCAATTTTGCACATTGCACGTTCTTTCAGTGGAGTCTTCAGTCGGTTATACACATAACTAGCATAATTAAGATGGTAACTCTTCTTCTGGCATGCTTACGGTCATACAACTACAAACTGTGCAGAAAAGCCCTCGAAGTCATGTATACGTCCTTCGTTTTAGCTCATTTTGATTATGGTGATGTAATATGGGACAATTGTACTGACACTCAAGCTACTTCACTTGAAAAACTTCATCTCGAAGGGATTAGAATAATTGTACGGGCAGTAAAGGGAACTAGCCATGAGTCCTTGTGTACAGGGAATCAGGGCTCTGCCCATTGAAAGAAAGACGTAGGCGGCACAAACTACTTACCTTCCATAAAATGGTCAATTAGCGCTGTACTGAGTATCTCTCTAACTTGGTCCCATCGCTTATCTCGCCAGTTAATCCTCCCCACCGTCGAAGGCCTTTCGAATATAGAGTCCCCGCACACATAAATTGAAATCTACAACAACTCCTTTATCCCTTCATCTACTATTATGTGGAATGAGCTCCCTGAGGAAACTCAAGTCAATCCGTCAGTCAGCCTATTTAAACGACATCTCTCCAAAGACGAATCTGCAGTCCCGCCGTTTTTATATCATGGTGCACGACAACAACAAATTATCCATTGCAGGCTTCGGCTGGGTGTAAGCAACCTTAACTACGATATGTATCGTCGCCATTTGATAGACGACCCGATTTGCCGTTGCGGACACCCGGCCGAAACGTCTGAACACTTCCTGCTTTTTTCCCCTTGTTTGACGTGCCCATATTCAAACGAATGGTCTTCTTGATCCTCCCCTAAGGGAAGTTAATACCTTACTCTTTGGAAATGCTGAATTGTCATTGCAAAAAAAATGCCAAGACGTTTTCAACTATATTATATTATATTATATTATATTATATTATATTATATTATATTATATTATATTATATTATATTATATTATATTATATTATATTATATTATATTTTTAAATTTTATTTTCAACGACTTTCAACATACTTCGCTTTCTAACTTTGACCTTCAGCACACTTATTAGTTTCTTCTCACAAGTATAACTCTCTCGCACCCGCCCCTACCCCTCCACGCCCCACACCTATCCCCCACCACAACCATGCACCCCCCCCCCTAATTTTTTTCTTTTTTTTCCTCCCCTTCACTTGGAAATCTTTTTTTGTCTAAAATTTTCTTTTCTTTTTATAAAAAAATTTCTTTTTTCTATTTCTTGTATTTTTATCTATGTTCTGCTGTTGTTTCCTGTCGTCCGCCAGTGATATTTTGACCACATTATTATTATTTGGGTAGCACTTATTTAAGCCTTGTGCTTTTGTGCGCCCTGATGTTTTGCCTTGTATCAATATCTGGTTTGTTTGTTGAATAAAACTTATGTTAAAACAACTGGTTCAGAACAACAATCGGTGTGTGCGTCAAGGATGCCCACTCTCTCCAACACACTATAACATCTTCCTAGAGCGCATCATGTCGAGCAATCTCCAACCTCCGTTTTGCGGATGACATTGATGGCTTGGCTGGAGTTAGTTATTCGTTGCTTACAGGGTCCAGCGGACTGCAAAGAGCCGAATCAGGACCACGAAATCAAGACCACAACTTTGCTGAAAGAGGACTTACCTCTGATCTGCATAAAGGATCTAACACTGAAGGCACTCCACTAGCCGGTCAGTTTACAATAAAGACATCCCACGCAGGGGACGCTGAGACTATACTCTAATTTATCGGACCCCCGTTTACAAAGAACAAAATAGAATACACACATCATGATAAAACATCAACAAAACGCATACATATAAAATGCCTACATTACCAAATATTGACATCATAGGAAGCCCCAGTGACCACCTGGCAGAAAGCGTCCAATATTCCCAAGCTGATCCCACAGACCTCGCACACAAATGAGGAGTTTTGTCCCGGAAGAAAAAACGGTAGGTGACTGGTCTGGCGAAGAAGAAGATAGTATAGTAGATTGATAGAACAGAGCAGGAATGAGAAAGAACAAAGAAGAAAGACAGCGACAGTGGTAATTTAAAGCACTAGATTTCCAGAAAATGGGGATACTATTTATACCCCCGGCATCCCCCACCACCTCCAGAGCCAATGGAATGGAAATAAGTGCAGTGAAGAACAAAATGATGACCAACAACACCAATGGCATCAACATGGACATCAAAGTCCAAGCCCAATCCCTCAACACAGTGCATAGCTTCAAATATTTAGGAGCCATTGTATCAGACAGGCAGTGGATTCCGACAGGAAGTCCTCTCCAGGAGCGCACAAACAACTGCTGCCCTCACAAGGTTGAAGCCCATTAGGAAAGACAGGACCATCAGCCTACATTCCAAGGTAAGGCTGCCGCGCTCCCTTGTCGTCTTCATCTTCCTATACGCTTGCGAAACATGGACCTTCCCAGCAGATCTACATCGAAGAATATAACCTGGAGATTAGGTGCTACAGAAGACTTCTGGGCATTTCCTATACCCAGCACATCACCAACAACAAAGTCCGACAGACCATCACACAAGCCATTGGACAACATGATGACATGCTAACAGTGGTGAAGAAACGAAACTCCGATGGTATGCCCACGGCACCTGAGCATACGGCTTTGCAAAATCCATCCTGCAGGGCACGGTGCAATGAGGCAGAAGAAGAGAGAGAGACAGAAAAAGAGGTGGGAGGACAACATTCGAGAATGGACTGGTTTGACACTGAACGTGGGGATTGCTGAGGACAGAGACAGATGGAGTACGTTGGTTAAAAGGTCATCTGTGGTTCCCCAATGACCTTTGATTTACGGGATAGGATTGGATAGGACTGTGAACGAGAATGTTCCGATGGCTAAAATGAGGCAGACAAGCGTAATCATACATTCTATTTGCTGATGTCAACACTTGTGTTACGACGCTGTACGTTTCTATGAATATCATGTGGGAAAACAAAAACGGCATGGCGCTTCCTGAAGGAAGGAAAACGATGCTTAACGTCCTATTGCATGAGCGTTAAGGACGATCACCACGTCGTCACCCTGACAACAATGACCATCATCATCATATCAAAAATGAGCGCTTCCTGAAGTATTTACTCACGTCAAGTTCATATCAGCAGCGTCATAATGCAGAAATGACATCGACAATTTGAAATAATTATGATTACGCTTCCTTCGAAGTCGAAAGTTACGTGATATACTGTATTTTGACTACTTTTTGTCTAGATCAACTACTGCTTTTAGTAGGTATTAGGGTCGAAAATTTTATTTTGGTTCAGTTTTTATTTCGTTTTTATTATATTGTACAGACCTCTAGAAGATTAACAAAATTTAAATTGTAAAAAATCGGTCAATATTAAGGATGTCATTTAACTGTTCATAGTTGGTAACCCTCACACAAAAATAAAACGCATTTCCTCAAAAGTGGCTCGGGTGCCTAAAATTAATACACAAGTGCATAAAAAGGCACTGTATTTACACAACAAATTACAGTACCCTCTAATGGGCTCAGAAAATTAAAAGGTTTGCCAGTTTCAGCAGAAAATACCAAAATAATGATGCATTTATATACAATAATAATTCATATGAATTAATTGTACGACAAGATGAAGATCTTTTGGGGAGTTCTGTAGGCACCAAACTTTGATATGATGATGATGATTATTATTGTCAGGGTGGCGACGTGGTGATCGTCCTTAACGCTGATGCAATAGGACGTTAAGCTTCGTTGTTCCTCCATACTTTCGACCTCTTCAGCATCATGATTTCTTATCAACGTTCCCTATATGCTTACGTGTTCGGGGCAGTAAATTTACTCCACGAACGAACGAAAATACGTTTTTACTTTTATTTGCCGATGATATCGTCCTTCTGTCCGATACTGCAAAGGGGCTACAATATCAGATTAATATTTTAAACACTGCTTGTCAACGGCTATTCTAAAAAAAATAATTCTGATAAAACAAAGGTAATGTTGTTCCGAAAAGGGGGCTTTTTAGGTAAGAACGAAAAATGGACCCTGGATGAGAGCGTACTTGAAATGGAAAATGAATACATTTATCTTGGATTCATGTTCACAACGAAAATGAGCTTAAACAGAAGTGTTAGTGCTCTGGCAGGTAAGGGCAGAAGGACATGTGTAGAATGCATAAAAGTTATAGGTAAATTAAATGACATTACTAAAACTTGCTTTTTCAACATTTTTGACTCGCAGGTGCAGCCAATTTTGATGTTCGCCTCTGAAATATGGGGCTTGAATAGACTGGACAGTCTTGAAAAAGTCCACACATTAGCTTGCAAGCGTTTTCTTATAGTACCTCTGAAAGTGCCAAACAGATTTGCGTATGGGGAACTGGGCAGACACGCCTTGTAGATCAATAGTGCAGTTCGATGCATCAAATACTGGTTAAAGTTTCTGCAAATGGATGGATTAAGACTACCAAAACAGGCTTATTATATGCTGTTAAGTATGGACGATAGAGGTAAAGCATGCTGGGCAACACTAGTAAAACACACTTTGTTTAAATTAGGGTTTGGATATGCGTGGATTAACCAGGGCGTAGGATGTGAATCTGCTTTTGTTTCAATGTTTAAACAGAGAATGATGGACCAGTATGTACAAGAATGGAACTGCTCAGTGAGACAGAAAGATATGTATAGTGTATACAGTTTATTCAAGTCAGATTTCATATAATGAAGAATGTTTTGATTTTTTGGATATCAGATGTTTTAGAGACGGTCTTGTTAAACTCCGCATCGGTGTACTACCTATTAATGGGTCATCTTTTAAGAGATCTATTTATGACAATGGTAATACCTTGTGCATCATATGTAATGAAACTGAAGATGAAGCTCATTTTATTCATCACTATCGTTTGTACAAAGATATTAGGATGAAATACTTACTCGGCATTAGCGAACATTACACGGCGGTATTACGTAATGGATCCACTGAGCAGGTTCGCAAATTAGCATTTTATGTTTCTACGCATTGCGACAAAGGCAAACGTATATCGATCATATTTTCTAGAGCATTGTATGTAAACATTAAGTTACCGTAATTATTACACTCAGTTTTAGGAACAGAAGACGCGGATGGATGTTATCGTCGCCATGACCTTGAACGTTTGATAATTGTCCTATTTGCATTCGGTTTGCTTTTATTGTTTTCCATGTATTGTATTGTGACCCTTTTCCAAGGGCCAGTGCCTTCAGGAATTAAAGTTTCGTTCGTTCGTTCGTTCGTTCTCTCTCAACAACATGTATTTTTGTAGAATGAAGGAGAAGCGATTCCATAGTTTGTACTTCCATGGTCAGCACGTTCTCTCTCTCATACAGATAACTCGGAAACATCATTGACGACAAACTGAATTTTACCGCTAACACCCAGGCCAATCACAAAAAACGTCAATCTAGAATCTACTTCTGCCTTCAGAAACTCAAAAACCTTCAAGTCAATAGCCGCATCCTTCAGACCTTTTATACTGCCTTTATGGAGTATATTCTCACGTTTTCTTGTATTTGCTGGTACGGATGTTTGTGCGTGAAAAACAGAAGTTTGCTTGATCGAGTGGTGAATGTTTTTGGGAAGGTTGTGGTTGTGAAAAAAGAGATTCTGCATGTGCTAGATGAAATGCATGGTAAAGCAAAAAACATTTCGTAATGGAACGTACACCATATCAATCCACGGCCTAAATCAATGTCACATTTTTCACTAATGTCAACGATGTGCAGGGCTTTCGGAGTCAACAGATAAAAAAGAGATGCTTGTCAGTGCAGTATGTTAGACAAAAAATCATTCTGTTTACTTCTCACAAGATACCCATTTTGTGAGTAAGCAAGAAAGGCGCATGAGAGCGGAATGGGGTTTTGATTGCTGCTTGTGCTTCTTGCAATTCTTTTTTTAAACTTATATGAACCAAATATTGATAATCCTCAATTCCATGTTAATCTACAAAACAAAATCCAACATTGAAGCATTACTGAAATTACACATGAAGAAGACTAAAAGTTAGTATTTAACACAACTTTACATTATTGAAATTATAACACATTAATAATGCTAAAGCGCAAGACAAGGTTATTGAAATAATAGGTCGGTTTGAACTAGTCACTTGTTTCAACCACACTAGAATTTAGAAAAGAAGAAAAATCTAAGAATTTTGGGAAATGTAATTCTTCCCTTTTAAAGGATAAAAAGTATGGTAGTGAAATTAATAATAATTATTATTACTAACGCCAAGGAACAGTATGCCGTTTTGATATAGGACTGAGAACAGATTGCTAAAATATCAGTAGATTTTATTGAATTAACAATTCTGGACCAGTTATTTGTAGACTGTCACTCTCATAATGAAAATTATAAATAGAATAATGGAATATAGATTTTTTATTAAAAAAAACTACATGATTGATTGATTTATTGTTGCTTTAGGTCCAGCGGACTCTTCCGAGCCAAATCAGGACCGGAAAAAAACTACATAGAAACTAATTTAGAAAAACAACTTCAAAAAGAAATACACACACTAGATAGTGAAATCCAACAATCTGAATATGACCAACAACAATTACACCATAAATATTCTAAATATACACTAAATATTCACGCAGAACAACAACACCAATAATAATAATAATAATAATAATAATAATAATAATAATAATAATAATAATAATAATAATAATAATAATAATAATAATAATAATAACATGATTATGGCTTTAGGTCCAGCGGACTCTTCCGAGCCAAATCAGAACCGGACAACCCCTGATCCGCATAAAAGATCTGCTAAAAGAACCCTGCTGGTAAAACTGAAAGCTCTCTACCACCCAGTCACTTTACAATAAAGACATCCCACGCAGCGGACGCTGAGGCTATACTCTAATTTATCGAACCCCCGTTTACAAAAACAAAATAGAATACAAACATCATTATAAATTATCAACAAAACACATACATATAAAATGCCTACATTGCTAAATAATGACATCATAGGAAGCCCTACTGGCCACCTGGCAGAAAGCGTCCAATATTCCCAAGTTGATCCAACAGACCTCAAACACAAATAAGGAGTCTTGTCCCGGAAGAGTTTTCAAGAAAAAAGGTAGGTGACTGGTCTAGCGAAGAAGAATATAGTATAGCAGATTGATAGAACAGCAGGAATGAGAAATAACAAAATTAATGAGAAAGACAGCGACAGTGGGAATTTAAAGCACTAAATTTCCAGAAAGTGGGGATACTATTTATACTGAAACCCCAGACA